>VUYV01000125.1:618607-651429 GCA_008711295.1 Anarhynchus alexandrinus
TCCAGCAGGTCCATGTCCTTCTTCTGTTGGGGACTCCAGAGCTGGATGCAGTATTCCAGGTGAGGTCTCACGAGAGTGGAGTAGAGGGGCAGAATCACCTCCTTTGACCTGCTGGCCACACTTCTTTTGATGCAGCCCAGGATGCAGTTGGGCTTGTGGGCTGCGATCGCACATTGCTGGCTCATGTTGAGCTTCTCATCAATCAGCACACCCAGGTCCTTCTTCCCAGAGCTGCTCTCCAGCCATTCCCTGCTGAGCCTGTATTTGTGCTTGGGATTGTCCCAACTCAGGTGTAAGACCTTGCACTTGGCCTTGTTGAACTGCATGAGGTTGGCTTGGGCCCACCTCTCCAGCCTGTCCAGGTCCCTCTGGACGGCATCCCTCCCCTCCAGCGTGTCTACCTCGCCAAACAGCTTGGTGTCATTGGCAAACTTGCTTAGGGTGCACTCGACCCCACTGTCCATGTCGCCGACAAAGATGTTGAACAGTACAGGTCCAAGCACCGACCCCTGAGGAAAGCCGCTCATCACTGGTCTCTACTTGGACATTGAGCAGTTGACTGCAACTCTTTAAGTGCGACCATCCAGCCAGTTCTTTATCCACCGCGTGGTCCATTTGTCAAATCCATGTCCCTTCAATTTAGAGACCAGGATATCGTGTGGGACAGTGTCAAACGCTTTGCACAAGTCCAAGTAGATGACATCAGTTGCTCTTCTCTTGTCCACCACTGCTGTGACCGCTTCATAGAAGGCCACCAAATTTGTCAGGCATGGTTTGCCCTTGGTGAAGCCATGCTGGCTGTCACCAAACACCTCCTTGTTTTCTGTGTGCCTCAGCAGAGTTTCCAGGAGGGTCTGCTCCATGTTCTTGCCAGGCACAGAGGTGAGACTGACTGGCCTGTAGGGTGAGACTGACTGGCCTGTAGTCCTATGCATCCTGGATGTTCTAAGATTTGTGCTCAAAGATATGGCTGTTAGTCTCCCCAGTGTTCAAAGAAGATACTCTATGAAGGAGTGTTAAGGAGGACATGCATGCATGAAAGTGCTTGAAAAAAGACATGGCAATTTTTGTTCTTTTGGGAGAAACTACTTGTAGGTCCGGTAGCATACAAAACAGACAGGAAAATGGGCAAGAAGCTTTGCTTTTATGAACTTTATAAAGGAATCCACAGACTTTGGTCTTTTCAGGAGCCTGGTTGACAAAGTCCCTTGGGAGGCAGTCCTCAAAGGCAAAGAAGTCCAGGAAGGCTGGACGTTTTTCAAGAAGGAAGTCTTAAAGGCACAGGAGCAGGCCATCCCCATGTGACAAAAGAAGGAGCCATTGGGGAAAAAGACTGGCCTGGCTGAACAAAGAGCTGTGGTTGCAACTCAGGGAAAAAAGGAAAATGTATGGCCTTTGGAAGAAAGGGCACGCCACTCATGAAAACTACAAAGATCTAGCGAGGCTGTGTAGGGAGAAAATTAGAAGGGCCAAAACCCAACTAGAACTTAACCTGACTACTGCAGTTAACAAAATAAGTTTCTATAAATACACTAACAATAAAAAGAGGACTAAGGCTAAACTCTGTCCTTTAGCAGATGGGGTGGAAACACAGAGACCAAGGATGAGGAAAAGGTTGAAGTACTTAATGCCTTCTTTGCCTCAGTCTTTAACAGTAAGACCAGTTGTTCCCTGAATACCCAACCCCCTGAGCTAGTAGACAGGGGTGGGGAACAAAATGAAGCCCCCATAATCCATGGGGAAATGGTGAGGGACCTGCTCCAGCAATTAGACATATGGAAGTCTATGGGGCCACATGGGATCCACCCAAGGGTACTGAAGGAGCTGGCAGAAGTGCTTACGAGGCCACTTTCCATCATCTTTCATCAGTCCTATGTAACCGGGGACGTCCCTGTTGACTGGAGGTTAGCAAATGTGACAAGTATCTACAAGAAGGGCTGGAAGGAAGATCCAGGGAACCACAGGCCTGTCAGTCTGACCCTGGTGCCTGGGAAGCCTATAGAGAAGATCATCCTAAGTGCTATTATGCAGCACGTGCAGAACAACCAGGTGATCTGGCACAGTCAGCGTGAGTTTATGAAAGGCGGGTTCTGCTTGACAAACCTGATCTCCTTCTATGACAAGGTGACCCGATTAGTGGATGAGGGAAAGGCGGTGGATGTTGTCTACCCAGACTTAAGTAAAGCCTTTGACATCATTTCCCACAGAATTCTGCTGAAAAAACTGGCTGCTCAAGGCCTGGATGGGTGTACACTTGTCTGGGTGAAAAACTCGCTTGATTGTTGGGCCCAAAGAGTGGTGGTGAATGGAGTTAACTCCAGTTGGCGGCCGGTCACAAGTGGTGTTCCCCAGGGCTCAGTATTGGGGCCTGGTCTCTTTAACATCTTTATCAAGGACCTGCATGAGGGGATTGAATGAACCCTCAGTAAGTTTGCAGATTACACTAAGTTAGGCAGGAGTGTTGACTTGCTTGAGGGTTGGAAGGCTCTACAGAGATCTGGAAAGGCTGGATGGATGGGCTGAGGCCAATGGTATGAATTTCAACAAGGCCAAGTGCCGGGTCCTGCACTTGGGTCACAACAACCCCATGCAGCACTACAAGCTTGGGGAGGAATGGCTGGAAAGCTGCCTGGTGGAGAAGGACCTGGGGGTGTTGGCGGACAGCCTTCTGAATACGAGCCAGTAGCATGCCCAGGTGGCCAAGAAGGCCAACAGCATCCTGGCCTGTATCAGAAGTAGTGTGGCCAGCAGGACTAGGGCAGTGATCATCTCCCTGTACTCAGCTTTGATGAGGCCCCACCTCGAGTACTGCGTTCAGTTTTGGGCCCTTC
This sequence comes from Anarhynchus alexandrinus, assembly GCA_008711295.1. Lineage (NCBI taxonomy): Eukaryota > Metazoa > Chordata > Aves > Charadriiformes > Charadriidae > Anarhynchus > Anarhynchus alexandrinus. Next base: position 621,439 of record VUYV01000125.1, read on the forward strand.
ACTACAAGACAGACATTGAGGTGCTGGAGCACGTCCAGAGAAGGTCAACGAAGCTGGTGAGGGGTCTGGAGCACAAGTCTTATGAGGAGTGGCTGAGGGAACTGGGGTTGTTCAGCCTGGAGAAAAGGAGGCTGAGGGGAGACCTTATCGCTCTCTACAGCTCCCTGAAAAGAGGTTGTAGAGAAGTGGGAGTCAACGTCTTCTCACTAGTAACAAGTGACAGGACAAGAGGAAATGGACTCAAGTTACACCAGGGGAGGTTTAGATTGGATATTAGGAAAAAATTCTTCACTGAAATGTTTGTTAAGCATTGGAACAGGCTGCCCAGGGAAGTGGTGGAGTCGTCATCCCTGGAGGTATTTAAAAGATGTGTAGATGTAGTGCTGAGGGACGTGGTTTAGTGGTGGTTTTAGCAGTGTTAGGTTGATGGTTGGACTTGATGATCTTCAAGGTCTCTTCCAACCATAACAATTCTATGATTCTATGATTCTATGAAGTAGAAACACATGTATGAATATTAGTGCAAAAAGAAAGAATATATTTTCATTCTATTTTGATTGTATTTAAAAATTCATAATAAACCTTAATGAGGTCCTCTCTGCATAATATCTACATACATTAAACATCTATCATTCCATAGTCACACTCAGAATATCATATTTCACTAATTTTTTGAATTATTAATATTATTACACTGCACATAGGCTAGATGCCAACTAGTGCTCATTGTGAAAAATAAAACAATTAAGTGTTAGCTAGAGGAATATGGAAAAATCCCATGCATTTAGCTTTCTGTAGCCCTGAAAATCGAGAACGCACTTCAAAATTTTTTTAAGAAAAAAATTCCATGAATCAGACAAAACTTTTGTGGCATGTGAAATATCAGTATTTCTAAGAGAAATGCTGACAGAATATAACATATAATGGGTCTATTGGGTGACTTTCTAATATAACTAATGTATAAATGCTGACTTTCCTTATGTCATCAAAAATTCATTTCATTTCATTTCACATTTGCTGACATTTAAAGTGCATATACACAACAATTGATTTCTTTTGGGCTTCTAAACAACTTTAAATAAAACTAGTGAAAATTGATTCTTTCTTGTTTCCTGGCATGTCAATTTAAATTCAGTTATTGAGCCAAATTCTTGAAAATGAACAGATACTTCAAGGGAAGTTAAAATAAATGTTTGCCTCCAGAAGTTCTAAGACATCTTAGAATGGTAGTCTTAAATTAATAAATAATAACACCAACTTCTTAGTTTCAAATGCCTTTAGCTTATTTTAAAATGTCTGAATTTAAATAGTCTTATCCTGTGTTGCTTCAAGTTTTCACTTTTGTTTTTCAGAATATGTGATAACACTCTGTACTGCATATATCTAAATTAAGTTGCATCTAAGAAACAATATAATTTGTATTGGAAAAAAATGGAAAAAGACATATTTATTGACAGAAATAAGTATTACAGATATAGTTTAATTTGATAGACTTTATAAATACAGGGTGTTACTAGAGGACACTCTGTAACAGAAAACTGCTGGGTTTTAATCTATTTTTACTGACCTTCTAGGAAAGAATTTTAAAAGGTTTTTAAATTCATTGCACCAAACCTAAGAGCCTTAGAAATTCTCATTCAATCATCAGGACAGCACACAAGAGAAGCAAAATTTTCTTGGTGTGTTACCCATTTGCAGAGGCTATAGAACTTGTTTCATATTACTCTGGCTTTGAACCAATTCTCCTTCTAATCCAAGGAGGGACTTATGTTTATTTTCAATGGAAATAAAATAAATCAACCCTTTCTGTATGGTCTAACACTGCAAAATTGCTCTGTGTCTTCTGAATACTCTGAACTCTGTCAAAGATTACTAAATGCAAAAAGTAAATTGGTAGAATATTATTAAACTACTTTATATAGAAGATGGAAGCAATACCTTAGACAGAAAAGAAAGATGTAGTTGTAAATCATCTTTGCCTAAATTCTATGTTTTCCCCACGCATAGATTTGTATTTACCATATTAAAGGTACTGCATTTCTTAAACACATTGCTCATAGCTAAAGATCTAGAATTCTATTTTCAAGAGGATTTTGTAATTTTCCTGCTTGATTTCAGTCCATTTCTCTTGAAATCAAATTATTTTCAAAATTCCCAAGAAATAGCGGCCTAAATTCTCAGCAGCCCAAAGCCAAGGGTCTTGGTAGCTTGATTTATTTCATAACCAAATATTTCAATGTATTAAATACAATGGTGTGGGTGGGTGTAAAGAAGACAAAGTTAGTTGTATCAAGAAAAAGAAGCAATGGGCACAAACTGAAATACAAAAAATTCTAATTAAACGTAAGAAATTTACTTTGAGGGAGATCAAATGCTGAAGCAGATTGCTTGTAGAGCTTGGGGAGTCTCCATTCTTGGAGATATTCAAACCCTCACTGGACATGGCCAAGCACAATGTGCTCTGTCTGACCCTGTTTTACAGGAGTATACATCTGCAGATGTCCCTTCTAACCTCAACAACTCTATGAGCCTAAGAATGATCCACTGACTCCTGAAAATAATTTGATTTGTGCAACTTTTTCAGTGAGGAAGATATCTAATCCTGTTTTAAAGATTATAAAACCTCACTTCATCCTTTGAAAGTTCTTATTCAGTTAGTCTTGATCTTGTTAATAAAAAATATATTTTACTCCCATCATACATTTGTGTAACTAACTTCTAAGTACTTGATATCATAACTTTTATCAAGACATATGAAGGCACGTTAGCTATTGTTACCATTACTTTCAATGGAGTCCTGATATCATTCTAAGTTTCATGAAAAGAGAGGGAAGTGCTCTCATCTTTCAATAAATTCCAGATGGCCGATGATCCAGTCCCATCAATTTGTCCCATGAAAGATGTAAACAACAACCCCTATCTTGGTACACACAAAATATGAACATACATGCAGAATACAGCCAAATATGCTAAAATGTTCTGCAAGAAAATATTTTACATTGTAGGGGTTCAATGGATAACAGCTTCTCCATGTTTTTGTAGTGTAACATACACGTATCCTGTCTTGGCTGAGAGGACAATTGAGTTACTCTTGTCTCCCAGTCTTTTCAAAATCAGACAGTCAAACTGGTGCAGTGGTTGGCTTTGGAACCACTAGGCTAACCCGTGCCCTAATCACCATTGGGTTTTGAATTCTCAGAGTCAAAGGCCATTTAAAGGTAAAGTAATAAAGGTAAATGTAACCGTTTCAAGGTAATGTACATTCCATCTCAATTCCATTCTGTCAGGTTCCCTGAAATTCTTTAGTTCCTGGAATGGTAAGAAATACATCAGTAAATTGTAAGAAGTTATAACTTTTACAGACCTTAGATTCCTTATGCAAACCACAACAATTAATAAAATGTTTGTATTTACTGTATAAGGGAGATTCACATAGATTATAACCTTGCATCCAAACAACTGACTGATTATATTTTTAATTTATTTTCTACACACTGTTATTACACAATGTTTTTGAAAATGTTAACTTACTTTTGCCAATGCTACATCTTGAATTTTCTTTTAAAGTTCATTATAAAGTTAGAAATGTAATTTTTCAGGTTCTATTACTATAGACAAATAAGACAAAAATTAAAGAATACTCTATGTGTATCAACACTCAGTTTTAAGCTCTAGAGAGCTATACTAACCAAACGAACCTGCTTAATGGTGCTTATGAGACACTTATTTTTTCAAATTACTCTAAAAATAATAATCAACCAGTAGAGGAGTAATCTAGAAAGCAACTCAGGGTGGGATTTTTTTTAAGAAAAAAAAACAAGTTTGAATTCCATAGACAACATTTTAAAAATATCAGAATTAATCAGAAAAGTTTTTTGTAATGAGAATGAAGACTAAAAAATGAAAAAAAGACTAAAAATTTATATGTACTGTATTTCAGTTCAGTTACTATATTTCAGTTGAGAAAAACTTCAGCTTCGTACAGCTTCAGAAGATGCATTTATTTACACAACAGATGAAAAACTGACTCTTCTTACTACATTTTCTATGTGTTTTTTTCTTAGTCTCGTGTGACTTGTCATTAAATATTATTGTCCTGCTTTGGCACTTAGTTGTGATAGCATGAAAGCAATACAGATAAGAAATTCATTTGTTAAGGATGAGGGATTCTCCTAATTGGAAAGGAATAGTCCAAAGAACAATGTTTCATTGACATGGGTTTAATACCTGACTGGCTTGATAAGGTAAAAAAGTCTCCAAAAAAATCTAAAAGCTGCCAAAATGTAGGCTTCACAAAGGATATGGTTGAATTCAGCTGAAGCCTATGAGATTCTATTTTTAATTTCAAGAAAAATACAATTAACCTTTAGCACATCAGATGTAATTGGCTTTAATCCACCCAAATGTTTAAGTATTGTTATGCTATAAGATGTATTTGCCATCATGCATAGGTCTTTTGGCCTGCAGACCTTTCACATGTTCTTAAAATATGTTGTTACAGTTATAGCCAAATGGAATAGGTCAAATAAAAGAAAGAAACAAATAGGTCTCTTTTTTTTTTTTGTCAATTACTACTTGTTCTTTGACCCAAAACTGTCCAAAGAACTGTAAACAGAGTAGATCAGAAGTTAAATTGTGTGAGCTATAGGATATCCTTGAAACTGAAAGTGAATATTGAGGTTAGAAGTTTGAATGATTGCACACTTTCATGTTTGTGTATGAAAAGAGAAGAAAACCAAGAGTAAGAAAGTAGAAGAATGAGGAAAAAAGTGCTAGCATACTTGGGAGGAAACCAAGTGTAAGATACAGTTTCATATCAAAACAGTCAGCAGCAATACCATCTTAAAGTATTGCATCTTCTTTTTAACTGTGACTATTTCTTCATATTTCCCTACCATATAACCCACCATAACTGTAATGAAGGACAGGAAGGGAAGAAGCATTAACTGATTCAGAAAAGTCTAATTTTTATGCTTTATGAAATAAAAAAGTTTTGTTTTTCCAAATGACTGACTGAAAAGGTAGAATTCTTTTCTGAAACTGCCTCCAGGTGATTTTTTTTAATGTTTTTCAGTCAATTTAACTTCACACAACCTATTGCAGTGTGGAGAATACCTGTGGAACTGAGATTCGGTAATATAGTCTTTTAATTTTCCACCAATATGAAATTGTCTGGTACTCTTAGCTTTTAAGCAGCTTTATATGTAAAAAGACTGTTATTGATGGTTCAGCTACACATTTTTAAAGTTTAGCTCTAAGTTTCTTTTCAAGCCTGCCTTCTTAACTAGAAATAGCTTATAACTTTAAAATGTTAAATGATTAAAAGTGAAATTATTTTCAAAATCTTTTATCCAAAAGCCAACAAGTTAAGAATTCACAGTATTCTAAGTACTTCTTTTGTATTAGGAATGGAAGGAATAAAGAAATTGAGCTACAAGACCTAAATACAAATTTTTAAGAATATTTCTTTTGATAACTAATGAAGTTTTGCTAAAACAAATTTAGAAAACTCAAGACATAGATGTCCACGTATACGTACATGATTTTTAGATCAACATTATTAACGGATAAGTACACATTTTAAAATGCAGGAACTTGTTTGAAGATATCTCTGGCAGAGTGTACAAAATCTTCAGACCATTGATGAAAATGAGAGTTTGGAGAGAAAAATGATAAATAAATAAATAAAATAATAACTTCCATATTAATAAATTAATAAAATAACTTCCAATTAATAAATTAATAACTTCCATAGTGAACAAGAATATTCTATTCTATGAAAAAAACTGAAAAATTAATCTAACCCTAAAGAAAAATTAATCTAACCTATGCTGCTGATCAAGGTGAATGAATAGGCAAGAATGTGTTTTATACTGGACATAAAAGACACACAGGCTCAAGTAACACAACTACTGCACCTGGACATGCGTTCCATACAGGTTGTAAAACATGGCACTACAAGCTGACATTCATTTTTACTACATACTTGTTTACCAATATGCTACAGTTTTGATGCATAATAAAATTCCTGATTTAATTCACTGGAGTCATTCTGAAGAACTGTGAAAGTGACAAAACAAACACTTGTTCATCAACACAAAGGGCAGACGCAGCTGCAGAAACCAACTCTCAATAGATTGCAGGATTCAGAATTGATTGCTAGTGCTATGATTTATCCCAATGTTAATGGAAAAAGCCTTCTGGAGTGGACTGAAGGGACTTTTTTCCCATAAATCCAGTCTCCAGAACTTACCACCTTTTTTTTTTTCTTTTTCAAAAAAACCCAATTTTCCTCAGCCCGATGTTTCACTTGATTACACAATTTGAGGCAATTTTCTTTGTCAAAAATTTGTGGTTGTAAACAGATTAGCTTTCTTTCAGAGAAGAAAAGTTATATTGTGTAATGATCTGAGAACTGCAGCAATAAGAAGGAAGAAGGAGAAATGAGTGTTTTCGTGGGTTAACCTCAGTCAGAAAGAGGTGGAGCCCCCAAACTGCCTACAGCCTGTGATGTCAGGGTGCATGGGGTGTCAGCTGGCACGCGTGACCTAGCTCTGCATGGCCCATGGCCAAGTAGGACAGGGCTGTGACATCTCATGGCATCACTGCAGCAGGGGTTGATTGCCCCTGGCTGGGAAGAAGCATGGCCCTGGGCCATGGGGGGGCCCTGGGGAGCCTGGGCAGTGCCCCAGGACCTCATATATGGAGGGACGTGAGTCCCTACAGGGGGGGTTTCAAAACACCTACTGCTACTGCTCTAAATTACCAGGCAGGAAACCAATGCCTCTCCATGCACTGCAAAAAACCTTAAGGAGGACTCACCCGCAGTGTCTAACATTAACCAGCTATAAAATATTCCAGTCCATAAAATAGTCCAATCTGACAAACAGCATTAGAGACAAAAAAAATTGGCAGGAAGATAAATGAACATGATGCTCAAATGAGACCAAAAAGGTTTGACTCTGCTTCTAAATGAAAGGCAGATATTTCAACATAAAGCACAGGATGAGACGAAAAAATATTTATCACAGACTCATTTTTTAAGCCCCAGTTAGTGGTGTTGGTAGTACAGTGACAGCGGCTTTATGGGACTTGGCTATAGACATCTTCTTTCCAAAGATGCGGGTGGGGGACGCACTGGAGGACTGGTAGAAGGGACTTCCCAAAGCAGGTTTATGATGGGCTTGGGAAACACAGGTGTCTGCTGTTTTGGCCACATGGCATTGTGCTTTCTGGCAAGCACGTGACAACCAAAACCAAGTGCTTCACAAGTGCAGTGCCTTGTTCAGTCCTGGTTCATCCTGCCATCAGGGACTTCTCTGCCACTGTCCTCACTTTGAGACTGGAGTGCAGCTTTGTGCAGAGGCCCCTGGGCATGGAGATGGTGCCCAGCAGGGCAGGTTGGGTTCCAGACATGTGTCCACGCTGTAGAGGACTCTGCGGTTCATCATGGAAGGTTAAGTGGACTTTCCCTGTTTGGTGCAATTGGGTTGATGCGGAAAGTCAGCTCGAGGTGGGATTTTGAAAGTGACCCAGAGCCTCAAGACTTGGCTTTCTGCTTCAGAGTGTGCTTCACACTCTAGAGCTTATCTTGGCTCAAAAGTAATGAATTAAACTGTCTTTTCATCACCTTCAAGAATATAGTAATGTTATCCTTAGATTGTGAATGTATGTAAGAAAATCTTAAATTGAAAAAAATCTCCTGCACATCTTTGCCTAAACAAGAAGAAAAAAAATAAAGTGTTTGGTTTTAACTTTTTTATTTTTAACCTAGGTTGTATTTACCAGTAGGGCCTTGAACTGGAATCAGGGAAAGAGGCACACAGGAATGGTGTCTCCTTTGAGAGGGGAGGGCAAAGCCAAAGATAAAACACCCGAGGGTTGTGCAGCAATTGTAAGAGGTGGACATGCTGGATAAATTCAAATTTATTACTACAATAAATTAGAGCTACATCTCTATGGTCAGCTCTGCGGAACCTTCATGTTTCCTCGGCACAATGTCCTGGTCTGGAGCCAGTTCACCCTAAGAGGAATTAATGCAGAACGTGTGTGAAGACTGCTTTAGCTTGTGACCATACACATGAACCGGTTAAAATTACACTAATGCATTGCCAAACTTGGGAACTTTTTTTCTTTTCAGTTGTTTTCTTTTACACTTAGTGACAGATATATTCAGAAGCCTATCTTCGTAAAAATTTAACAGCAAAACAGTAAAACAGCGTGTTGTTCCCCATCCTCAAAAGCTGAGGGACCATACAGCGGTGTTGCACATTTCCTCTGGGCTGAGCGTTGATTTGGAGTAGGTGGCTGTGCAAATGTTAGAAGATATATGAGTGATTTGGGAAGCTAGTAGTCTCTTGAATTGGTGGTTTGGGTAGAGAAGAGAGTTACACTGTGTGCATAACAAACGGGACGCCATTAAGCTGTTTAAGGGAAAACATGAACCAATTTGTAAGTGAAAATTGCGATTCTTTGAAAAGAATGGTTGAACTGAAACCCAGAACGAGAGATGCTGAACTGGTAAGTGTCAATAGACAGGCTAATGCTGTTTTGTTTCGTTTTTTTTTGTCTGCATATTCAAGGCATATCTGGTTTCCTAGAATTAGTCTATCTGCACTGGTTGTTGTTTTGGGGGCCTTTTTACACCTTGTTCAACAATGCTATCAAAAGACACCTAAAAGGTTCCTTTCCAGGAACGGGGAGGGGAAGAAGGTTACTACTCTCTCTTTCTGGGAAGACTAAAGCCCACAGCTATAGTGCAGCAGTCTTAAATCACAGCATTCCCCCAGCAAAGTTGAAAAGCTACCAGCTATAAAGTTTATCAGCAAAATTGTCTTTGGTTTCTGTGGGACTAGAGGACAAGGCTTGGAGGAATTAGCAACATCACAAAGAAGAATATTGCTCAATGTGTGAAGATTCACTTGCTATGCTTCTTTTTAAATGAAAAGTCTTTTTATCATTCTCTCCTTGTGCAAGCGCAGGCTGCTTTCCTGGGTTGAAGGAAACCTGCCTCTTCTGTTGGTTTACATTAGTGCTATGCAGACTTTCATCCTGATGGTGCTCTGTAAAGCTCAGTGTCCTTCATTTTCATTTGAGCAAGTGACTTGACATGAGCGTGAGATATCTGCTTTTTCCAGAAATGCAGCACCAGAACACCTGCTTATGAAAGGCCAGTGTTAGTAGCAGAGTTCAAGCAGGTTCATAAGCGTTCAGCAAGAGCAAAGCATTACAAAGTGAACCGGTTTATGAACTTTTAGAGGTCTCCAATGCCTAATTATTTCAAATGATGTCCCTCTCATAGGCTAATACTGGAGGAAGTTAACCAAAGTTAATTAGCATGCGTTTTGGCAGTCTGCTCTGTTTAATTATTTTTCTACATTCTGTTGGGGCAGAGTATCCAGATAGTAATAATGATAAAAATGCCTTGTAAAAGTGCCTGCTTGGCTAAGGATCTCCATACCATGAACAACTGCTTTTGTGCCACCGCTGCTGAGTGGTGTGGTTTTTGTATGTTACCTGAGCAGACGCTGTTGCTAGAGCTACAGCCAGGCACCTAACTGCCATGGGAAACCAGGGAGTTAAATATATTAAATATATATGATCAGCAATCTTACTTGAGTGGGACAGTTAAAGAAACAGAAAAAACCCACAGTATTCCATGTGTTACAGTCTTTTAAACTAAAGGGAAGAAAACAGTGGTGTGTTAATGACAGAGTACTCTATTTAGAGTTTCAGGAGTTCCAATGGGCCATGATCTTTCTCAGTTAGCATTTTTGTACCACTCTGAAGGGTCACAATTTCAGGAAAGAGGAAGAGACTACCTGTGGTATACTATGGGTATACAGCTTAGGGTAGGGGGCAGCTAGCGTAGTTGCTAGAAAGATACGACCAATGTAAATCCCAGCTGTGAGGTTTTTTTATGATATAAACTGAAATTCATCTTTTGGGTATGGCTTTTTCATGAGGGTGAGAATTCAGAACAATTGGTTTTTCTGCCAGCCTTAGAAAAAAGCACGTGCATTTTTCTTTCACCTTAAAACATCCCCCAGAGAATGGTTTTCAATAGTTAGCAATAAATATCATATGAGTATCGGTTTAGTAGGAAAAATGTAAAATAAGGTAATTATCGTCCTTATCCACTTTCTTCTGGGTCATATGGTACAGCCTGTACTGAGCTAAATTCCTGATTGTATTTTTACTGATGTAAATCAAAACCCTTGACATTTTAGATGTGCGTTCATAAGGTCAGAGAAGCACGCCATGTACCTGAAGACTCCCCAGGCACGCTGTTTCTATGCTACATCTCTTCTCAGGGCAGGCAATGGGCTCATGGAGCAATTACAGATGCTCACTATCAGCAGCATACATCTATTTAGACCAAAAAGACTGCAAGATTTTGGAAGAAGCCTAGTTGGCTGTAAATCTTGCCTGGCTGGATAAACACTATCAAGCTTTGGGTCTCAGAGTTTCAGTGTTGATAGTAAAGTGTCCTTACTTGGCTGTTTTTGTTTTCCAGTGAGAAATGTAGATTTTTTTTTATTAAAAAGATGTCTTGATTGTGTATGTGAGAATTTCCTCAGTCTCTCCTGACACCCAAGCTGAAAGTGACAATTTTTTTTCCTTGTTAATCCCCAAAACAAAGTAAACAAGGATAGCTAGGCAACATGCCTGCATATGTGACTTTGCATGCAAGATTGAGGGCAGAATGCCAAATGGTGCTAAGATAAAGCTGCTGTGTGTTGTACAACAATAATAATGGCAGGAAGGAAGTTAAAACTTTTGCTGTTATTATGTTACAACTCTTCAGAGTTGAGAATCCTGCACATTTAGGGGATGAAAAACCTGATGGATTTGGATCAGAACATAGATGGTAGTGAAAAGATACTTACCACTGCATGGATCTGCCATTGTGAGATGATGCATTACCATGGTCTGCAGCCGTGAAGCCTAACACAGCTTCCATGTTCAAAGACCCTCAGGGAAGGAAAGAAAGATCTGCCAGAAAAGTGGCCTTAGGAGTGGTCAGTTGCACAGATCAATGCTGAGGAAGGACATTACTTGAGCAAAGTTTGCAACTGTACTGAGAAGAGCTGACAGCAGTAAAGGCATGAGGATGCTAAAGTGCAACAACAGATACGAATGCAAAACTTCCTTAATCCCGTATTTGCTTCCTTATGTTTGCTTGGCCATGTGTCTCTTGCTGGTCTATCTCTGAGTGAAGGGTTCACTCACCCCAGGGTAGGCTCACACAGGTTTTTCTTTGCTGACAGCAGTCTCGAGACTTTTGTTGTTATTTCTGAAATGATCAAACAAACAATAGGTAACCTGACCAGCTCTTCCTGAGAAGCAATGAGTACACATGTAGTCGTGAAAAGTGAGAAAAAACCACTGGTAGTAAACATGATGTTTTCTATCATATTCTGAAACTTTAGAAAAGCAAAGCAGGCAAGGCTGTGTCTTTGGAGAGTAGGGCTTCAAATCTAAAATCAGCACATTTATGATGTAAACATTGATTTAGGAAAGCTTTTCTCATGCTATAAGAAATGTCTTAATTCAAATATAAATTTATCCAAACTTTTTTTTCTGTGCAAAAATATTCTTTCAAAAACCTCTTTCAGAGAAAATATGTCTCCTTTCTGCTCTACAGAGCTCCTTGATGTTCCCCAACCAACCCAACACATAGCAGCTAAAAGGACTTATTTTGGAACATTTCCCATTAACTAGCCTGGGGATGGTTTGGTTTTTTTCCCCTGTATTTCAGAAATGCACCAGTCAGCTCTTTTTCTCACCCACAATGCCCTCAGTTTTTGAGTTTGTAGCTCAACAACTGTAATGCATTTTCCTTTTCTTCACATTCAGATCCCTTTTTCCATTTAGCATCCACTGTAATCTTATTTTCCTTGTTCTCCATTAACAAAACACATTAGGAAAACCTCTGGATACTTTTCAAGAGCAGTATCGATTTACAAACTTCAATGGAAAAAAAATTGTGTCCTTCTGAGAAAATAATCTCCTCCGAGATGTACGACTGTTTTGACACCAGGTTGAGTGGCAACCTTGCTCTACTCTAACAATTATATTCTAAAAAGCCTTACTGATTAAAACCTGATTCCTCCTAATTTTGATTTGGGACTGCCACATGTCTCTTATTCAGTCTTTGCAATGGAGCAATTGAAAGCCTACATAAATACCCTTGTAAGTGTAAGAAGAACATGCTTGTAAATTTCCTTTGGGTCAAAAAGATTAATTTGTTCTATTAATTAGCATTCAGGCCACTGAGATTTAAATACAACTTGCAGAATGCTAAGCAAAATAGTCTACCAGGATCTAATATCTGCTTTGTTCTACTTGATTAAACACAACGCAAGTGCCACTGGACCTCTTGGAACTACATAATATACTTTTATACCCAGATGTCCCAGTTTCTCCTTCATTTGCATTTACTCAGACTTTTCAACTACAGTACTTGCTATCAAATCTTCCATGCAGAGAGAAAGTCTGAAAGAAATTAGCTCTCTTCATCCTAGCGCTTTTTTCTTTTTTTTTTTCTTTTTACTTTCCTCCTCCCCGCCTCTTCCCCTTATGGCCTAAACCTCAAATTAACTTCAGGGAGAACTGATAAACTGTAGTGAGGTTTTATTTGTATCAGAAATGAAGGGTCAGATTTTGTCATGCTTATTCACTCCAAGAGGCAGTTTAACTTCTCTGTAATAATAAGGGACTTTACAGGGAATAAGGTATTACTGAGAGCAACTGTCGTATAATCTGGCTCTTAAAATATAGTTTTAAAATAGTTACTTTCAAAAAACATATCAGACAGATGTGGAACAGTGCTAGGGGTTTGTATATTTATTTTTTGGAATAGAATGGTAGTTAGATATTTTTAAAAAGAAGATTGGAAGAGAAGACAAATCACATGTTTGAATTTAAAGACTTAATCAATACCAAACCAGTAAAATTTTAAAAAGAAACACCAGAATCATTAACTGTGTAAACTTACTTTTATCCCAGTATCAACCATCTCTGAAAAGAGCTGAAGTTGTAGAAATATAAAAAACATTATTCATGACTATTCTTCAAGACCGTAAGCCTTCATATACATAGCAGCCCAGAAATTACTATTAATTGTATATTAAATGCAGTTGCGGCAAGCCACCAACAACCACGTCACTAATAGGTGAGATGCAAAAGGTGGTACTAATTGGCCAAATCACAAACAAGAATAAGCAGTATATTGAATTTTCTCCATCATGACAAATTAACTCCTGTGTTTTGTTCAAAATGTGCCATTAAATGAGAAGTTGGCATATCTGTATGAGAAATACCTGACAGGGCTGTATTATTCCATTAACAGGAGAAATGTCAACAAGTACCTAGACATAAAATAACATCATTATTATCAAACACATATGTATGAAACCTTTTAGAAGACATTCATAAAAGTATACTGCAAAAGTACAGTGTATGATCCCAATTAAATAACTGAGTTATTGAAACCTTTTAGAAAAGCTTTTTTTTTCCAAAAATAAGTGAGATAACTTTGTTAAGAACACTGATGATCTTTGCAAGTGGAATATGAAATGTGACATGAGTTCTACGTTTCTTATTCGTTATTTGAACTTTCAGCTACGAATTTTGTATTTCTTTCCTGATGAAAGGCAAGTATTTTTCTCTGTATTAAAAAAAATGGAGAAACTGAATTTCGAACAGATTAAGTTACAGTCATACAAGACCTGATCAATGCTGCAGATGAGAGTACTCAAGTATTCCATTTGACCACATTAACTTCTGAAGAACACACATCCCATAGTCAATATTTCTTCTCCCTTGCCATGCTGTAAGCATTTGCTGCCAATGTAGCATCAAAGACACATTTTTTTTACTGTTATCTCATCAAACATTAGATAAAGTAATTTTAAACAATGTATTTCCTGATTAAAACACAATTCAAAACCCAAACATGTATGCTTGTGCATAGGGAGGGACTTATGTAGTTTAATTCATTCATGAATGTAATAGAAGCCTGGAGAAACTCAAAAGGTGGGCAAAAAAGAGCTATAACCTTTATGATTTAAGGGAATCATGATTCTCTATAAACTGGAAGTGAATTCTGTTTCTGTACCTCCTCAGACATAACAGCCAACATATTGCTTACCATGGAGACAAAAATGCCAATAATATGTCCCAGTTTTCTAAGTTTTTTTGATTACAGTCGTGCACATCTACAAAATCACAAGGAAATTTTTACCATATTCATCCCAAGAAAAAGGCAGAAAAGCAGCATGAGACAGAAAAAAAGCATATGGGAAGCAAAGAGGTTGTTGGAGAGCCACTCTGTTGGTCGTGGTCTGTTCCTATATTTCCTGTGAGAAAGCCTTTCATTATTTTCCCTTTATTTCTTTGAAAAAAAGTAAATATTTCCGCTTCAGATTCCCCATCTTTCATTAACGTATGATACAGTCAATCACCAGTATTCTTTGCATATTTTTCAGTTGCATACAGCTTCTGCTTGTAAGAAAAAGTAAATTCTTTTCTTTTTTTTTTTTTNTTTTTTTTTTTTTCCTCATGTTTCCAGCTGTTTTACCTACATAGTAGAAATCTCTGCCCTTCAGATTCCTAAATCCAACATCATCCCTTTTTAACACCTTGTGGATGGATTCCTGGGAACACACTAAATAGGCCAATGATATGAGGTGAGCCCCTGGGCAAGCAACTGAAATAACAAATTACAAAGGACTGAGCTGGTGACAACATCCCTGCTGACGATACGGACCAGGACATGACAAAATAAGCGTGGAAATTTAGGGAAGTTTCTCAAATTATAAAAATGTCTTATATTTGGAGAGTGAAAAAAGGATGTGTTCTTATAAAATCGAGGGACTTAAAAACTTGTAGGGTTAAGGCTCTATTTGTACATTTCATGGTCACATACATTAGTCTGCTATGTAGAAAACATCATGAATTACGTTCAATACAAATACATTTTTTATTTTTGGTTTGCTATTCATAGTCCATAGTTCTGGAAAAACATTACAGAAACAAAAATTATTTAAATATTTTTAAATGGTCAAATGAAACTGAAAGGTGAGCACCTCACTTACTGGAAGCTGAATTTGTCAATGAAGGATGTAATCGCTACTAAGTAATCTAGGTTTCCCATGTGCTAGACCATCCAAAAAATTTCCCTCATTTAATTACCAATTCATTCATGTCAGTCTGAGTAGGAAATAATTTAGACAAAATTGTACTGCATATATTACATGGTCCAGTTTTGAATCTTAAGTAAAAATGTCCTTGGAGATGTTCTCAAAAAGGCTTAATCTTAATGTTTTACTAGTTTCTAGAGCTGAAAGATAATCTGGACAAGATCTCAGCCAGTATAAATAGGTACAGCTCTCTACTGTTCAGCTTGTGATTCAGTTTTTGTGAAAGTATGAGAAAATAATATGCTTCCTTCCACAAATCAATGCTTAAAACATTATTTGTGTGATTACATATGAAAATCATATTATGTTCTCCAAAAAACCAATATCCTTTTGGTCTTTGAGAGTCACAAACTTTGCACAAATGTGTTTGTTTGGTGTAAGCTCTTCTTTCAAGAACAAGAAAGTGCCCTTAAAGAACATTCCCATTTTTTCCAGCTGTATATATTTTGTGAATTTTCATTCCACCAATAGCAGCTTGTTAGTGTACTGATCTTTTCACTTCACTTGGTAAAGCCAGCAAAAATGGGGAAACATTGTTTATTGATGTATTACTGTAGTCGCTGCAGTGACAGCTTGAGTCATACTCTATGCTGAAAAAGTCATTAGCCAAATGGAAATCTGATGCCAGAAAATTTTTTTGCTGTTCAATGAGATAGCTCAGTTATTTAAAAAACAGTGTGTATTTCATCATGAAAGTGTCGAATTCTTTCGCAGGATGGTTTATTTTCAATCAAAAGTTTAAAGCCATCTGCACTTCCAAAAAGACCTAGAAGGTTTTAGGAATTACAGTACTGTTACCCAAATCTTCCCATTGCTTCTCAATATTGAAATGGATCATGGTAGTACACTCTTTCTGTCCAGATCTCTACACCTGCAGCAATCTATGTGGCTTGGATGCTGCCATACCTACTGGGTTCCAGTTCCACATTCTCACATTGATCTTACACTGATACGCAAGAGCAGACAATCAGACTGTAAAACTTTACAGCCTGTTGTAATGCCCAGTGAAATTCGTTGGGAAGACTGCCATCCATTTAATGAGGTTTTTTTAATTTGATTTCAATATTGTTTCTTCATGTGTTAGTAAAGAGTATCACCAGACCATAAACTTTGGAAAAAGTGTAATTAATATTCTTTTGCACCTACTACGATGTTGTTAAGCTACACAAGACTAGAACTAATCTGAAAAAAGAATAGGCTCTCAACATACAGTGCTGATACAACCAGCACACAATACTTCTTCTGAGCGGTATTTATACTAATTTTATTATTCTCTTTTCTGAATATCTGAAAAAGTGTTTTTACCTCAGTGAACGCTGCCAGTTATATCTTCCTTTGAAAAGTGGATGTTTAAATATCATAAAGTTTAATGCCAAAATCCTTCCTTCCTTTCATTCCAGCATCTCAATACAACTGATCTTGAATGCCATTGCTTGGCAATGGATTGTATTTAAATAAATAATGACTTTAAAAAAAAAAAAAAAAGCATAAGAACTTTTGTCAAAAGAGATCTCAGAGACCCATCAACGTTTAGATCCAAATTTAATACAGAGCACTTTCTGGTTATCATTGTCCTTTAAACTTTAATTACTCCCAAACCAATTTCTCCTTTTTCTTGTCCATATTTGCCTGTCAAATTTAGTATCTTAATTAGAAATAGTGTGCACACTTTGCCTTTTTACTCCAAAAATATTGATATGACTTGTACTGAAGCTATGACTGACCACGATTCCAACAATCTGACTACTAGAACTTGTATTTTGCATCAAGATTAATAAAAAACAGTGCAGAAGAAGTCTTCCTTTCTCCTTTAAACTAAATACAGTGTTTAAATTAAAAGCATCCATTGGCATTCCCATACCAGGAATCAAAGAATGCAGAAAATATTATCTTTAAATTGGTCAAAATTACTCTTGCTTTTCTTTCCCAAGTCCCTTGGTACACTGCATTCCTCAAATGTATTTTCCTTACCTAGGTCTATATCTTATTTACCTGTCAGGGCTATTGTAGGATTATGTTGTGATCATGAACTTTGCATCATTCTGCACTAGAAAGGTATCAAATTCACTGAACTCATTTCAGATGTTCATTAACCCAGATGACAAAACCTCCAAGATTTCTGAGGTAAGAGGATGATGTGTTAATTCATTGCAGCACATAGACTGTGCATGGGAAAATTCTTATGAGATTGCTATACTGATGAACACTTTCTTCCAAGGTGGCCTTCCGTCTTGTTCAGAAAATTCCAGGAACTTCATTTCAGACATGCTCCTGGGTTTTCCAGCTATTTGCAAGAAGAATCATAGTATGATCTGTATAAAACATTAACATTTATATTAGAGCCCCTTAGCAAAACAGATTAAACGCTAAAAAATCAGCCAAAATAAGAAGCTTAGGGCCTTATCCAGTAGAAAGCAGATGTTGGTCTGCAAAAGCTTAGACTCTCACACTCCCAGGGCCCACTGCTCTTTCAGACAGACTTTTTGCTTTGACATTGATCATATAATACTGTACTACTGGAGACTGAAAACGATTTTTACCCAAGCAGTTATTCCCCATTTCACTCATTAGTTCTACAAATCAGTTTATGCTTATGAATGAGGTAAATAGCATGTCATAACACACTAAGCTGCAGATATGTGTTGGATACCATGTGTTTTTGTGCTGGCATGACTTTAAACGCCTTTAATTGTGAGGCTTAATAATAACTATCACGGGTTTTCAAACATAGTGGAGGAAAGTGAGAATGCGTTACCATCAAACCGGGAACTTGCTGCTACCTGCAGACACAAGACAGAAGCTCCCAAACCCGCGTTGCCCAGAGTCACCCACCAAGACATTAGTCTAGGCACAAGCTTTGCTTTAAATTCCTTGTGAAGACCAGCAGCTTCATAATGGACTTCCACACCTTCTCTTTCCTTTCCCACCTCAAAATCATTCATAAGCACCCTGCGGAGGAGATGACACCGCAGATAGCTACTCACTCCAACATGGTAGGATCTATCTGTTGCCATATATAAGTAATGGTTTATTCTTCCAATATTGTGCCTGGTACCCAACTTCTGTATTTACATACTGGCCAATGTTTACAAAACCCTGTTTCTGAGGTTATTTTTATCTGAACTATTTTCCACAAGGTAAAAGCTTTCTAAGGCGAGAATTCCCATTTTATTACTGTCATCCATTTTCATTACTGTCACTTCTGAAAATAATTGAGGGAAATAACTAAACAGACCTCCAGAATGTCTTATGTACTACTTTTGTGAACACATTTTAATCATTTCATGGGAAAAGGCAGTTTTTACAGGCTACATCCACAAAACTTAATCAACAGCTATATATTTATGGTAGATTAAAAATTTGTTAGTTCAGTGAAACTCTTACGAGTTTTTAATTCACTGGTTTATGTTAGCCTGCAAAATTAGTAAACATTTGTTAGATTTTATTTGAAAATATTTTTTAATGGAATGGTGTCATTGCTGTTAAAATTTGTCGAGCTATTTATTGGAAACACGGTTTTGTAAAAAAAATATTGCTTTGCTATTAAAGCAAATGTCAGGGTAAAATTTGGCAGGCATTTTCTTCGTCCATTAGTGAATTTCCTTTTAACATTCCTTATAATTGGCTTGCTTATTACATTACTTATATTTTATTAATGGTTAAAACGCTTTCATTTTCCGCAACAACAAAAGAGGCACATACGAAGCACCAAAACCACCCTCAAAGAAAGATATGCAATCCTGCTGATTTCAGAAGTACCTGCAAAAGCAGCTTGGCCAGATGTTGTGAGCAAAGTTCAACTTCCACATGGTAAATTAAAGAAAATTCTTAGAATCTTGGTAACAGGGTGGTAAATTTAACAAGTTTAAAAGAGAAACCCTGAGACTGTCCAGTGAAGACAAACAAGAATTTTGCTCCAGAAGCGCAGAAGGTTCATTATGGGGCACAGTGGCACATTTAGTGTCAAACAGAAGTTGGCGTACAGCACTAGTAGTCACACAAATCTACTTAGTTTTTTGTTTCAGGTTAGGGGTAGTATAAGGTTGAGGGTTTTACATATGACTAACCTCTGCCTGGGGATCTACAGGGAATCTCGAAGTGCAGAGATTTATGAAAATAAAAATTAATGAGAAAAAGTTAATCAAAATATGGCAATCTCCAACAAAGGCTTGACCTAAATGAAGAAGCGAAGGTTTGGGTCAGGCCGATCGATTTTTTCTTAGCTCTGTAGCACATTCACAGTGCTACTACTTAATCAGTCATCCCCTGACAAAGAGCATTTTGAAATCTCTAATGAGGAGAGAGATACAGGGGCTGTCAAATTAACATCCATCTATTTCTCCAAAACTGTCTA
The DNA here is from genome assembly GCA_008711295.1 of Anarhynchus alexandrinus. NCBI lineage: Eukaryota > Metazoa > Chordata > Aves > Charadriiformes > Charadriidae > Anarhynchus > Anarhynchus alexandrinus. The sequence continues at coordinate 640,999 of VUYV01000125.1, forward strand.
AAGCAGCAGCATAGCACCGAAAGAGCTCAGTTTGCACGTGTACACAATTTATACTGAAGATAAAGATTGCACATTATATACTGAGCTCCAAGAGAGCACAGCCGCGTTGGGTTGACTCATTTATCCCACTCCTGTCCCGAAAAGCAGATTTCTGCATCTTTCAGCACGCAGCTACACCTGAACGCTGAGGCCCCGTCCCGCTGCCTCCCCCCGTCGGCACACCGCGCAGCGCTGACCCGCTCCCCAGAGGTACGCCGCGCTTCTGCTAATTACACAGCGAGGTGCAGCCCTGCCTGAGAAAGCAGCTCCGTTTGATTAGTTACAGGCTTTGTGGTACGAATCACAGAAATAATCTACCAAGCCTAAAACGGTCTGACGGCGCTGTTACCTCTCAGGATGGATTTGGATTTCTTCAGGAAATATGAGAAGAGGTCAGAGACTCAAGCGCAACTTAAAAAAAGGAGGTGGACAAATACTCCTGTGAAAAGGTGCAATGCAAAATAGTGACACCTCCTGGGCTATCGACAGGGAATAAGGACGCTACCCCAAAAACACACAGCTGGTCTGTTCTCCCACCCTTTTCTGTCTTGAATTACTTACTAAGGGCCCCAGGGACTTACTGTAAAGCCAGGAATTGCTGGAGCAGAAAGGAACCACTGTCATCTATGTTTCATTTTTCCCTTGTCCATAGCACTTCTAATTATTATGGATGGAAATGACATATGAGAGCATCTGTGACGATCTTGCATATTTAAGGATCTTGCTACATAGACTGTACACTCCTGTGCTGTAGTGGTACTATAAATCTGCTTTGGGGGGAATATTTCAGCATGCTTTATGATAACATTGTCAAAATTTGCTATATCATTGGGAAGTTATTCGTGGCAGAGTCCACTCATTTTTTTAAGTTAAAAAATGTTTAGCACAAGAGTTTCAGTTCCCAATTAGTGCTCAGTAAAGCAATACATTTTGAAATGTACCAGGAGAAAACAAAGGCTTTCAAAGTAATGCATCTGCTTAATAAAAAAATTAATTCAAAACATAATTTTAATTAGAGAAATCAAACAATGAAATATTTTTATTAGTTTCTCTAATTTTATAAATTTTAGCATTAGTTATATATACTTGAAATAATGTGTGTGTTTACAGATAATAATTCAGAAACCATTACCGCTTTACATCCACTGTTAACAGCGCATGATTTCCTCAGTGCTTAAAACAATTTCTAGGTAACCTGGCAAGGACAAATTTTGTTCTCAGAAAGGGAAGAAGAGAGTGAACTGGAGTGTGTTCAACAATTTTCTAAAAGTAGTATTTTTATATAGCTCTTCAACTTGGCCTAAGTGTAAGTTTAAACAAGGTAAACTATTCAAAATGGACTCCAGAAAAAAACATACATGCCTTATCACAATTAAGATCAGCAGAATGAACATCGTGTGTCCCTAAGCCACAGACTCTTTGGCACACTTAAGAAGTATGGAGTTTTTCCAATGATCATAAAAGAAATAAAGGGCAAGAAGTTTTTGACTACTTAGCCACAGGATGCTCTGGCTTTCTGCTGATTCTTACACCTTTATTAAAGGACTTTTATGCTCAAAGTCTGGTTTCAGGAGGTTCTGACTCCAGCAAAACAAATCACCTACCCAGCTGGAAGGACACCTCACACCTGCAAGAAGATTAATGTCTGTCCTCTCTTACCGAGACAGTTAGTTAAGAAAAAGTGCTGCACAGACTACAGAACAAGGGCCTGATCCTCCGTAGGGCCTTTTATGGCAACAAGGGCTTTTGAGAAAGTAGAACTTTTCTGAAGTAATAATTGTGAATGAGGCTTAGATTTATACCTTTAAGGGTGTGGCAAACATGTCTTTATCCTGCTGTATGACTTGGGGGCAGGGGAAGAGGAAAAAAAAGAAGTAGCCCAAAAACTTTCTTTATAAAAGTTATTGCATTGAACAAGAAAAATGTGTATGAGTTTTAAGTAAGGTGTTGCTTTTTTTTTAATTTTCTTCTCATCCTAAGCTTAAACTTTTCCCCTGTTCTTTTGTATTGTGCTTTGTGAGACTCCTTAAAGAAGCAAAGTTTTTATTACCAGCAGTGGGAGCTGGGTTGAGGTAACAGATCACAGGATGTTATCTCTTGTATTATTTAGAGTGTATGAAATGGAGTTTTCAAGGGTGCTCCGAGTGGGCTGAATTCTGAAGTTAGTGCAAAGTTTATTATTGACTTCAGCAGCAAATGCCTATACTGAAGCTAAATCACTATGAAAATCCCACAGCCCATTATTTATATGCAGTAAATTAAAAGCTTTTATTTTTTGGACTGGTCATCTTTTTAATGTGCACATGCAAATCACGCATTTGGACCACTCAGGTGGTTCTCTTGGTAAAATATGATGGAAATAAATGCAGCTACTGAGAACATGATCAAGACATTTTTATATTTAAAAAAAAAAAAAAGAAGAAAAAATTTTTCAGTAGTGCTATTTAGAATGGCAAGAGGGACATATGCTTGAATTATCTGTAATGGAGGAATATACTGCGCTTTTAGCATTAATAACAAAAGAAAAAGAATATCAAAACATCACCATCTAGTCTGCAATCTTATTTGCAGAGTTCAAAGTACTTAACAAAGAAAGAAATAATCATGTCAGAACTGAATTCTGATTATATACCCACACGTTGAACTTTGTTGCATTCTTGTATCCTTGTGCATATCAGCAGGGTGCTTTCTGAATCATATTTTTACAAAAACAGTACAAGAGAAAATCAAGGACATTTCAGATTATTTACTTTAAATGCTAGCAAAAGCTAATTTTACCTATAACATCCTCTACAAGATTCAGCCAAAGCATATAATTCCTTCTTTTAAAGAATTAAGCTATGATTGTGTGCCTTGCTGTGCCAAAGCAAAAATCAGTTACAAGTCAAATCACTCAAAGATCTTTATTTTCTTTAAGATTAACAAGCCTTAAAGCAATTTATTAAGATTTTGATTGTTGGGATAGTGTCTAAAAAAGGACATACAAAGCTTCATGAGCAAAGTTATGTAATTAGTTACTGTTGAAAGCTTGAAATTGAAATCTTGCCTTCTTTTCATAACAGTATACCTGAAATTGGTCATTTTCTTACTTACTCTCCAGAATTTTAATACCCTGGAGAAGAGTTTGATGCTTAACTTGAAAAGTTTCATACTAGAAATGGCAAAGAATGTATATTCTGGATATTTAAACCACTGAAATATAGAACACAAAATTTCATCTGAGTGTGGATTTCTCAACAGCATAATATTACCAGAAGACTAACACGTAGTGGAAGTAAAGGTATCTTGTGATAGGTGGACCTATGATCAAATTAGCACATTTGCCATTAGCCAGTACCGTTATGCGTTGTTTAATGACTAGTGTGCACAGTTTACCTAACTGTAATCACTCAGAAATTTTCCATGTCAGGACACCTCAAGCTGAGTATATTCTTATTTCAAGATTTTGTGCAAAAATAACCATAATTTCAAATAATAAGTTTAGGGAGAAAGTATGGCTTTCTTTTCCCACAGTAGAAGTTCCTCAAGTTGTCTGAACCCAAGAAACCCCATTATTTGGGTTAGAACAGAAAAATTTTGCAAGATGCTTGATCTGGGCGACAGGGATATATCTATGTGTGGAAAAACTTTCATGTCTGACCATTCTGAAAGTCTGCAGCTGTCATACCTAAAGTGCGTGTGATCTTTAATAATGAGTGGAAAAGAGCTGAACCCCTGTGTTCAGTCTATGCTTACAGAATTAGCAGCAGGAACCGGTGCTAAATTTGGAGCAGACAATGTGTCCACACTTTCTCCCACTATCTGTACAGCAGACTTGCACAGCAGAAATAAATTTAGTGGCAGGTGTCAGAACACATGGTTCGTGAGATTTTACCTGCAGTGCCCGTGCTACAGATCTGGGTGCGATAACAGCGGGACCTTCCCACCGGCTGCTACTCACAGCAGCAATGAGAACAGTGAGCCTGACCTTTCTTGCTTCCAATATTCTCCTGCTAAACCCATCCGGTATGAGACAGAGGAAGGCAAACAGGGGTGGGGAAGAAAAAAAAAAAATAATCCTGGAACTGCAAAATATGGGAGGATGGAAGAAGAAGTTAGAAGAAAGACAGTTATTGCAGTGACGCTGGTTGCTGGTTACTGATGGGACTGAGACAGTCACCTGGGAGGACGCAATGGGGATAGGTGAGTAAAGAGGATGGTAGGGGACATGCAGAAAGGACACAGAGGCAGGTGACATGAAACAGAAGACACTGCAAAACAGATTGGGCCTGACTGGACAAGATTTCCCTAAGATTACAGGTAAAAGGAGATGTAGAAAGACTAATTTTTGCTGACCTGAGACTCATCAGTGTATGCCCTACTTGTGAAATTCTTCTTTCTCCTTTTAAATTACTGGAGGAAAAGTTATCATTCTGATATTTATATAAGTGAGCTGAGAACAGAAGGAGGATTTCTGAGGGTGGGATAATCATGCCTGAAGCACATTAGGAACTTAATTTTTAATTTCGTTCCAAGACATCATGCATTCATTTAAAATAAGCTCTTTCTCATCGACGAATATCCTGCAAAAGAAAAAATAAAATGTCAGAAGAAGTCCTAAAGCCAAACGGTTTTAATTCAGCAAAGACATCAAGAGAAAGAAATATTAATGCAAAACACTTTCAAGTAAATGTGATAGATGTTAAGTTTAGCAAATGTTGTTCTGACAATAAGTGAAATATCTCCAAAGTTCTGGTTTCATATTCTAAAACAATCAACCAAACCTAAAATGTGAAATGTGCTGGAGTCATTAATTCCATCTCAGAAACAAAGAGAAGAATGTCAGACCCACAGATGAGTCCAGAGAAAGGGAATTTAAGAAGGATTTTCTAGATTTTATCTTCAAGGTTTTGATTTTCTGATTAATTAGAAAAGCAGCAAGAATTCAGTAATGATATAATGGCCTATTTAAAAATCTTTCAGCATTCAGCTTTCCTTCCCCTCTCTAGGATGATTGGTTTTGTGGTGCTTTTTGTTTTTGTTTCATTTTTTCCTTTTGCTTTTGCTTTTGCAGATACAAATTTTGGTAAACATATAAAGTTAAAGGCATGGGGTTTTTTTTGTTTTAGGATCCTGTCTAAAGATTTCAAAGGAAGATGTATTAAATGCCTGTTGAGTGCTATCAGTTCAGAATGATTGATGCTTTTCTTTCAGAGAGTATACCCCAAAGTTGCAGTCAGGGAGAACATCTTGGGTTGTTTTGGTTTTTTTTTTTGAGATATTGAGCATCTCTGGGGAACTCATAAACTCTCTTGATTCCCAGTGAGTGCAGAGCTGGACCATGGTTCGTTTTATAGATTATTGCATAGTGCTTGATCCCATCAAAGCCCCATAAAGTGAATAACAAAATGTCCCTGCCAATAATAGGCTTTGAATAGTCCTTTTGCCTGAGATTGCGAAAACGGATTCTAAAAAAACCTGAAGATTTTCCTTGCAAAGTGCCTTTGGCATGCATTACTGAGATGAATATCACAACAGTGAACATTTAGGGACTTTGCCAATGAAAAGAATCAACTCTGCAGCATAGATACAGGTGCCCTGGAAATGGATTCCCGGGAATTAGCAAGGATCTGCTTTGACTTATCAATAAGAAATGAAGAAAGGGTGCACAAGAACATAAGAACAAGCTTACTGCATCACATCTAATATAAAGAGTAAAGCCAAGGAGGAGCTATAAAAATAGCTCATCACAGCTAACCAAGTATCCTGTCTCTGATAGTAGCCTGTAAGTGTCGCTTCAGAGGAAAACAAAATCAGCTCAGGCATACAAAGGACTTACCCAGCTTTTAGCAGGACAAAGTTTGGGGTTTTTCTGAGGCAGAGACCAAAGATATTACATCTTTGGTTTTAAATTGCTTAGAATGAACTTTTTGCCCATGTATTTGTTAACGTTTGTTTTGGTTGGAAGTGTACTGTAGCAAGCTCCCTTCCTCTATTCCATCCTAGGGTTGTCTGGATCTGCTGCAGCTTGAAGAATGACATTCAAAAGCAAACAAGATGGGTGATGCTTTAACTTAAAATTCTGTGCACTGGGACTCACAGATAGGGTGATAACCTTATTCTCTGTCTTGAGTGTAAAGTGACCTTGCCCATCAGTCAAATCTCCTAAGAGTAAGAGCACTAACTTGGGTTACAGGGGCTTTAAGTCTATATGCATTTAATTTCAGCTCTCATCACATATTTAGCAGCTAATAATCTGAAAACACCTGACAGGTCAGCACTATTCGTGAATTTTGCTGGAATTCAGCTGATGAGCTGGCCATCAGGATTTCCTTTACTGTAGATGGTGAGAAAAAGGGAACAATTCATCTCATCCTTAATCTAAAATCTCATCTAACCTAAAGGAGATTAGATGATTTAGATGAGTATGTTCTGCAAGTGACTATTTTTCTCCCTTGGCTAAAAAGGGCAGTGTTAGTATCTAACACTGTGGGCTTGCGAAGTTATGGATGTGCCGGAGACTGTAAAGGGTAGAAGAATGATCTATGTTTGTTTTCAATCATTTTATTGCTAAAAACATTGAAAAGCTGCTAAAAATAATGTGACGTCTTGCCTCTTTCTGTCAGTGACCTTACATTTTTTCATATCTTTTTGCATTTCTGGTTTGGTAAGCAGTTATTCCCATATGTGAATGCACACAGACACACACTCACATGCATGCGCTCATGCGCACGTGTACACACACACACACACACGCATATAAAAATTATTTATAGTGAAACCAACCTGTACCTAACCTTTCTTTTTTCCTTTTTTTTTTAACAACTGTTAGTGTAGAGGTTCCTGAGAATAAAGGAAAAAAGAATGTTTCCTCTTAGATAAAAGCCATTCTGATTTACTGGTTTCAACATAGTAAGTTGCTAATTATTTATTAACTTTTCTGAACAAGGAGAGTAGAGTAGATTTGCTTTAGGATTATTTTAGTCTTATTTTCTTCCCTGGAGAAACTTTTGTAGGGGGACAAATGCTTGTAGGACAATAAACTTATCTAAATTTTATTAATAAATTTACTGCCTTTCACTTGTTATATCTCAATTAAGAATGTCAAAAAATTATATTCAAGAACACTGTCAACAATTATGCAAGTTAGGATAAAATTACCAGAGCTTCCTGTCTTCCTAAGTCAAAGCCCAAACCCACGTGAAGAGCTGCAAAAATCAGGGGAGATTTTCTTCCACAGCTGGGGATAATCCAAGCTCTGCCCATCACTGTCTGGTTTACTTTTTTCTCTTAAATCTCCTCTGCCATGTTTGTTATCACCCCCAAGACCCAGTCCTACAGTGAGATTTTTTGTTCGTTTGTTTGAAAATTGTTGAGGTTTTTGGTACCAACTGTTATACGGTGACTTTTTTTAACCGACAAATTATCCAAAGTATAACTCCACTGTGACACAACCTGTGTCCTGGAAGACAAGCAGTCAATGTTCAGTGATTGAGTTTTGCTTCCAAAACCTATATATTTTGTAGGCCATTATAAGTTTTTCCCACAAGTGGAATGATATACATTCACTTTTCTGATCCAACTCATAAAATTAAAAGGACCAATGTTTTGAATAATCCAAAGTTTATCAGCCAAACAACTTTTACAATCCTAAACCAAAGACCACTGAAGTGGATCGGCATTAATCAAATTTATCTCAGATGGCAGAGAGGGGAATATATGGAAGAGACAGAGCAAGAAAGAAACTTAAGGTTCCTATAAAGACTACAGAAGAAAAAGTGTTGGAAATATTGATTTGCATTAATTAATAATATAACAGAATGAAAAAAAAAGTCATTTTCCTAGGTAAGGTTAAATAGGGAAAAAGATGCTTAATCCTGTTAACGGACTCTTTAACATTATGAAGTATATTATACAGAAAGTATTCTTGATTATTAAGTCAATAAAAATGTTAAGAGGAAAAATGGAGACAGAATAGTGAAGAAATAAGCATGAAAGATTTTCCATCATAAAGATTCCTGACTGTGCATAAATAAGGATGTGTTTACCATGCACACTGTAGGCAAATCTGCATTGCTGTAGCAGAACTGCTTGTGTTACTTAATTTAACTCATTTGGCATTAAATCCTCTATACCTACAGCTTCAGCATATACTGCAGGCACACCCAAAAGAAAAAAAGTGATCTTAATTAGAGTTTGATTTTCTAGTGACATTTTTAACTGCCATAAGCACTTCCTCCCAAAGCTTTTCATTTATGAGACAAGCAGTGGCAGTGGAGTCCTCAGGATCACGACATGTGGTCTGATCTATATAATAAGCAACAAAACCTTCATCAGCATCGCTGAAAGCTGAACTGAGATATTGGATTACAATTTCTAGATCGGATGCTATACTGGATGAAGTATATTTTTATTTAAAGTTATGCCAATGTATGCATTAACAGCTATGTTAACTGAGTAAGTTTTTTCCATTTATGAGGAAGCAAGCCCTCCATTATATTTTTCACCCATAAATACAACACTCCCAGATAGCATGCTGCTTTGGCATTTATTTCACTGATAGTTTTCAGAACTTACTTAATATCAGAGCCATTATAAAGGAAGACCATTTTTTGTTCTCCTTAACTTCAAGACATCCTCAGAAAGTATTTGTTTTCAAAAGTTATGTTCAAAGGAAAGTGCACAGGGGGTTGTAATGTATTTGAGAATTTCTTCTCAAATTCTTTCATTCAAATTTGATGCTAACCAAAAATTACCTTTCATAAAAGTTGTTTATTTAATTTCACTTTTTAAATCCATGTCACAGTCTGTCATGATTTCTGAAATCGCATGCAGAGTCCTGCCACTATACAACCATATGTTCAATCTTGAGAAGGGGTCTTTCCAAAACAGGGTATATTGTACTAAAATTATATTTGGTAGAACTTCTCTTTCATTTCATAACAGCAAAAAGGGACTTTAACTTCCAGTATTGACGGTTGTTTGTTGGTTTGTTTGTTTTTTATATATGGGTTGTGCTTGCAGTATTTTTGAGAAAATGAAAACTGCACAAAAGAAGAATAAAAGGTAAAAATACATATTTTTCTAGTAATATAATCTCATAAAATGAAAAAACCTCCAAGTATGAAACCTAATAAGTAGGTACTAATAGTATGTTCTGGGACTTTCAGGTTGCTGAAATAACACTTATATTCCACCTCATACTGCAAAGGTAAAAAAGCTGAAGTAGGAATTTCCTGATGGCATAAGTTTATTTCGGGCTACCTTCAAAAAAATACGATTATGTGCTTCAGTAACCAAATTTGAGTTTATTTGCAATTATTAAAAAATCAGCTGCTTTCGGATAAATTGAATTAAAATTAACACAGGTGTGTATGTTTAGGATGGCTTAGAGTTTAAACCACATCCACCTCTATGTCTGCCCTTGTGCTTGAGACTCCCAGAGATTATGCTAACTTGTAGACTTTTCAGGACTTCACTGAGAGAAGGAAATGGATCTGTGCAAAATCAATTTCATTCAACATGTGTTCAAACTTTGTTTTTCAAGTACACCCCTACAACTGATAGTTATCACCCCCGAAATACCAGCGCAGCCTATCTTTCCCCCTCCAAGACTGAAATTTGACTGAGAAAACATGAGACTATGCATTACAAAAGTAGCTAACTTAGTTCCAAATCCACTTTCTAAATAACTTCCCTGAAGAAAGGCAGGTTTAAGAAAAAAACAGTGGTTGAGGCTGTTAATATCAAAATGCAACATCTGTAGCAAAGGTGTAATCAAATTGTTTAAAACTGTCTGGCAGCTTGCCCTGTAAGCAATAGTTAACTGCTGGTCCTTGTGGGTGTTTGTGTAATTTCTGTGGACATGTATTGTCCACAATTGTCCTGTCTTAAGTTCAATAACAATTTACAATTTCAGTTTGAAATATGCACCATATTTTAGGGGGAAATGCACTTAAAACATCGGTAGGCACAAAGATAATATTCCAGTTATGTTTACCTGGCCAGCAAGGAACAGATCTGACTCATTCATTTAATACACAATTATCAATTACCTATTTCATAATGACATAATAAATTAAATATATATATATATATACCCTAATGAAAAATTGTTACTTTCCTCTGTCCGGAGAAAAGTCTGAAAAACTCAAATGACCATTAAGTACTTAACTTCTCCTGATTTTCAACAAGAATTGTGTCTAACTTAGACCCTTTTTTTCTGTCTTTTCCTCTCCTTGTCTTCTTAGTACTAAATTCCTTAGTTATTTGACTTTTCTGTGAACCAGGGATAAGCAACTACCCTCCAACTGGGGCAGGAACAAACTTTCTGCAGTCTACTGTTATGGCACAACATGGAAATTTCCAAAGAAATTTCACCATCAGAAAAAAAAAACTTTCAAAAAAGGGAAG
>VUYV01000125.1:651562-672765 GCA_008711295.1 Anarhynchus alexandrinus
GGGAAGGGAAGGGAAGGGAAGGGAAGGGAAGGGAAGGGAAGGGAAGGGAAGGGAAGGGAAGGGATTGGGAGGAGGTCACAAACAAAAAAAGAAATCTATGAAATCATCTGGTTTGCTCAAAGGAAAGATTATTGGACAATAACCCATATGCCTGAAAGTCTTATAATTCAGTCAACTGTGTAACTCATCTACCCTACTAAGACTTGCTGTGTCACAGGAAGGTCAGCGCTGGCCATCAGGAGGACCTTCAGATCCATCAGAAAGAACAATTCTGTCCAGCAGGTTCGACAGGTTCCTGGAGGACCACACTCAGGTGGGCTGACGCACCACAAACATGGCCATTGTGCCTGATTCCTAAACTGGATGCAGTCCTGCTTTGGTCACTAAACTGACTTTGCACTGAGCATGATCTAAAAGGTTGTTGCAAGAGACATCTCAGAGGAAGTTCAGCATCTTCTGTCCTGCCTCTGGCTTACATTTATAATCCATACCTTTAAACTTCTTTTCATTTTTGGTGTAAACTTGCCTGTCTGCAGTTAAACAGATAATCAGCAGCAGGAGGTCCAAGATAAACACTTGATAAATACTAAGATCATTTTCCTAAGAGAAGCTTGGTAGCCCACAAATATATGTTCTTTCTAACACGCTTTTCTTAAATTATCTCAAAGTCCCTTGGCAGGAAGTATTTATAACTAAAGAATGATGCTGGGATGAGTCTGGCTGGTATGAAGTTAATTCTCTTCACTCAGAGAATGAAGACTGTAGGGTGCTGAGTTTTGGGTTTGTGATAAAAACAGTGTTGATAACACTGCTTTCACTAAGCAGCACTTGTAAAACATCCAGGCTTTCTCTGCTTGACACCCTGCTCCCCCCACAAGTAGGCTGGGGGTGGGCAAGAGGCTGGGAGGCGACACAGCCCAGACAGGTGACCTGAATTGTTCCAAAGGGATATTCCGTCTGTATAATGTTGCGCCCAGCAATGAAAACTGGGGAAGAAGGGTTTGGTCGGGGAGAGAGCTACTGCTCAGTGACTGGCTGGGCATCAGTCCGCTTTTAGGAGGCAGTGAGTGATTGCCTTTGTATCATTAGTATAGGTTGTTGGTTTGTTCTCTTTCCTTCTATTATTGTCTTTATTGTAACCCACAAGTTTTCTAACTTTTGCTCTTCCTACTTTCTCCCTTAACCCACTGCAAGGGGCGCTCAGTGAGCGGCTGTGTGGGACTTTGCTGCTGACTGGTGTCAACCCACCACAGGTAGGAAAAGCTTCATCCCTTTGTGGCTTAAGAAGCAAGGTGAACTATGGTATTTCAGATGGAACTGAAACATAGATGAACTACGGAATCAGATCATGTAGCTAGCATGAACTCTGTAGTGTAGGTATTCAAGATTATTTTTTTCTTTGTATTTATCCATAATTATGAGCTGGAGAGTTTGGATCCAGTTCTGACAGTCAAAGGAAAGAGAGAGCATTTTGATAAAATTCTGCTTTAAATACAACTCTTAGTCTTCTTAATGCATTTTAGCCCACTGTGAACATAGTTAGTTGGCTAATTAACATTTCCCATGGAAAGTAATTAAGGTCTATCGGATATCCTCTATTTCTGCAGGCATAGGAGGGAGTGGAATGGAAAAGAAGAGAAATACTAATACAATATACTTACTGTTCTCCAAAGCCGTTCACTGGATATTGGAGGGCTCTCAATTTCTGCAGTCATACTGGTGGTAAGAAAGATATCTGACCCATACCAGATCTTCTGCTTCAAAAAGGCTCTCACATTGTGGCTTTTACTACTTAATTCTATCCCTTACTATGAAGATACCGTTTGATCCCAAGATCAGTATAAGGACATCAGGGTTTCACTGTGTTTGAACAAATGAATTCTTCTGAAATGTTCATTAGCCCTAATGAATGGTTGTTATTTTATTAGCTTGAACATTGCATTGTACAGCCTGTAGCAAGGCAGTGTGCTAATGCTGCTGTATTGCTTTCAGTTTGGGAAGGAGAGCAGTCTCTTTCTCGTTTGCATATCTCCACAGTGGGGGTTGTACTGTGTGAAAAGCAAAATGCTCCTGTGCTTGCCACAGTATTAAAATGCTTACTCCAAGCAGAAGCCAGCACAGGTGTGTCTGGAGAAGAGCATCCCTACATCAGAACTTTCCAGAAGACCTGAGGTCTCAACATGTTAGGAAGCACTTATTGGAGAAGCTGCATAGTAGTATATAAAAGAGCCTAGGACCCTGGTATGTCATGTGGCTAACTTCTAAAGATTATTTGAGAGGGAAAAAGAAGGAGGATTTTTTTATATATATAATTAAAAAGAACCTAGTCCAATAATTTAATTCTAATTATCAAAATGTTATGATCCAAATAGGAACAAATGGCAAAATAATGCTGGAAGAGACTGCCATATCTTCTCTCTGTTCAATAAGTAATGGCAAACTAACTAACGGTACCTCTGTAAAACATTTGAAGTAAGTAATAGTGGCATTTTGTCACTAAGATTCTTTTCCATTGTATCCTGCCCCACTGAAAATACAGACATAAATCTTTTATAAAGTCTATCCAAGTGACTCAGTTAAGTATCCTAAAGGTCCTAGAGGGGGAAAAACACCTTGAACAGTAAATACATATAAAATTGCTCCATAGAGACTACTCCAGCCTCAAAGAGCAAGAAGCATCTGTTGTTCTGAAGTCCTCCTCCACACAGTAACAGGAGGAGAAAATACTCTTTTTAGCACTAGAAACACTAATGCATATAGTACTACTTTCCCAAATCTCAGGAACAACTCCAAATTGTATTTTGAACTCTCAAATTAATAAGCAATTCTTTCATGTGCTTGAATAAGAGGAGTCTTTAACATATTCGATATTTCACTTTACGATATTAGGCCTTTACAACTAACCTAAAACAAAATTAATTAGTAACAAGTGCTTCACATGTAAAGCGCTTCCTTCAATGAGCTTGAAGTTTTACTCAAAAGAGTAATTCCCTTTAAGGATAACTAAGCAGTATTCTTAGGATTGCAGCTAGAGATCAGGGTCTTCTCCTGCACATAAAAATACTGGCTGCTCTCTATATTTTCTTGTACAGCAAAAGCAATGCCTCATTAGACTCTGACGTCAGTGAAGACATGACATTTCCTTATCTAAGCACACTGAATTTTTAGAGGCCTGGGAATTGTTTTCTAACCTGAGTGATAGAACTGTAGGTTTTAAAAAATATGTGTGATTCTCAATGAATTATTCAACGATAGGAAGGAGCAGATAAGTTTTTCTACAGATAAGTTTAAGGAAAGTTCTCATTTTTTTTTCTTATCAATGGCTTCCAGGTTGCATTAATTAATTGCTATTAAAAGCTTCCATAATCTTTTAATGTCTTCTACAGAGCCAGTATTTCTCCTTTTATTGAAAGGACTTAGACTTTTGTCTTTATTTGTCTGGGGAGGGGAGATATTTTCATGTGCTTTTGGGGAATTTTAGGGGGATGTGGGGTTGCATAGGCTGAATCTGTCATATGAATAGCCTTATATTTTCCAGATCCTCACTTTTGATTAAACAGTATCCTTATAAAAAGTAATGACTAGTATTCTTTGCTTTTATGGCAAGCCTAGGTATGGTATAAGGAAAAAGCAAGTTAAAAGTTTCAAGTTTCTTTAAAGGAATCCAGTTCTCTGTCATCCAGAGGAAACCTGCAAAATGAGACAAAACGACATGATAAAACTAATTAAAATAAATGGTGAGAAACAGATTTCTGTACCAAAAGTCTTCACACCAGACATGTCAGTGGTTTATACGGCCCATGGGAGCATGTGAAGTTAGGAGGTGGAACTAAGGGGGGAAGAGGAAAGGGCGACTCCAAACACGAAGAGATTGAAGTGTCCTGTTCTTTTTATCTTAGAACATGGTGAACCTTTGCAAAAGTGTGTGTCTAAAAGATGAAGGGGCAAAGTCTGATGGCTCCTTCAGGATCTATGACTGCACATACCCAAACTCCGTCTTCAAATACTTGTACTTCAAGTTGCTAATTTTTAATGCATCAGCAGAAGTTCAAGTAATTCTTCTTCAGCTCACAGAAAAAATAAGTCCTTTATCTGTGAAATTATTTTGGGTTTGGTTTGGGAATTATTTTTTTTTAAGGGGAAAAAAAAAAAAAAAGAAGTTTAACAGGAAAAACACAAAAGGAAGCCTGGACTTTGGATGTAAAGAAAACTAGGAGAATCCATAGATGGTGTTCATGTAGATTACCAAATAATAATTACTGAATGCCTGAAAGACAAATGTCAAGGTAGTAACTAGTCTCATCCATGCTAATAAGGTGCTTCTACGTTTATCTGTTATTTGGCTTTATCACCAATGACAAAGTTTAGTAATCACACCTCAGGGTAGTTTGCCAATTTACAGCAGTGTATAAGATTTACTTATATATTTTCTACTTTCATGGGTTTTTCCCAGAAGCAACAAAACCCATCAGTACGAGTGAACCTAATGAAGAGATATCAGCCCAAATCTAGTGTAGACAATATCATGGTGAACAGCCTGGAAGTACTGGAGCATATTTGTCAGAAGTACTTACCTCTCTTTCCTATGACTATGAGGATCTAAGCAAAAGCCTCAGCACCATATGCTCAGATAAACAGTCCAGACCTGACACAGAAACAACTTTAGTGCCGGCAGTGCCATCTATCTCATAGCTCAGTACAAAATTTTTGTTCTTTATTATTCTTTAGTCTTATAGAAGTCTATAAAAAAAAAAAATCAAAGAAACTCATGTTTTAAACCATTTTTCTACGTAAAACATTTAATAATTTCTTATTTCTAACAACTACTTTTAAAAGTAAGAAAGTAATACAAAAAATTGTAGATTTCATACTTTACACCATATTATCAACAGTATTTAGTTAATGAAGAATTGTTGCATTCTCTTCTGCCATATGTTCAACAAATAATTTACAAAAACCTTAATTATTTGTTTATACATTTCTGAAATTGTGTTTAGCGTGCTGTGTGCCTACTGTTTGACAAGACATAACAAAGAGTCTTAGAATTAACTGAAAATATGTTAATCATGCATGTAAAACAGTTGGACAGAAAGAAAGATATTGATACTAATGTATGAATTTGTCAACATTTTCTTCTGCAAAACGAAAAGTCTCTCAAAGAGAACAGCCAACTTTTTAGCAATAAGCTTACTTCATATTTCAAAGTATGGTCCAGACTAGTAGCATCTATGTACTAGCAATAACAAAAGATTCATGAGTCTCATCCTAAATTCAACTTAACCTGTTAAGCATATTTCAAAGAATCCACTAACTGAGGATTAATATTACTTAATTTATCTTTAAATAAAAATCTAGGTCCTTTTAATGTGACTTGCTAGATGATACTTTCAGTTCAGTATTTGACAATACTTACAACAATGTTTTTCCTCTTTCAACGTCACCCCAATCCTCCTAATATTTTTTCAATAAATATCTATGAGAAGGTACTTCTGTGTTTCATTTAATTCACCTTCTGAGAGTCTCTTATGTATCTATTACACTGCAAAGATCTTTGCCTGGTCAAGAATCAATATCATCCCCATTTACAAAAAAAAATAGACACATAGAGGATGCATTTATTTCATCCAGAGCAGGGTGATCTGAGAACGTGCTACTGCACACTGGTCTTTCTGACCTTTATTTTGTACTTGTGCACTTTACGATAATGTGGACTTTTCCATCATAACAGCCACCAGCGACTGCAGTATTACAAGCAGCATGTGGAGGTATCTGCCTTGTCCACCCCATGAGGTTAACCAATGCTCCTAGAAAGCCCTGTGGGATATGTCATACCTGACTGCACTATCTGTACATCCGGAGGGCATGTGCTGACCTCTGCGCTCAGGAGTAACATGGCTTTGAGCATTGCTTCTTTTTCCATCCATGGGGTAGCCCAGGTAGCTCATGGCTGCACCTTCGCATGCATCCAAGCAGGGTTGACCATCCCATTACGTGCCTGATGAGCCATAAGACATCACACAGAAACTCAGCACTAGTAACATTAGCCTCCAGCTTACTTCCTAAGCATTGAACCAACTAATCTTCTGGAATTACGGTTCTCTTCTTGTAAATCACCTGTGTTAGAGACAGACTCTCATGATAAGCAGCTAGACAGAAAAACTATGTACAGACTACTTTGAAGTGCAGCATTTTCAGACCTCCTGAGGGATCAGAGGATGTCGTGTGTATAGTTATGCAAGAAATGCAGCATTAGCATGCTTTTCTCCCATGTGCCCAGCCATCACAGCTTGTCAGGTATGAGGAAGGAGCAGTCTCTGAAGCTGCATCATGAAAAGACTGACAGAGTGTCGAGCAGGCAGAAGGAAGAGGCAGAGGAATGAGGCATGGGCAGTCTGCTTTTAACACAGGTTAAACACTTCCACTTTTGGGGTCTGGTACAAGCAAAGCAAGTGAATTAGGTGCAAATTAGCTCTAGAAAGCTATTACAGTACATTTCAAGCCTAAAAAAAACCAACCAACCAAACAAACAAACAAAAAAACCCTGGAAAATAACTTAATTGTTTTAAGATGAAATATTTACCTGGCTACATAAAACGTTATGTTAAATATGCGCATTTAAAGGGGGTCAGTTATGTTGTTATCTGAAAGTGCTCTGTGGTCCTTGACGGTAGGTCTGTAATTAAGTTGATAATGGAAGAAATTGGATAATGCCGTCCTGGAAAATTAACAGGGAAAGACTGAGCCAAGAAGCTAGGTTCCCAAGACCTTGTCTTCTGTGCAATGCCTCAGAAGGGGAATCCTGCCTTAAACAAACAAACAAACAAACAAAACAGACACCACCCCGCCCCCCCAAAAAAAACACACACAAAAAATGAACCAACCAACCAATCAAACAAAAAAACAAGCTCCCCAAAACACCCAACAAACAACTAGTTTGGTAACCTAACAACTCGGTATTAACTTATTAGCACTATCTAAATTATTTCAATTTCAGAGACATATTTGCTAAATGATAGAACTGGGAGAAAAGGTATCTAAAATTTTCTTTCCTGTTGGTTTTAATTCAGAGCTATGTTTGAGCACCTGCAAGGGAATGCAAGAGGGTCCTGCAGAGTGAAATCCCATTATCCCTCCTGCAACAGCTCCCAACACAGGAACCTGTGTGCCTCAGCATTTCAGGTATTTCAGGTATTATGGGAGTCTGTTACACTTCAATATAACAACTCCCAACACATAATATTAGATACATAGAAAAGGGTTTGCTGGGTAGATGGAGATCTCAGATCATTTCCAAGCACTTCACAGCTACTTATTTTCTTCCTATTCAGGATGAATTTTCACACATCTAAGAGCTAAAAGATAGCAATTTTTTTAAGAATCTATTACATCCTCTTAGTAGTTTTTATGAGAACTATAAGTTGTAAAAAAATTACAATGTTTATGATGCTTCGTGCGTCTGGGAGGAATGACCTGTATTCCTCACTTATGTTTTCACTCACCAGTAGAACAGCCACAACAAATGAGGAACAAATTAGGTCTTAACTCTGCTCCAGGAGATGCCATTGTGAGTTCTCTCTTTCTGTGCAAGAAACTGAGAAAATCTAAACATAATCAATGTAGGTTGCCCATAGATAACCAACTCAATGTACATAAAATTATAAAAAAAAAAAAAAGGTAGAAAAAATTGCAGTGAAGGTCAAGTAATTTTAAATAAAAATTAGTAAGTATTTTAAGCATGGCTGCTCCACATTTTAGAAAAAAAAAAAAAATTGTAAGTATATGAGGACAAAATTGTTTTTATTTTAAATTGTGCTTTTTTTTCTTCTTTTTTTTTTCTTTTTTTTTTTTAGTAAACTATCAGAAACTTACAGCCACTGCTATTTCAGATGTAGTAAAGTATTCTTGAGGTGGACTATAAAAATTGTTGCATCAGTAATTAGGTTTGGTTGAGTTGGATGTGTTCCAGATGAAGCGGTGTTGCATTTTTGTAGATTATTGTGGGAGGATCTTTTATTTCTAATTATTGTTGAAGACAAACAGTGTTTAAAAGGACAAATAATTCTTGTGTAGGGATTGGGAGTTAATGATATATTGGAATGCAGCACAACTGAGAGATTAACAGGTTATAGTTGCAGGAACCATATATTTGATGTTGAAAGTTTTATCTCTTGATCAATGTACCCCACAGTGCCCCTCCCTCTTCTGAATAATTCAGTTTTTATTGAACAATTTTTCTTAATCTTGTTTTTCTGTAAACTTACATTCTGCCTATGATGGTTTCAGGGAAAAAAGGAAGATATTGACCACACAAAATAAAAGAGAACAAATGTGAACCTACAGGCATTGTTTTCCAAGTGCTAATTGGTATTTAGGTTTTAAAACAAATAAGACATAAGATTTCATACTGTTATGTGGGTTTATAGCAGATGTTGAAGAATGTCTTTCTCTTTTATTAATATATTTTATGTATGTCATAAACATGGCGTAGTGGAAATGAGCTATGGTTTCCTATATTAAGTTTCGTTGTATTGGTTTTTAATTTGATTGAGTATTCTGCACACGTATTTTAACACCATGTGTTATGATCATTTGTGTGTGGATTAAGAGATGACAAGATACAGGCATGTTAAGGGAGGCTATCGATCAAATTGATCAATCAATCAATCAGTCATTCAGGCTATCTTTCAAAGAAAAGCAGAGATAAAAGGCTGGAAAATCACACGTGTTACCAAATGTACACTCTCTAATCAGGGTATTCTTTAGCTCAGTGCAGGACTGTAGGAGAGCACTGATATCCTGAGCTACTAAATTAGTGTATATTACTATGGTAAAATCAGGTATTTGTTCTCCATTATTCCTGCTGACTTCTATGGTGTTGAATGAAAAATAATTGCCTGTGTTTAAATTCCAAGAAGAAATTTTGACATTTTGTTACTCAAACATGCATCTCTTATTTTGATGTTTGGTTTGCTTGATTATTTATAATAATATATATATCTTTCTTGCAATCAGCTGTGAAAATATTTTTAAATTTCAGTACTGGGAAAAAAGATTAAGGATGTTGTAAATATCCTTTCAGTTTAAAAACAAACAAACAAACAAAAAATCCCCAAACTTTATTTTTTTAATCAGTACATACTGTAGATACTGTCAGATGTACCAAAGATGTCAAAAATGGGAGAAAACTGTTTTTTTTCAGACAGCAAATGAACACAATAATTGCTACTGTGTAAGATATTTTATGCTTTGAAAGACGTTTCTTCAAAATCTTAGTCATGAATATCCATATGACTCCAACTAACTAAATGGTGTTTTTAAGCAAATTCTTGTCTTGGTTTGTTTACTTAGACTGCTGCCATTAAATATTACAAAGCGTTAGAAATGCATTGTAAGTAACATTACTCTTTGTACTGACAGTTTTGGTGTAATAATGATCGATGTAAGTGAAATTCCTGAGGAATGATGGCCTTGTGTTCTAATCTATGAAGTTTCAGATTTTGTGAATTAATCTGATTACTACAGTGAAAACGAGTTACAGGAACTGTTATTTGATTCATAAGAAAATAGTTCATACTCTAGCTTCCCTTTATCCCTTTTAAAAAAGCAACCCTGACTCAAACAAGAACATATAAAGAGGAGATAGCATCTTAAAATAATGAGCTCAATGGGTAACTTTTATAAGTGGATGGAAATGAGAGGGGATAAACACAAAAAACAATCTGCAAAAAGAACACAAAAAGCATTTAAAGTTCAGCCAAAATACTAACTATGAACTCTAGTCAATGCCAGTCATGTCTATTGTTATAGTAGTATCTATTATTTTTATCGAAGATGATATCACCAACTTTATGTTTTAGTCTTTAAAATTGCTGGCTAAATGTATATTTCTTGCAAGACACCAAAATGTTAATGTTAACATTTGTTAATGGACAGCACCTCTTTTGTTACTGTAGATAAAGGCAGAGAAAAATGTTTATCTTGCCTTTTCTACAAGCAATAAATACATTTACAAAAATGTATTACATGTACATTTCCAAAGCATTTGTATTACAAAACAATAAAAAAAGAGTTCCTCTCTAAGCACCAGAACTAACTACGCCTAGTTTTCTACATGTATTGTGGGGTCTTTTTGTTTGTTTGTTTGTTTGTTTTGTCAAAATCTACTGCAATATCTACATGGCACACCAACCATGGTAATCTCTGTCCTCCACTATAAAGCCACACTGAAGTACCATCAGGTCACCTCCTTCTAATAATTTATTAGTAATTCTCCTCCACACCACAGTATTTCAATCTGTTTTAAATGAGTTTATCTCCTCCCTTTCATTTTCTCAGTCTTTGATGATATTTCTAGTTAATAGCTGTGGTCCTCCAATTAAATGGAACCTCTGATCCTTCTTCTGCTTCTCATTCTAGTATCCTCACAGGTTTTTTCCATGGACTAAGACCTTCTCACCCATGTACTCTGATTATTCTGCATCTTCTCACCAGTGTGAGAAATTGCTGTCTAAATTATGTGTGTGCCTTTCTGCCCACGGAGACAAAAAAAATGTCTTTATTCGTCAACTGATTTCCCCAATGTCTTGGGACATGCATACACCTTTCAAACAGCTAGACTGTAAAAGTTATTTTAAACAGTTAAAAAGAAAAATTCTGGAGTTACTGTGGGAACATAGTCTTCCAGAAGCCTGATATCCAACAGGAAAATGGGCTAAGAAATGTGGATCAAAGGAATGTCAAACACATGGTCTTGCTCAAAAAAAAAACCCCCAAACTCAAAAAAAAATCCCCAACTAGAGGAATTTTGGACGAGCTAACCTAGATTAAAAGAGTACAGCTTTGGATGACAGGGAAAACTTCTGTATAGGACTTGAAGCCATTGAGCTCTGGATTTACTAAAACTTAACAAAGAAATTCTGTGTTTGCAATCCAAACTGAATGTGCTAAATCATGCGGATCTTTTTTTTTTTTGAGAATTGAAAGGAATTTCTTATTCATATCATCACTGCTTCTAAATAATATCAGCTAGGCAGATGCAGCTAATTTCTCTTGCGCAGTTCGCAGTGTGGCAGTTCAGCTTTGGGAGGCTATAGCAGATCAAGTACAGGTGTAATTTCTATTGTCTCTGATGAGTATTTGATTCACCGCACCTCAGCGTAAAGGGTGTATTTTTCAACCTTGTAACAAAAGAACATCTGCAGAAACAAATGAACAGGATGAAAAAAAATTCTCTAAAGGATTGTTAGGTTGGACCACTCCTTTGATCTCTAGGGACTTCAGTTGCCAGAAGCAGGAATGAAATGTGAATCTACAAATAACATTTGGCATTGAAGTACAACTCTTCTCTGTCCATCTAATAGAATGTGACTTTTCTTCAGGCTCGAAGGTCATAATCTTTTTTTGTATTTCAGATACAATATTCTTGTATTAATCTGAGGACTGTAAAAGTGAATTTAAACCCTGCCTAGTCTGAAGAAGTTGCTCTGGCCCAGGAAAACATCTGTGTGTAAATGGGTCATTCTTACCTGCGTGCATATATATGGTTGAAAAACTGGATTTTAATCATCAACTTGTCAAAGGTTAATGATCAAAATGTTTTTGTAAAGTGTATCTTTGGCTACTCTTATCAGCTTCTTCTTTTTGTTTTCTCTCCTTTCCTTTCAGGGAAAGAGGGATTTTGATATTTAATATTATTCTTCTCTATGGCTGCAGTGCTCCAATGCTGGCTATCTGATTACCAAAGCTACAAATTGTTACTCTTGAATAGATGTTAGACACCATTACACCTCTGGTGAATGAATAGACACAATTTGTAAGAGCCATCCTAATTTGCAAGATACTAAAATATTTGACTGCTTATATTAAAAAATAACTTGACAAATAATATGCTTCCATATTATATCCATCCATCCATATTTTATAGACAAAATTCCCAATTGTAATTAATCTTTCCTATTTAGCTGACTGGAACCAAAGGACTTGAAAGAAAACTACAATTCTGAAAATTCTAATTCTGGAGTACCACATTTTAAAATAAATACATAGAGAAACATTCTTTATCATACTCTTTGCTTTCACGTTCTTGTGTAAGGAAATCTCTTAAATGGTGAACTTTTCCAGATTGAGATGGAAATTGCCCTTTAAAGCATTCTCGCTCAAGAGACAAAATTCCCAATTATAAATATTAAATAAAGTTTTTGATGTGACAGAACTACCCTCAGGTACCACTTTGGGATACCTAAAAGGAGCAAGTGGAGGGACATATATAAAAAAAAATGGAAGAAAAGAAACATTTATGTGAAATATTTATATATTTTAATGTTATTAATTTTTATCCATAGTATTAGAAAAATATAGACATAATGCATTCTAAATTCTTTTGAATAATATGGCCAATGTGCCCATCCAGTGATGAAATAAACCTTGTTTGTTCTATGTGCCTATACTTAAATATATTTTTGCTTTCTGAGTTTCTTTTTATTTTTATTAGAGGAATTATTATCATCATTATCATCATCACCACCATAGAATCATAGAATCGTAGAATCACAGAATGGTTTGGGCTGGAAGGGACCTTAAAGATCATCGAGTTCCAACCCCCCTGCCATGGGCAGGGACACCTCCCACCAGACCAGATTGCTCAAAGACTCATCCAACCTGGCCTTGAACACCTCCAGGGATGGGGCAGCCACAACTATTATTACTATTGCTATTGCTGCTATTATTATTATTATTATTGTTGTAGTTGTTGTTGTTGTTGTTGTTATTATTATTATTATTAATTGCTACTGGGGTAAAACAGTACTGCAGCAACCTCCTGCTCCAGGGAGAGATGTTCTGATTGTGAACTCAAAAGAGATGACGTTGCTGGTGCTCTGGGACCTGCACAATCCTTAAGAAGTTCCTGTGAGGATACAAATGTCACTCTGAGGGCTGAAGGACCTTTTAACTAGAACAACCCGAGTTCTTTCCTGAGACCCATATCTGATACAATTAAGAGCACAAATAGAAAAATAATTGCATGGATAGGTCTTATTTTGTCATAAAACATTTTATTTCTTTACTTATTCTTTTGCCCATTCACTTTGCTTCTCTCCTGTGCTTTGTGTTTTTGGTTGTAATCTTTAACTGAGAATCCCCCAGGGAAGGGGTTGCTGTTGCTGCACCTTGGCACGGTCTCTAATGCGGTGCAGCCTCTAACCCCAGCCTCGACAACAGCTGTCTGGAAAGTACATTTTGACTGTCAATAGAGATAAAATCAAATGAGACAAAACGAAGATTTCTCAAAATTATCATGAGAACCAGAGTACTCATTGGAAAAGTGGAGTCCCTGAGGGGAAGGAAATAGTCATGATATTTAATTGATATACCAGAAAGCACGATGAAGCAGCTGTATTGCCTGAATCAGAGTAGAGGTAGAAATCTCAGCATCTTGTGTCATGCAAGTTTTCTGGCTGCTGTACCGCTAACAATCTGAAAAGAAAAAAGGACCTTATGTCTTCTTTAGATGAGTATGCCCTTTTCCGTCTTGCACAAAAACGTTCTACCAGTCATGAAAAATAATACCTTTCAGAAATTTAACTGGAACTAGCACATCTCCTTTCCTTGACTTCCTTTTTTTTGTGATGTATATCAATTTCTAACACACATCTCTGTGTTTTACCTCAGGAAAAGCAAACCAAACCAACCAACCAACCAAAAACTATTAAAGAAAAAAAGAAAGGGAAAAAAACCCCAACATAAACCCAAGAACACTTCAAAATAATGTTATATGACAAGGAAAAATTGTCATATGCTGAGACAGGATGGCCCTGTCAGCTCACTGCAGTGATATAAAAGCATTCCTAAAATCTCTCACATTGTCAAATTCCAACCTGAATGATTTACAAAATGTTGTGATAGGCTGCCAGATCATCAGAATATGAAAGAAAAATTTTTGGTTAGTGTTCTTCTTGTTTTACAGAAAACCAATAATCGAAATGTAATGTTGATTTGAAATGCATTCCACCATGAGAGACCAGGTGTCAAAAGTCTCCTGGCTCTAATAATATTCTCTTATTTTGAAATCACAAGATCTTTGGCTGGGTTTGCAGTTAAGTCTCTGAAATGCAGATGGCACACCTCCATTAAATACTTTATTGTGATTTCATGGTTCCTCCCCTGGGTTCTGAAATTCAGTGTGAATGAGCTGTTAAAACTAATTGTGCAACGTAAGTGCTGAAACACCAAAGAATTTTAAAAATTATGTTCCAACTCTCTTTTTCTCTCTCAGAACAAAAAATTAACAACAACAACAACAAAAGAAAAATGATTAAACTCTTCTTATTTATTGGAAAAATCTGCAACAGCCCGTTCAGGGAAAAACAGCCTCACACACCCTAAAAGCTACTTGAAGTTTAAATGGTTAAAGCATATTCTTGTTAAGATGAAAATACCTTTTGCAGGCATCTGAAATAAACTCTTTCACCAAGTTCAATCATGATGTTGTCCTTGGAATTCTAATATAAATAACAGTAGGATGCAGACCTTGGTGTAACACAGTTCACATTGCAAAATTGCAACTCCAGCATTTACAAAGAACTGAAGCCAAAAAAAATCCAAAACGGCACCTTGATCATTACAGACTTTAAGGTAGGAACTTCAGGTTTGCCTGTAAAAAGCCATATTTGGAATTTTATCAGCTTTCTTCTCCCACAACCCTTTGTGTATTTTGGAGAAATTCAGCTTCAGCTTCATTTGATTGAGTGGTAGCAACACCAGGGAACGCAGATTTCAAAGCCCACAACATATATTGCATGAGGATGAACCCTTCCAGCTTCTACAAAGCTGGCTCGCTGGGTTGCACTTCATAGGTGTTCCTGCAATGATTCAAAGTGCTAACAGGTCGCCATATTGAGGGATGAGGGGAAAGGCAAACTTTGCTAGAGATTTCAGAGAACTGCTGCCCCCTTTTCTCTAAACAGCTCTTTGGAACGGTATACGTGTTTGATAGTGACTTAATGCTCCCATTAACAACCGTGATTTAGCTTTGCCATAAAAGGGAGAGCAAACAAGCAGGGCAGAACACTAGTGCAAGGCAGCCAGCGTGCAAGTAGAGAGAATAGGAATCACGCACCTGTGGAGAAAGAGGCAAACTCTAAAAGGAGAGAGGCGTGTGTTAACTTGGTTTTGTGAGGAACTGAGGTCTGTTCAATCAGATAGTCTCTCTTCTGCTGACTGATTTTCTTTAAGTACACAGGTTTGCAGCTGGAAGTGGGAGCAGGCCATGGACGGCACAGAAACATAACATCTGAGATGCCCATCACGGTCCTCCTCCCTATCTAGTGCAAAAGCTTTTCATAAACTGCTGTAGGTGGCAAAGCGTGGGGTCACGGACTCCCTGGGTGCTCATCATCCTCTCAATAACCGCGGGTGCTCCATAGTCCACTGGCAGAGGGACTTGCGCTCACCTGAGAACAGCAATCTCACAGCATCACCACCTGTGGGCACAGGGTCTTGAGCAGAAACCAATTGGTACCCATATCAGAAGAGCCGCTGTGTGCAGCTTGCTGGAAGTGACACTTTAAAGGGGTGCATCCTTGCCTCGTTACCTTAACAGCAGCCATGTAGAGGAGTGACATTAACTTTTAACTCAGGCCTTCCTATGTAGAAAGTGGAGGAACCATGCGGTGTTGGTGACAAACTGTCTGTAGGGGTAGTGAACAGACACACGTGCACGAGTACTCAGCCTCTGCACAGGTATTACTGCTGCCGAAAGAACTGCCGCTCACCGCTCCCATAAATCTAAACTGCTAACTTTCTTCCTTTCACAAGCGGGCAGGGAATAATTTCAGCCGAAATTAATTAGCATCTAGTTCGCAACTTCAGTGGTGTGCAGAAGGATTCGTAGAATAAAATGTAGGAATATCTCATTTCAGGGGTTGCTCTCACACCTTACCTTGTGCACCCTTCTCCTCCTTTATGTTCTCGTGCACATTACACATTCCTATTATGGGTGGCAAAGGATTAATTTTAAAACATAGTCAGACATTTAGCTGTTGCATGGGATTCTTAAATATCTATTCTCTGTAGCCAGAAAGGTTTACTTCCAAGTTAAAAGAAAGGGAATCAAAACCGATTATGACACTGATTTTGTTGCCTTCTGTCTATAACTAGTAAAATAAAAAAAAAAATCCATGTTACAGATAAGAGAAAGAAAAAGTTTTGCTGTTGGTGGTTTGGTTTGGTTTGGTTTTTTTTTCACGTGGAGTTTGAGTGTTTCCCTGTGTTGCACAGCCACCTGTCTCCCTTTCCTGTGATGCAGCAATACATGACACTTCTTTTGAACCAGAAGGGCTTGAGGGAAGCAGGATCTTCCATGCTTGACGCAACAAAAACCCATGTCGACTTAACCAGAAACCTTGCATGTTCAAGAAGCGGGGGATCAGTCTCTGTTTGGGAGGAGAAAAAAGAATGAATTGTTTCCTTTTTCAGAGGCAGTGTCAACCAAAAGAGTAATTCTGGCAGTGTTGCGGTGGTGGTGATAGGCAGATGTAGTACCTGTTCTTTTCTCTGAGGCAAATATATGCCGATGACTTGCAGAATCAGAGCAGCCTGTTAGGGTGAATGGTGTATGACAAATCCCTGATGAACAAAGTACATATTATTAGAAAACATTATGGAAAGTTCCACTGCTTGTGTGCAGCGGTGGCTTTTTATAGCCCTAATTATAATTGAGGTGGCAATATAATCTCTGCCTGTACACCCTGGGCTCTGAGCTTGTCCTGATCTCTCACTTTAAGGCGGTTCAAATCTGTCCAGTGCTTAGATGGGAGCCGGTGATAAAGCTAATCTCCTAAGAAAAGCTGGTATCCAAGATACCCTAAAGGTGTTATAGGGTAATTGACAGGTTACATTTATGTTTACCAGATGCCTTCTAAAATTGGCAAGAGGTTGGCGAAGAGTAAGGATAAGCTCTTACTCTTTTACTACTGCAGCACAGATGGGAGTTACTCAGTTCACTATTTTTGTAATAAGTATTAGACCTTATGTCACTACTATTAACCATTAGGCATTATTCTATTTCTTATGCTAAAAACATGTTCATTTTGTGCATTAAGATTTGTCGTTGTTGTTCATTTATTGATGGCTTTTTATCTAAGGACAGTGTGGCAAATGATGTGGCTGCTTATATTTCTAATGGCTATAATTTTTTTCCTGTGTGATGTACTGCAGGACTTCAAAGGGTTAATTTGAGCGTTTGAGGTAGGACAGGAAATAATGGTTACAAAAGATGAGGAGAAATAAGGTACTAATGAAAGGAAGATGAAGGAAAAAAATGGGGACATTACCAGCGGTGGGATAGTTCTTGCCCAGCGTCAAAGCAGCTGTCAATGTTGTGCTTTCCCTTTGAAAGGTAGCAGCTGATCCATCTCTCTGCTCTACTCCTTCCATTCCAGAAGATCAACAGGGATCCTTAGCCTAAGCATGGGGTGTTGCAGATTTAGATGGTTTCCACAGTCCCTAGCTGGCAATCCTGGTAGACAGAAATTCCTGGTAAACAATGCTGATCATTTAGATGGAAGAAGTTAAAAAAAAAATGGATGCAAAAGAGTTCTTGACCCTGAGTGATTAGCAAACAAGTAAAATAAATAGTTGGATATTAGAATGCAGCTAATTAAAATTCAGCAGATATTATCCTGAAGTGCAGAAACAATTTGGAAAATGAAAAGCTATCTTTGTGTCCTATGTTCACGCAATGTATTGCAGAAAAATACAGCTCTGGCAGCTCTTGAGCCCATTTCAGTACTAAATTCCAGAACATGAAGTACATCATGAATTCACATGACAGAAGGAACACTTTTGCATTACAGATAAATATCAAAATACAGATATAAAAATGTAATGTTTATATATGGTACATAAATATTAAAATCCATACAAAAGGTGAGAATGTCATCTTGAGATGCAATGGCTTGTGTCATTCCAGTCCCACCTCGTCCATATTTCAGCCAAGAGCCTACACCGTTGGGAAGTCATTAAGGATTTGCAGATATGCAAGCAAATAAGGGAAAGAGAACCTTCAAGTTGTCTTGAGTCCTGGGGTTTCCTGTATGAAAATCATGTTTACATACCTGTAGTACTTACAAATGTAGCAGACTTAGAAGGCAGTTTTTCCCACCAGCAAGGGAAGCAGTTGCTTCAAGAAAGGTGTATACAACAAATGGCAAAGATCCACTATTTTTGAACTTTAGAGGACAACAAAGGACACCAGGTCAGCCCCTTCAGCAAGAAGGTCGGGTCAGGGATCAGCCACTGTTGGTAGATAGTGCTGTGACCCGCTGCAACCACAACAACCCTGATGGCAACGCTGGCGATGTGGCACTGAATTGTGGGCCATAGTACAATAGCGTTGGGAGTCTTGGGTAAAACTCAGGCTAGCACAGTAAATGGGTTTGGCTTATACATATCAGAAAATCCATATTAAGAAAACCTAGATGCCAATAATTACTACATCTGAGTTGGGAGGAAGGAACAGTCTGTACCTCAGAGCCATTCTCACAGCACCGAGCTGGAGCAGGGTGTTGCATTGCTCTGTGCTAAGAAAAATGATGGGGCTAGAAGGAAGGCGCTGGACGAAGGGGAGCTCCTGTAGCATCCCTGAGTCAGGGTCCTTCCTGAAACAACGGGGAGCAAGGAGGGGGACACGGCACCTGAGGAGGAGCCCGGCAGAGAGGGGCAGCAACAAAGCTGCAGGAACAGTCAGATTACTCTGAGGTGGGGAGACAGATTTTCTTGAATAAAACTTATTCAAAATCTGAAAACAAAAAGGCATTGCACTTTAGGTAAGAACCAAACATAAAAGCCTTTTGTTGTTTCATCCCTTTTGGCTGAATAAACAATGCCTGGCTTTGAAGAAGCTATTTCTGTGTCATTTTAATCAGCTGCTAGTCACAGGCTCTCAGTGGAAAAAGGCTTCCCAGTACCAAATGTAGTTAGGCCCTTTAGATTTATCCTAATTGGGGAAATAAAGGGTCTGCATTATGGGATTATTCCCTCAAGAAAAATAAAAAAAAAGGCAAGCCTGCCACTTGGGGGTGCAGGCATGCTGGGCTGCCACAGCAGCTAAAGTGCAGCTTGCCTTGTAATTATGACAGCTGGATTCTTGGTTGTAAAACAGAGATAAGCAGTAAAATTAGCACCGTCGTGGAGAAACGATGCATTAATATCAGAAGCTTTGTTGAGGCTTCCTAAATTTCCACTATCTCTGTATGGATACTAAAGCAATCCTTGAGGAGAAATAGAAGTATTTTCATTCCAGACAGTAGTTCTTCAGGGAGCTCTCTGGCATGGAGACTGACGTGTAAAATCCAAGTTGCTGTAGAAGTAATGATGCAATCGCAGAGTATGTCTGTGCAGCAAAACGAAGGCATGACTGTAGCCCACGTGAGTGCTGCCAGGTGAATTATGCAAGCACACCTAATAGTGAAGACAGTGAAAGTTTTGGTGAATGCTACCAGCTACTGCATGCCCAGAGAGATATGTTGGACTAAAGCCCGTTCTAACGTATTTTCTCTGCTAGCACGGGCTTCATTAGCGTAGGGGAATTCTTTTTTTTCCCTTTATCTGTCCTAACCTGCTGGATAATTTTGCACTACAGGTGGCTGCGTGCTACCAGAGAGGCTTGCACCTTATTGATGGGTGAAGTCAGTGCTTGGTGGGTGCATCTGTGCCCTATATGCGAGCAGAAAATGCTCTGGGATTCTGCGTGTGAAATGCTCTGTATCAAAGTGTGTTATTTCTGGCAATTTCATAGTTAAACCAATGCAAAAAGCCTGATCCTTTTAACTCTTTCCTGCAAATGCAGTGTGTTGAAACTGAAATACTTCCTCTGTCAGAGAAAAACGTGATTAATTGCAAGCTCAGATGTAAAATTAGAGCTTGAGGGAAGGGCTGTCACCCTGCCACTTACAGACATTTAATGGTAGACAAAGGGCTTGTAAAATGAAATGCTGGAAACTGTTGTGAGATGCCAGCCAAAGTAGCCAACAGATTAGACAACTTAACGGGCCGTTTCCACTCTTAATTTCGTGATGTCTCTCTTTGTGGTCGTGCAACCAGCGCAGTCATTCAGATTGTATCTACAGAAATGCTTCTCCACAGCCTAATGCTGCTAAGTGCATTCTTCTCACTCAGCAATTGCATTAACATTTAATATAATATTAATATGGGCTCTTTTACTATGAGGGCATGAAGAAGGGATGCAAATTACAGATATAAAATATCTGAAGAGCCTTTTGACTCCTATCGGGCAATTAGTACTTATTTTACTCTTGTAGCTGTATATACGCAGGTAGGAAAAAAAAAAAGTGAGTAGTGGTTTGACACGGGACCTTCTTGTCCTCCACCTTGGACGACTACTTAAATTTCACCACGTCTTGCATTCTTGCTTTGATTTCCTTTCAGTAGCGGGCAGGATGACAACCTACCTGAGGAAGGAAGTGGAAGAATGGACATTTACATTTCATGTAAGTTCCCTGTATCTGGGTGTTCAGAAAGGATTTTAAGCCGGCAGCTGAAGCAGCGCCCAGCAAAGTGCAGGGCTCAGAAGACACCTACAAGACAAAAGTTTGCGGAGGGTAAAACTACCTCTGTGACCCGCGCCGGCCTGCTTGCATTCCTTAATAGCAGAAGGCAGCTACCCACGGGGCCAACGACTAAATCACGACATACTACTTTGCCGTGGAAAAGGGACGCCACGGGTGCAGCCCTGAGCCCGTCCCCGAGACGGCGGTCCCCGCCGACGGGACGCGGGGGCACACAGCCGGTTTGGGGGGAAAATCTCCGTCAGAAGCCACCGCCTTCCTCCCTGCCCTCCTCCCCCACCCCCACCCCCCCATCCTCGGCGATATAACTTCATTTCACACCACCGCCGCATCGGCCCGAGGCGGGGGGGAGGAAGGGAGGCGGAGCAGGTGCCGGGGTGTGCCGGGCAGCACCGCCCGCCGCCGCCTCCCCATCGAAGGAGCAGAAGGAGGAGGAGGAGGAGGAGGCGGCGGGACGGAGGCGGCCGGTCCGGGCCATGCTGGAGGCGCGGCGGCACCTGGCGGGCGCGCAGAGCGGGCGGGCGGCGGGGCAGCCTCCTCGGCGCTGCTAGGGCGGCGGCAGCGGGGGCCGCGCCGGGAGGCACCTCCATCGCATCCCCTCGCATCGCATCGCATCGC
>VUYV01000125.1:673208-865728 GCA_008711295.1 Anarhynchus alexandrinus
ACCGTTCTTCATTTTAATTTGAAGGCTGTGAGCTCTGAGCCGGAGATCCAGCAAACCGCGGAACAGTTTGCAAACACGTTCATGGGTTTTAGCATCTCGGCAGCAGTGAACAGCTCTTGCCAGGCGACCCTTTTCCTGCCTCCCTCTAACTAGGGCATCTCCATCTAAAACACCAACGGCGCCTTCTCTGTGTATCATGCTTCCCACCCCCCACCTCACCCCCCAAAAAAAGAAACCCAACCCCAAAACCCAGCCCTCCCACAGAAAAAATAACTTTAGAGTTCTTGGAGTTCTCTTTGTTATTATTTAGAATAATTATTTAGTGCAGGCTAGATGGGTTTTCCCTCCTCGCATTAAAAAAGTTGTCGGAGCACATCAACGTAAGGTGGTGGTGGGGGAGGAAGGGTTCCACAGCAGCAGCCCCTGTGAAGGCGAAGGGACCGGGGATGGCCGGGCTGCCCGGGGGTAAGGCACCGGGGGCGGTGGGAGTTCACCTGCCGCCCGTCTTGTCCCGACCCGGGCACTCCCGGTGCTCCCCCCCCCCCGGCACTCCCCGCCGAGGCTGCCGCCGCCCCGTCGGGGAAGGAGCTCAGCCCCTGGGATCGCCGTGGGTCCCCCCTCCGCACTGCTACCACCCCCTCGCCCCACAGCACGAAACACTCCGTGGCATGGAGGGGGGGGGGGCTACTGCGTGGGGGCTGCCCCGTGCCCCCCTCCCGCGACGCCTTTTCGCCCTCTGCGAACTCCAGACGTGCCCCTGTGCCGGGGGGGACTGTTTCTGTCCCTCCCTGTGACAGCCGGGCTGGGGGGAATCTCGGGGCTGGAGACCTTTTAATCGTCCTAGTTGTATCTTCCCGAAGCTTAGTAGAACAACTGTTATCCTAATGAGTAACGGAATAGTTCCATTGACTTTTAGACCTGTTCCCGTCATTAGTCACATTTTTTTTTTTTTTTTATTTTAAAATGAAACTACTGTATCAGTAAAATTGAATATTTTATTAGCTCTTCAATTATTCAGCACGGCGGATTCTCAAAATCCAATAACATTCACACAGTTGCAGCGAGCATGTGATAGCTTATGCAATATGTCCTTGTACCTGCAGTTTATGCCCAAAGTCTTTTAAGCAAAAGATACTGTATCTGCCACAAAGTCTGGACTTGTCATAAATACTTTGCACTGGGTTTCTGTAGGGCTCGTCATAGTTCACATCTGAGACATTTTTTCATTTAAGTCTACAGTCTTGCCATGTTTTTCGGTAACTTCAGAACAGAGAGAACTTCATAGATTTTCTAGTGGAAGTGAAATAGGAAGGTAAAAAAAAAACCACATTTGCTCTGTGGTTGTTTAAGCTGTAATTATTCAGTTAAAGGTTTGTCCTTGGCTTTCAAAATGAAACAGAAGAAAATTATACAGAGTCTTTTTTTATGCTGAAACAGAATAAAACGCTGCTTGACAGGTCTGATATACTGGGTTAATTTTGCTCACTGTCATAACGTTTACTTTTAATAGATCCTCTCATCCTTATGATGACTGTAAGCACTGTAAGTAACTGAAACTCTTTAGAAGGAAGGTTTTGAAGCGTACAAAACTTTTTGTGCATTGTTCAAACATTACTTACCGATGAGCCCATTTGCATAATAGTGTATAATGAAAACCTATGGTAGTGTCATCTATGCAGTGACCAGTTCTTCCCTGTCCTCTGTTGGGGTAAATTTCAA
The DNA here is from genome assembly GCA_008711295.1 of Anarhynchus alexandrinus. Classification (NCBI taxonomy): domain Eukaryota; kingdom Metazoa; phylum Chordata; class Aves; order Charadriiformes; family Charadriidae; genus Anarhynchus; species Anarhynchus alexandrinus. Next base: position 674,928 of record VUYV01000125.1, read on the forward strand.
CTGCAGATCAAAGTTAGGTCATATAGTTCATTACCGACCCGTGTTTCAAGTCTACTGTTAAAGAAAAATACCAACTCCTTTTTTATTGGAGCTCTGAAAAGTAATCATGCAGGTCAAAACCCTGTTTATTCATCATGTCTTAAAACCCTCTTTTGCTTTTTGCATTTGGAACACAAACATAGTGTATCAGCAAGTATTTTTTTCTTCTTTTTTTTTTTTTTTAATGGAGAGAGAAGGGGAAGAAAGATTGAGAGAGAGAGAGATGATGATGATGATGATGATGAAAAAGCCATCCCAATGGAAGACTGGAATTTTCTTCTTTGTGATAAGTCTGATAAATTTGCAATCTCATGCACTGTAACAGGAGTCTGATTTTCGGAGATGTGTTTATATGCATGTATATGATGAAACCAGGCTTCAAGGGTGCAGTGAGTTTGACCCCTTAGTTTGCAAGAAAGATGCAGGTGCATTTTTAATAAGGAATGTCCTTTTCTACATATTTCAAAACAGCTGTAAGGTTTTACATCTGCTGTTGTTGCTGTTCCTTGGTCAAATTTGAACGCGAGCCAATCTGATGTTCTACCATGTAGTGGACAGACAGTAACTACAAGAGTAACTCCAGAGACTACAAGAGATTATTTCAGGTGGAAGAAACACGGTGCATCTCATCTATAGTAAAACAGGTCCCTGAGTCCCACTGTGTATATTATTGAGAATAAATAAGCCAATAACTTTCAGAACAGTCAGTGAAGATTGGGATCAAATGAAAGGAAAATGCACTTTAAAATTGGTGGCTGTTTTAGTCCCCAGATTTACCTCATGGCATGGGGTAAGCTGATCGGCTATGGTAATGGTACTGTAAATGCGTAGCAAATTGGAGTGTTCTATGTCTCTGTGTTAAATGTCTTCGCAACAGTACATTCCGAAGATTTCCTGTTTGAGTTGCCTTTCTTGCGAACGGATCCTTAAATTGTATCATGCTTTTTCACACAGGTTGTTGCTGAATTTTTATGTATGGTTTGCCTAAAAATGGTATTGACATTGCCAAAACCAGGCAAATTCAGCTCTTTTTTTTATGACTGTGTCCTGTGAGCCTGAGACAAATATTTTGGAACTCTCAAGGAACTGTTTCAAAGATGTTGCTTTCTCTCCGTTACAGCGGGAACCTTCACTCTCTCTGAGGCTTAGAAGTTTCTATAAAGCCTCTTTCTGCAGCTGGAATGAGCTGCAAGGAGTGAAAGTGCTGAGAAACAAGAGAGGTAAACTGTAGCTTTGTTCTCACCTAACTTTACCGAAAGACTGGAAAGATCACAGACACTTCTAAAGACCAAGATTATTCTGTTTTATCAAATGCCTTTGCATCTTTGGACGGCATCTGCTTCTGTACAAAATGCTGACAGTATGACCCTGCATAATGATTTTCACTGTTCTGTTAACAAATTACATTTGTATTCAAATTGATTTTCCATGACTGCTCATATAGCCTCCAGAAAGCATATAGCAGATATACTATTGCATCCTGTACGTGTCTGGTCAGCTTAGGACAGAATTTGATGTCAAGCCATGCATTGTTATAACTGGAATGAATAGCCTTGGTGGTATTCGTTGGGTGTTTTAAGTGCCCGACTTCCTCTTTCTCTGCCCTTTATGTCTTTATCCTTTATGTCTTTTTTCAAAGGGTATACTTCATACAAGGTTGTGTATCAATGGTAGCATAGTGAAAAGGGGCACTGTCTTATCTTCCCTCCTCCACATTTTTCCAATTACCATCCAGCTGAAAATCAAGAAAATGATCCACTTTGGAAGTTATTTCAAAAGACGGTCACTTTTTATTAAGAGGTTGATTTTTATGCCTTGAATTAGCTGTTTGTACAGCACATGTCCATACGACAGCAGTAACAAACTCACAGCCTGATAGCCCTTCAACAGAAGTAAAGATATCTGGAGAAGCGGTATTCAAGAAACTAAGAGTAAGAAATAAATCTGTGTTATTCTCAAATTTATTGTGAGTCACATAGTAGTCAGCATGTTACTGTTTTCCTTTTTTTTAGGTTTTTACACATTTCAAACTTATGTAAGCCACAGAGGCAGGAGCATTTCTGAAAACTTAGAGGATGATCAGCATCGAATTACAAGTGATATTGGGCTTCTTTGTAGCATACTTGAAGCCTAGCTGCCTCGGGTTTGAAAGAGTATGGGTTGAACATCAAAACAGTATCAATTTATTTCAACTTTCAAAACAGGTTCATGGCAAAAATATGAGTTTAATTTTTCTTGATCAGATGATACACTAGAAAATAAAAGATGAGTTAAAAGATGAAAACACAAATAAGGGTTGTTAGAACCTTAACATTTGAATACTTAAAAACCCCAGAAGATGTTGTCTCATATTGGAGGACCTACATACATTTTCTATTTAAATGGAGTGAAGGGAGGAAGTAGGGGGAAAGCCAACATCAGCCTAAATTCAGTGTCTTACATCAGCCCAAGGAATAAGTGATAATGGGTCTAGGTTTCCTTCTTTGTGAGAAACTGAGATTGTACAAGATCTTGCCTTAGAGGGAGACCTGCCCCCTGTGTGTAGTGACAGTAAGATATGGTTAATTTTCTAATAATATCATGTGTAGGGGGGGTAAAGCAGCTTTTGTGCCATTCGTATCGCAAGACCAGAGCGCAGACTTGTTCGAAAACAGTAACTGCATTTGCAGACCTGGATGCTGGATATTACTGAAAGCGGGGGCTGAGCTAGCGGCTGAATTGTCCCAGAAATTTGGAGGCACAGAATTTTGTGCATGTCTTTTCATCGTTTGGGCTTTTATCAAATCTCGGTCTTGCTGTTGTGGGAATATACTTACGGGGTTTTTCTGTTCGTTTGTTTGTGTGGGTTTTTTTCTCTTTAATCAGCAAGCTGTGTTACCTTTCATCACAGTGGGGGTGTTCTTCTATTTTAAGTTTTAAAAGCCGAGAAATGAAACAGACCATGATTATCTAATAAAGTGTCTAGCTAATCTACCTAATAATTACAGTATGTGGTGTGTGAGTGAATGCATTATCATATGAAACACATGAAAACAACTTAACTTTACATACTGTATAGTGGCTATATGCATGCATACGTACTATATTGTGCGTATATCCACACCAGACAGCCTACAGAGGAATTACATTAACTTATGAGCCACACATCTAGTCTGACACTTCTTAAAAGTCTGGATAATGTTAGATCAGACTTCATCATTCTACGAACTTGGGATGCAGAGCTCTGTGTTTCAAGTCAAAATTTGTTAAATTCAACAAAAGCAATGAACGCCTTAGTCTGTTTTTTGAGATTCCCAACATTATTCATTCAGCAAGTTTGCCGATGATACCAAGCTGTTTGGCGAGGTAGACACGCTGGAAGGGAGGGATGCCATCCAGAGGGACCTGGACAGGCTGGAGAGGTGGGCCCAAGCCAANAGTATTCCTCACTCCCCCTAACATTTTAATAAGGGGCCATTCGTAGCAAAGACTTTTTATGTCTGTAAGTGTTTGGTGAAGTTTGAAAATACAGATGGAAGTCTCTGCCATTCAAATGGAGAATCCTGGAGTATCTTAACCATACCACCCATGGCAGCAGAACATCAAATTTTCAGTTTTAGGGGTTAGGATTTTAACCACAGTATTTAAAGCAGTGAACTCAAGTATGCAAATGACAGCAGGGAGGATCAGCAGATGGATAAGCAGACACAAGAAGATCTGCTTTCCTTGTGCAGAGCCTGGGCAGGAGCTTTGTGAATCCCCACAGGAAATTAAAGGTGTGAGTGAAAGATGTGCAACTACTTCAGTTTCATGGATTGTGTGTGACTTTGGAGGCAGCAGGGAAGAGGGAGGGGAGCCAGGGGTCCCTCTGGAGGAGGCGGGAGGCTTGGTGTGGGTGCTCCCTGATGCCTCTTGTCCCAGGTGGTCCGTGGGAGAGCGGGGCAGATCCGGAGGTGTAACCTGTTCAGCATGCAGTGTCTGCATCAAGTGGTGACTCTTGATTAAAACTATTGAGAAATTTGGCAACCAAAAATGCTTCACCAGAACATTGCAATTCTGCACATGTAAGAGTTCCACCAATAATCAGTCTTCCTTGTCCTATTCCGGTGTTTAGCTTGCCCACCTGGGACAGGGACAGCATGAGTTCAAGTTGATTGTTAAGCAGTTCAGACTACAGATTTGAATCTGAGAGTTTGAAATTTTTAATCTTAATACAGAGCGGTAGTTTTTCAGTGTTTTGCAAATAACCTTATTTCCTTCTTCCTATCCTGCCGCCCTTGCAACTCATGTTTTTCTTAATTGTTTTCAGTTTTAAACAACACAAAGCACTTTTGAATAGCCAGGCTGTGGCTCTGCTGTAGGATAAAGCTACAGTTTAGACACAGAGGGCTTTTTTTTGTGTGTCTTTGAGTAGTGTCACAATAGTAACTTTTTGACAGATAAAAAAAAAAAAACAAACTGAAAGAGATGATTGCTTTGCCAATTTTTAGCTGCAGTAATTTTATTTGCCATGCTTCTATGTAGAGAGGCTGAGAAATTTTCTACAAAAACTGCTTTTTTCCTATCATTGTCAAGATGCTGTGTCAACCCGTATAACTATGGAGAGCTGTGACAGGAGTGCGTAAATAACAGTAATTTCTGCCATCTGATTACTCATGTCTTAGGTTTCTACAATAGTGAAGCTACAACAGACAATATAAGAAATACTTTTGGGTAAGACTTATATATGCCATGAGTGAGCGTGAAAAATAGAAAACAAAAGACGTTTGAATTATTATGTTTTTAACATTTACATCTTTCACTCCATCTCTCCCTCACGTACAACAGCCTCTATCACTGCTGGGTATCATTGCACACAACCAGCCCCTTTAATCCAGGCTTCCTCTCTGATTATTCTCTATTACAGTCCCATAGGCCATACTGCTTTAATCTGTTTGCCAGTTTTTTGTTTTTGTAGTGAAGTATTACGTTTGCAGACAGTGGCCTGGGCTCTGAGACTGAGTTGTTTTGTTGGTTTTTTTTTCACTCACACCCTTTGCAGCTTGGGCTTTTGAAATAGAGATGGAGAAAATATTACTTTCTATGTAACTTGTCAGATTCCTTACTTGTGTGAGGAATTGCACAGGTTTGCCTTACAAGGGCTTTTCTAGGTTAAAAACAAAGACCTAGTAGCTGATTGCTTTCAGATACTATTCCAGAACTATTTTAAAACCACTGAATGTCCATTTATTTGGGCAATTTTAAGGCAAGATTCGATTAATACTATGAATAGTGTACAGTGTGGATGGCAAAATTATGTGCTGTTGTCATGGGAAGTAGCTCAAATGACCTAGTAGTTCTCTTCTATGGTACGTCCTATATATATTTCTTTAATGATGCTTTTGTCTAATTTCTTTGATGTCTTTTTTTATGGCTTAGCTTTTGACCCCATACAAAATGATGTCTCATTTACAGATGGTCCTTCAGGATAAAGATCAACCTCTTTAATAACGGCTTTCATTTTCCTGAGTGTGATCAAGCCCATCCTGTTGTAACTTCTTGACTTTGTTCACCAGGCTTCTCTTTAACCTGGTGTGATTATTCGGGTGCATGTTTTCTTTTAGAAACTTCTCTAAGAATTGCTGCATTGTGTACTGTTGCACACTTGCACATAAATTTACACTCTGGTTCCTTCCTATGGTAGTTTTACTTAACCTCAAACTCTTCCCCAAATGTGGGTCTTGTGCTTCAGTCCGCTACTAAAGTCATAGTGGACAACCAAGATCAACAAAAAAAGGTAATGGAAGCAATGTCAGACTACATTGGGAATGTAGTCTCAGAGGTGTATCTCTTCTTTCATTAAATCTGTTGGGGAAAAAATCAAAGCAACACTCTGATAAGAACCCTGAAATCAGCTGGGGTGAAGTGTGGTTGACTATATATACTGGCTTAATATTAAGACTACATCTATATTACTTCACACAGCAAGAGCAGTTATTACTGTAGTATGACTCAGTATCTTTCAGTATAGTTGGATGATTATGTGCTAATATGCATTTAAAAAGCTGAGTGTGAGTAAAAGTAGAGTAGTAAATGGTGCAGCTCTGATCTGTGGGTCAGAGCCTCATGGCCACTGGAGGGGTGAAACAAGGGTCTCCTCTGTAGGAAACTTCTACGAAGTCTCCCTAGTTTGTGACTACTAAATATCAGCTGAGATGAGCAAATCTGCCATGTGAGATTTCAGAGTATGGCCAAGCCCATCCCCATCTAATTGCTCTTTGCCACTGACTATTCCCTAATTTCAGCACTGGTGATAGTCTTATTCAGAGCAATAAAAACCTTAATTTCTATGCCATGTAAGTTTTCTGGTAGTTCAGCTTGTTGATATGACTTAATAGAATCATAGATTCATAGAATGGTTTAGGTTGGAAGGGACCTTAAAGATCACCTAGTTCCAACACCCCTGCCATGGGCAGGGACATGTCCCACTAGACCAGGTTGCTCAAAGCCCCATCCAACCTGGCTTTGAACACCTCCAGGGATGGGGCAGCCACAACTTACCCAGGCAACCTGGGCCAGTGCCTCACCACCCTCAGAGTAAAGAATTTCTTCCTAATATCCAATGTAAATCTACCCTCTGTCAGTTTAAAACCATTACCCCTTGTCCTATCGCTACACTCCCTGATCAAGAGTCCCTCCCCAGCTTTTTTTTTATGTAGGCCCCCTTTATGTACAAGAAGGCCACTCTGACATGTCCCTGGAGCTTTCTCTTCTTCAGGCAGAACAACCCCAACCTTCTCAGCCTGTCCTCATAGGAGAGGTGCTCCAGCCCTCTGATCATCTTCATGGCCCTCCTCTGGACCTGCCCCAACAGGTTTGTGTCCGTCTTGTGCTGAGAACTCCAAGGCTGAACACAGTACTGCATGGGGGGGTCTCACCAGAGCAGAGTAGAGGGGTAGAATCACCTCCCTCGCCCTGCTGGCCACGCTTCTTTTGATGCAGCCCCCAATGTGGTTGGCTTTCTGGGCTGCAAGCACACATTGCCTGGTCATGTTGAGCTTCTCATCAACCAAAACTCCCAAGTCTTTCTCCTCAGGGCTGTTCTCAATCTATTCTCTTCCCAGCCTGTATTTGTGCTTGGGATTGCCCCAACCCACGTGCAGGACCTTGCACTTGGCCTTAGGGCAGGATGAGGCAACCCCCAGTGCTGGTGCAACGAAGGGAAATGGGAAGGAGGGAGGAGCAAGTGGCACGGGGCTGTCTGCATTGCTTTGGTGCGGCTGTAGGCAGAGAAGCAAATTCTGCATTTCTCCTGCCATCTCCCAGTCCTGAGTATCTGCATGCTGCCTCACCATCCTGGGGTGAGTCAAGTGTTGATTAACTAAACTGTCCTGGTAGGTTATTTTGATGAGGGCAGATTACAGTGTTTTTCTTCCCTAATTATTTCTGCCAAATAGCTATCTTATGGATAAAGATCGCTCCTTGGCCATGCAAAGCAAGTGAGGCTCAGGAGCTTCCCGTGTGCTCTTAGTAGAGTGGGAGGAGCTGCCTGCCTTAGAAATTCAGCCCTGGGTTATTTCTAAGCAAGTAAACTGCTTAAAAACTACTGGTGAGTAGATGTGGTTCTGGCTTCTCTGTTCAGACCAACTGAAGGCTGAGCAGGAAGAAAGAAGAAGCCAAAATGAATGACTAAAATCAGTACATGCTTCAGTTACTTCAGAAGGAAAAAGAGAAAACTTTTCAAAATGTTAATATATTTTTTTTTCGATTATTTGTTTCACAAGGACTTCATGTGTATGTGTGCCTGCTGAATCTGGCAGCTGCATTCAGTTGGACAAAGCTGCACCTTTCAGCACATAAACAACCTGATCAAGAAGTGTTGTGATCTTCCCAAATGGCAGTGTCCCTTTAGCCCAGCTTCACACACCAGCCCTGTGGGAGCTGTATCTCTTCCTAGGGTCTGAGACAGGAGATTGACTAATTTTGACCAATTAGTCTGCTGCTTGATTGGTTTTTTTGATAGAAAAGTTTTGATATTTTGTTTTTTATTTCCTGTAGAGAGCAATAAATAATTAAAAATAGGTACATCAGTTCTTTTCCTGTAATGAATTGTGGTTATGGCATTATACTTGTAGAAAAATTTGAACAGAATTTTAAATCCAACTAAAAATTTCCTTTTAAGGCAGAGGAGGGAAGAAGGAATATCTCAAAACTGCCCCAATTTCACTGGGATAAAGACCAATCTGATTTAATTATAATAAGTTTTCTGAGCTGGGTTTTTCCTCTAGAGCAGCACTGTTTTCAGAGCTGAAGAATTGTAACAAGAAATACAGTAAGTTATCTTCTTTTATGTTTTTGGAGATTCAGGAAGCTACTCTTTCACCCTATAAATGTTCTAGTCTGGCAGATAATCATAATGTCTTGTGCTAGCATCTTTCACAGCAATCTTTTGTCTCTTGTGTCACATCAAGCTTTCTTTGTTTTGTTTGTTGGGTTTGGTTTTTTTTTCCCTTTTTCTTGAAGTGTAGGTACCTTCCAGATGATACAAAGAGCATCCCTGAAGTCTGAAAACAAAGGTCAGTACATCACATAGAAAGGCTTCTACCTTTAAGAGAAATAATGAGGTTTGGTGACTTATGTCTGCTAAAGGCTGCGATGCTAGGTCTCCTGTAAGTGCAAGCTCCTGCATTGCAAGCATTGCAGCTGCTTGCATAGACATTTCATTGTGTGTGTGAGAAGTGTTAGCATACTGGTAATATTTACCCAAAGAGTTGCAGGGATCTCACAAACAGGTAATGATCTTGAATTGCTGTTTTAGGAGAAGTCTCAGTTAATGTTATTCAGTGTTCTCACTTTATTACTGTATATGCAAGAGATTTTCATTTCTTTTCCATTTTCAAAATGAGGTGTTAGAAGCTTTTAAAATTCAAATTGCAAATGCCCAGTCTGTTTACAGCATGGTATATGTATTTTGTAACAGTTGGAATAATTTTTAAAACCCTTTAATATAGGATCTCAGAACAGATTTTCTGTAGAAAAAGCAGCTTCAGAAAGGGTAGGGTTTTGTTCTGCCCCATTTTCCTGTTAAGATACAGCAGTAAAATTGCTGAAGATTTTAGACATATTACATCTGTTCCTTGAAAGAGAACAGCATAAAAGACATAAAATTACTGTTCTAGTAGATTACAAGCTGTAGCGTATATCTGCTGAAATTGGCTCTATGGAAGGTGCTTCTTCTAAGTTGATGTAGTTTAAAAATAAAATACTAAACTTCTTTTGGATCATACCCTCCCTGAGCAGTGTAATAACTCTGTATCGCCTCTGCTTTTTGGCCACATAGGCTTTGCCAGAGTTTAAGCTTTGGGGAGCAGCCTGAAGGCCACAGATGGACACCAGTGACCAAGCAAGGAGTAGGGTCAGTTCTGTGCCGTGTACTTCCTACTGCTGTCTGGGTGGAAAGGGAGAATGTTAAGTCTTGACCCTCTTTAAGGCATAGTAGATCTCTTATTTTTCTGGTGGAAATGAGGATTTGGAAGAAATTGTATCTGTATGGAGTTTGTGGTACATTGCCAGTGTTCTTGGAGCAGCATAGATAAGTCAACATGTGATCCTATCAGAGCTCATGGGTAGTTTGGTTATAAATGGCAGTGGCATGAATTGTAAGAGGGATGTATTAGCTGGGGACAATGAGGCGTTACTGTACTACTGTGCAATTTCTGTGGTGGCTTTTTTTGCTTTTTCTAACATATCTGTAAGTACTAACACAAGACAGATCTTTATATAGTATTTATGTTCTGCAGTATTCACCAAAAAGTGAAGAGTGGTGGGGATGTTTGTAGATAAAACAGGCTTCTGCATTCAGTACAGCTATCTCAGGCTTTCCAAAAAATTTCTGGGGGTGTTTCCCTGCGTTATAAATGACTATACGTATCCTTGGTATCTATGTAGTGACCTAGTTTGTTTATCACTAGCTACCTAATTTTGAGACTACATGTACTGTTGTCTAGAAGAGTAAAGAAGAGGTTGGGTTTTGGTTTCTGTTGTGGTTTTTTGTTTGGTTGATTTTGGTTTTGTTTGTTTTGTTTTGTTTTTATTTGTGTGGTTGGTTTGTTTGTGGGTTTTTTTGGTGGTTTTTTTTTTTTGGTTGGAAGAGCTGTAATTCTCTTCTGTTTACCTGTATTTTTTGTTTCTTCAAGCTGGAGGTTTTTATGAGATTCTACTTTCTTCCTTTGCACAAAGGTTTTACATGCAGTTTTTCTCTGTTCCTGGAACTCTCCTGATAAATCAAAAGCTTTCTAATACTTCTGTAAATTAGCAGTGTTACAAACCGTAATGGCCAAGGACTAGAGTCAGCTGCAACCACAGTACACTCAGGGCAGGAAACACAGACAAAAGGCTTCATCGTGTCAAACACAATCTTATTTGAAAGTGTTTTTCATGTTTAGGATTTATATTGTACCTTAACACCTTAACCCATTGCTTCTTTTCTCTGAACTATTATTTTATCCCTTTTTCTTTTCTTTTTTTTCCATTTGTAATGTTGAACTGACTTGAACTCCTGGATTTTTGATTTTTCAGTTGGTGGCTCAAAGACCAAGGGCCCTGGTAGGTGTTAATTCAAATCTGATGCTTAAAGTAAGTTGCTCTTCACATTTAATTGTTTCAGGAATATGGATTTTTGTGGCTTCTCTTGGTTTCAATAACACAAAGACACCTCTTGTGAATACAACAGAATAACTTTACACCAGAGCTTCCTCTCGATTAATACCTGCAGCTTTGCCAAAACTATTATCTATATTGCAAGCTGTCACTTCATGTCCAAACCCAGTAATTAAATCTTCAAATCAGATGTGCAGGTTTTTTATTATTATAAACATAGTTTAGGATTTTAAGGTTTTACAGAACCTTGGGGAAAGAGCTGCAGTACGCTCATTAGATAATGAGCTAAAATCTCTCTGAAATTTTGGGTTGTTATATTACATTTTCAGATTTGGACTCCTGTCTCTCAGGCAAAAACTGCCAGCGTGTGTTTGTGCCTTGATGACTGCAAGTCCCTTTATGATCTGATCTGGGGCCTTTAATCTGGGTTGCTTTCCAGCAATTATATAAAACACCTATCAACTTTTTTAATACTAAGTGGTGAAATCCTCCTTCTGCAATAAGCCAGTTGAGTAACACTATGGATACCTTAAATGAACACCACTGTCTTTCAAATGTAGGTGTTGTAGGTGGCCGTTTACTCTTGGGAGAACATGGTTCATTTATGTTTATATGTCAAACAAGACTGCCTCTGGCATGGGCTGGCACAACTGCCCTGGTAGATCACAAACCCTTGATCCAGATAAAATGTACTGATGGAGGATGCTGCTGCACCAACCTTAGGCTGTGGAGATGCCCAGGGTGGGGAAGGTGATGCCTTGCCTGCCAGAGTGTACTGCATGCCACCAGAGAGGACAAACAAGAGACTGACAGTCTTGCAAAGGCCCCAGAAAGCCAACAGCTCAAGTCCCGCACTGCAAAGGAGGAGGGTAATCTAGAGGACCACCTCCAAATGAGCTGTGGATAGAAACTTCCATGATGGGGAAAGCTGGACGCTTGTCACTTCTGGCATCACATCTCAGCCCTCTTCTCCACATCAAGTTCTGCAGTTACAGGTACCAACCAAGTGACCAAGCAAAGAAAAAAAAAAAGAGAGAGAATTTTAGCTAATGGAAGAGTCCCCTGCAGGGAACAGAGGCACCTGCCTGCTGAACTGATGTCTTGACTTGTTGCTTAGGTTTGGGATGCTGCAGAAAGACTGTGGCCAGTGATAGTGGCAGGGTGGCCTGGCAAAGAAAATGTGTTGCTCTTGCTGAGTGGGATGGGTGATTTAGTGTGGCAGCAGGTACAGAAGGCAGAGGAACTAAACCCTGCCATTGCCACAGTCCTCCCAGCCAGTCCTGCCAGACCTCTGTGCTTGGAGAGACTGGTCAAGGACAAAATAACCAGCAGTGGGTGAGTGACAAGCTGGGGTGGCTGCAGACAACCTCACCCATGGACCAATGGGACAAGACAGACTGCACCTGAGGGTGCTGAGAGCTGGCCAATGTCCTTGCAGGGCAAGACATCTATAACCTCTGGGAGGCCATGGAGATCTGCGGAGGTGCCAGTGACTAAAGAAAAGCAAACGTTGTATCTGTCTTCCAAAAAGACAGTAAGGATGACCTGGGAAGCTGCGCTGGTCAGCCTTGCTTCAGCCCCTGGGAAAACTGTGGAACATATTTCTGGGTGTATGGAGGAGAAAGTGACTGGGAGATGTCAGCATGGGTTTACTGGGGGTAAATCACACCTCATCCACCTGATGGCCTTCTGGGAAGAAATGACTGGTGTGTGGGTGAGGAGAGAGTGGTGGGTGTCCTGTATCTGGGCTAGAGCAAGGTTCTTGACAACTGTTGCTCTCATATCCAAGTTGGGTCATGGTGGTTTGCATAGATGTACTGTTGTGGTTTGGTCTGGATTGGCCACTCAGGCGGAATGACAGATGCTCTACCCTACCTCTCTTCAAAGGGGAGTCAGGAGAGAGAGAGAGAGACTTATGAGTTTAGAAGGAACTAAACTGTTTTAATGGAATATTAATAATAAAATAAAAAGGAAATAATGAAAGATATACAAAACCATGTCAAGCTTCCAGGATGACAATCACATCACCGGCTGGCACTGGGGAAGCCCCAGACTGGAGCCAGCAATGGACGGGAATTGGATTCTGGATCAGGATTCAGGATCAGGATCAAAGGCAGACAAACAGACAAAGTCGTCCTCAGACACTGGCCATTGAAGAAAGAGAGCGAGCTGACTCTTTGATCCCTCAGCTTTTATACTGAGGATGATGCAGATGGAATGGAGTACCCTGTTGGTCAGTTTTGGGTCACCTGTCTGTCCGCTCCTCCCCGCAGGTGCGACCCCTCTACATTTTTCTGCTTCTGACCCTCCAACGGGGCAAATAAAGTTAGCTGCCCTTGGAGGTTATAGAAATAAATATAAGCAAGAGCCTCTCTGCATACCATCCCTTGGTATCAACCATAAACACAGGTCGTACCACTCTGAAAGTGAACATTGTCTGCACAATATGCTGTTAATTTCAGTAGTTAAAAGAGGCCTAGGAAAAAGAAAAGTTACTGACCCAAATTGGTCCCGTTTTACCTCAAACCAGGACAACGGCCAGAGAAACAGATAAATGACTGGTGGGATGACGGGACTCAGAGGGCTGTGGTAGAGGGGTCATATCAGTCTGGGCACTGCTGGGGTTTGTCAGGGACTTCTTTTGATCATCATCTTTGTCTGCGGCCTGGAGGAGGTGACAGAGTGTCTACCAAGTATGCAGGTGACACCAAACCATGGTGACCAGTGGATGCCATGAAGGGCAGGGCTGCCACTAAGAGGCCACCCTAGGGTAGCGAGCCAACAGGGCCCGTAAAAAGGGACAAATGCAAAGTGTTGCCCTGGGCAGGGAGAGCCTCTGTGAGGGTATGCGTGTTTTGGTTTTGGACCCCCAGTTCAGGAAAGACCTGGATAAATAGGGGTAAGTTCAGGGAGACCACCATGTTGGTGGGGACTGGAGCCCCTGCCTTGCAAATAGAGTGACCTGTGGGACCAGGGCTGCATCAGCAGGAAAGGGGGCAGCTTCAGGGGCACAAGAGCAACCCCCACTGCCTGCAGGAAAGGGGACTGAGGAGACAGAGACAGACCCTTCACAACACTGCATGGCAGGAGAGTGAGAGTCATCTTTGTAAATATGACCCTTACTGGGGGTGAGGGTATGAGGACTGGGGAAAGGTGACTGGAAAGCTGCCCAGCAGAAAAGGACCTGGGGGTGTTGGCTGACAGCCAGCTGAATATGAGCTGGAAATGTGTCCAGGTGGCCAAGAAGTCCAGTAGCATTCTGGCTTGTATCAGGAACAGTGTGGCCAGCAGGACTAGGGCAGTGATTGTACCCCTGTACTTGTCACTGGTGAGGCCCCACCTCGAGTGCTGTGTTCAGTTTTGGACCCCTCACTACAAAAAAAGACATTGAGGTGCTGGAGCATGTCCAGAGAAGGGCAATGAAGCTGGTGAGGGGTCTGGAGCACAAGTCTTATGAGGAGGCTGAGGGGAGACCTTATCACTCTCTACAACTACCTGAATAGAGGTTGTAGCGAGGTGGAGTAGGTCTCTTCTCCCATGTTACAGGCTATAGGACAAGATAAAATGGCCTCAAGTTGCACCAGGGGAGGTTTAGGATGGATACTTGGAAAAATTTCTTCACAGAAAGGTTTGTTAAGCATTGGAACAGGCTGCCCAGGGAAGTGGTGGAGACGCCATCCCTGGAGGTATTTAAAAGGTATGTAGATGTAGTGCTGAGGGAGATTGTTTTAGTGGTGGACTTTGCAGTGTTACGTTAGCGGTTGGACTTGATGATCTTCAAGGTCTCTTCCAATCAAAACAATTTTATGATTCTGTGATCCTATGACTTGTGTCCTTTGTAAGCCCCATTTTGAGTAGCTGTGTGAGATTAAGATTGTTGTTCAATTAGCCATCTGCAGAATAGTGATTTTTTAGTTTTTGCCTTTCAATGTAAAGAATGAGATTGTATTTTATGTAGACTCTAGCAAAAATAAAATCGTAAGACCTACAGGGTACATCTGGTGGTTTTTCTAGTTTTGTTTGCTCATTTACTTTGTAATTGTTGCTTATCATTAATAAAGTAGACTAAGCAACATTAAACAAGCTGCAATTTTCAATGTTAAGGTTTTTTGTTTTGTTTTGCAATTTTCACTTTATAGTCTTGCAATTCTATAGGCTGGCAGTAAGAACCCAAACCCAAAGATTTACTTCTGTTATTAACTTCCTTTTATGTTTGTTTATGAAATACAAATGGAAAAATGGGTAGCAATATGTAGAGTTTCTTCTTGAACATTTTCCTCCTTGGGATGGTAATAATAGAAATGTTCAATTTCCAGATTGTGACAGAAAACCACGGCTTTCAAGCATATTGGAATGAAGTTATGAGTCTGCATTTTAAAATGCAATCTGGATTTGGCACAAGAGAACTCAGATGAAAACCTCCTGCTAAGATGATGAGATTTATAGATTTAAGATTCAGTGATCATGCAAAGAGTTTAACAACTCTGCTGATATGAGTGTTAAGGGAAGAAATTAAAATGAACTGAATTGGTGATTCATTTTGGTTACACTCTGGGGGAAGAACAGACATTTTCTAATAATTAATTATCTAATTTAAAACCTCCCTGTTTCTTGGCTGAGGTAAGAAATTAGATATTTTGTATAATAAAGCAGCTGATCTTTAAAACTAATGGGAAGTGCTATTATATTTTTTACAAAAACTATAGGCTCTTCAGTTCACTGGGCTCTGCCTCAAGAAATTATTTTCAAGCAAATTAGCCAGTAAAATGGATGTACCCCGCACTAGTTTATTAATAAAAGCAGTGTGTAAACACAGCTGATCAGTATATGGCAATCTGCATAAGAGGAGACATAAAAATACACATAAATTAAATGGTATTGATTACTGATCATTGATCATGAACTATGTTTCTCTTATTTTAGTATGAAATGTTTCTTGAAAAATTAAGACATGTCGGTCAAATAAGGTGGGCAGTTTTCATTGCCGTTGATTGCCTTCATTACAAATTGAGAGTGCTCAATAGAATTTAGAATAAAAAAGGCACAATCTTGCAATGCTGTGGATTCTGAGATGTAATCATTTCACTCTTTATCACAAAAGTCATCAGCTGAGGATTATGTTCAGGGTTAATGTTCAGATCCTGTATTTTCCTCTAACACTTACACAAGCGTTCTCTCCCAGCCAAATGTACCGCAGTGCGAGAGCCCCAAATTAAGGGCAAGCTTTCTAGCTTAACTTTTTCACTAGGATCCTGAAATAGTAACAGTACTGCTGATACGGCACTCGTGGCATAACGTGTGCAGGATGCTTAGATGCAGCAGGACAGTTGCTGATTTCTGTTAGTCCTATTTAGTGCACTGGGCTGCAAGAGTAAGGTGACCTGTTTTATGTTTGAGCCATTTGCTTCATGTCCAGTTGTGCAAGTATCCTATTGCTGCTCTTACAATTTCTGATCTAGAGCATGAAATTGCTTCACAAATATTAAGAGTGATATTTGGGGTAAGTAGTATGTCTCTCTCTTTTTGTAAGAAAGTGTATTGAATTGTGGCAGAACCAGTGGCATGGCAAAAGGTTTCATGGCAAATCTTTGAAGACCATGGTTAAGTAAATCTGTCTAATTCTGTTCTCACAGTGTCTACGGACATATCAGCTGGCACAACGGCATTGTATGTAGACAACCACACCAAAAAAAAAAAAAGAATCCTGAAGCCTTGCGGCCTCAGGATGAGAGAAAATGCTGCTTGAACACAACTGGAGCCTAATGAATTAGGAGACTGTGATGGTCAAAGTGGCTATAGTCCTCGTGATCCCCTGGTGTGACTAAAGGTCAGCAATATGGTGTGACGAGGAGAGTTTTAAGGATGGGTTTAGAGAAGATGAAAGTAAGCTTTGTTGAACTTCTCAAAAATATCTTTCCAAAGCCAAAGGGTGACGTGGGAGAGAATGAAACACAGGATGCTTTGGTGATGAATTTTCAAATGCATGGAAGGTTCAGCTGGACTTCTTGTTACTGAGTAAGAGATCATACATTAAAAGAGACCCTTTCAAAGAGCTTTGGAAATACAGAGCAGTGACATATGTTGGACATGATAGGAAAGAGTGAGAAAATGGAGGTAGGAAAGGACAGTAATGATCTAGTTAAAGCAAAATGCTTGTGTTATGCTCTGCAATAGCATTTGGAAACTCACCATCCCATTTCTGAAAGCATGAGTGAAAGATGACAAATTATTACAAACTCGAGCAGATGAGAACTTGGGATGATTACGTGTGCCAGTGGACAGGAAAAGCTGTGTCTCAGGGGTATAATTAAGGAAAAAATTGGCAGAACGTCAGCCAGTGTAGCTCCTCACTCTCACCCCTTTTAGAATCAAGTGGCAAACAAAGTAATAGTGGTCAGTATTACAATATTATTTTCATTCCATATAAGCTACTGTAATCCAGGATCCATCATATACTGGCAGGAAATCAAGGTCACTGAGGACTTTGAGGGAGTAGTTTACTTGTTAGTGTGTTTCTCAGAGAAGTTGAAGATTAAGGCTCAAATCTTTGTTCTTCTTTATTCAAACGTCTCTTTCTGTCCAGAAATTCCAGCATACATTGGGAAGAGCTCCTCTGTCTGCCTGTAGGGTGCAAATACATGAAATGGTGAAAAGGGAAAACCTATCCCTAACAAAGTTTTTATATCAGCTCATTGAACATGTCCAGCTGATTCCTGTCAGCAGTGTTTGGAAGAAAAATCTGCATTGTAGCCTCACTACTTGAGCCGACAAAGAGTGAAACGGAAGCTTGAACAAGAGGCGATGAATCTGATGCAAAGATTTTGGAGAATAAATCAAATTTATTCCAGTCTTAAGCTCTGGTTAATATTTTTCTTCAAAAGAAAAAGGTACACAGGAGAGAGTCCCTTCTCTAAAGTGAAAGATGTGGGGAACTTCCAAGCTCCCAGACCCAAGGGCGTGTACAAGTATTACGCTATACTGGGCTGAAGTCTCAGACCCCTTTGCTCTCCGTGTTGCCACAGCCTCTTTTTTTGCAGAGGTTTCCAAGGGAAGGAAATCCAGATGCCTTGATCTGGTATGCTCTGTAATTACTCCAACCTAATCTGGATAATCAGGGGACTGCAGTCGTGGGACAAGTCAAGTAGTCAACTGAGAGATCATTTCAGACTTAGTGCATGAAGGTCAAAGTGTAAGTCATTTGGAAAAAAAAGGTGAAAGAAAAAAGTATTTTCATATTTGCATATCAATGCAAATAACACGTTACGCAGAATAGAAAGGATGGATAACTATTGCATGCAGATCACACCAGTATCATCAGCCTTCAAAAAGCAGTGTGGTGGATGATTTAATTGAACTGACTTAGAAAATTATTTACCTTAAGCAATATCCAAAAATGTTTTGGATGTCCATGTGTAATCATTCAATGAACTCATTGCATATTAGAGCATGTTTCATGAAAGAAAGAGAGAAAGGAATGTGATTTTACGTTAAGCAACATTAGTCAGGTCCAATTTATCCTGCAGGAGGAGAAGTACATCTCCAGAATAAGTTGTGATGAGCAGCAAATCTTGGTAGTTTAAGGCACTGGTCTGCTAACTTAGGCTGAATGGAGGTCATTGGTCCCCATCAGTAAAACTTCTTTGTTTGTTTCATTGGTATTAACTATCATACTTGCAAACTTCTCTCTCCATCCTTAGAAAAAAACAAGCTGCAATGCTTCTTTGGAACATGAAGTACTTACTGGCAGTTGAGACCATACAGGAGCATATGTGTGAAAATAGATCTCTATCAATTTTGTAAGTGCAGAGTCAGAATTGTCAACTGGGAATCCAGACTTGGGAGTTAATTTGATGTGGGACCCTGACTTCCATTTGTGGTCTATCTGCAGAATCTGTGTGCTATCAGAGGAAGATGAGGAGCTACACATTTTTCTCTAGCTCCCACTTTTGGTATATTTTAGGCTTAAATAGTATTAACAAAGGTGCACGTATTAACACTTCACAATAACGGAACATTGAGAAAGACAGAATCTCTTTACATTATGTCCCCTGTCTGCACAAACTGAGGAGGGATAGTGTGTTCATGGAACTGTACACTCATTTGCTCAGTTCTTGAAATGGTCGAAATTTATTTTTATTTCCTCTTAAACATCGAAAAGGCTGGTCTTATGCTAGAGCTAAAAATAAACCAGATGAAAATATCTGTAATTTTTTACATGGCTTTTTGAGGAAGGGTGGTAAGGAGACCTGACTGGAATGTAGCAGTCTTTTTTTCCTCCTAGACTTTTGAAATCTCAGATTGTAAACAGATTTTAGGTGGACATTTGGAGTAAAACTTGAATGGAAGAGAGATCTTGCATAGGTTAATGTTTTTATTCAGTCCTATGGAAAAAAATAAAATGGCAGAACATCTTTGTAGAAATAGTGATAGCAGAAACTCAGAGGAAATACGCCAGAGAGGTAAAAGTAACTTAAGGGTTTTTAACCTTTTGTTTCCATAGCCTTTTGTCAGCAGTTGCTGTTTTGAGAAGGAGCCCTGCTTGCTTCTGGTTGAAAGCCAGAGTCTGTTTTTCAGGCAGTTTTGGAGCAGCTCTGTGTTCCACCAGGTGAGAGTTTGGCCCCAGGTTTTTCACAGAGAACAGCACCTTAAAGCATCTGTTGCTCCTTTCCTCTGTTTTCTTTTATGGGCATGAATTGCACAAAGTTTTGGTTGCTACATGACTAATGACGAGTACATGCAGGAAAATAATGTTTTGCTTTCCATAGCCATTTATGCACTACCGTTTGTGAGCCTCTGTCTAGGTCATGGGTAACAAAATATTATAAACAAATACTGTGTTCAAATAATCCCATGCTCTGTATTTTTTTATTGACTCTCTGTATGCTTGTTTCTCACTCTTCTAATAAGGTTACAGTTGAACTTGCTGTAACTGAAGTGCCAGGATATGTTTGTCTCTGTCATTCTCAGAAATTAGCAAACGTGAATTTTGATTTAGCAAGAGATGTAAGCAAAGCTGTGGCTTGTCATAAATGTATGGATTTTTTTTATTATTTATAAAAACTTCCCTTATTTTAATAGTAAATACGCTCTGCTTAAAAAAAAACAAAACAAAACAACTCTTTTAATCATATTTCAGGTGAATTGTGTGGCTACTATATCTCCATAGAATCATAGAACCATAGAATAGCAGGTTGGAAGGGACCTCAATGATCATCTAGTCCGACCTTTCTTGGCAAAAGCACGGTCTAGACAAGATGAATCCAGCTGAATCTTACAAGTGCCCAATGATGGGGAGTCCACCACTGCCCTGGAGACATTATTCCAATGGCTGATTGTTCTTATTGTGGAAAATATTCCTCTAATGTCCAATTGGAACCTTCCCTGGAGTAATTTGCACCCATTACCCCATATCTTTTCCATGTGACTCCTTGTAAAAAGGGAGTCTCTGTCTTCTTTGTAGCCACTCTTTAAATACTGGAACATGGTGACAAGGTCTCCCCTAAGCCGCCTTTTCTCATGGATGAACAAACTCAGTTCTCTCAGCCTTTCTTCATACGGCAGGCAACCCAGTCCTTTGATCATCTTGGGGGTTCTGCTCTGGACCCTCTCCAGCCTGTCCACATCTTCTTTGCATAGCAGGGTCCAAAACTGAACACATTATTCCAGGTGTTGCCTGACAAGTGCTGAGTGGGATAACGACTTCTTCATCCCTGCTGGTGACACCCTTGGTGATGCAGCCCAGCATCCTGTTGGCTTTCTTTGCCACAGCAGCACGCTGTTCAGTCATCTTGAGCTGCTTGTCCACCAGGACCCCCAGGTCCCTTTCCACTGAGCTGCTCCCCAGCTGGGTAGATCCCAGACTGTGCTGCCCTCCTGGATTGTGTTTTGCCAGGTACAACAGCTTCCACTTGTTCTTGTTGAACTTCATCAGGTTCTTGTTAGCCCATTCTTCCAGCCTATCCAGGTCTTCCTGCAGGGTGGCTCTTCCTTCTGAAGTGTCCGCTTCCCCCATTCAGTTTGGCATTGTCAGCAAACTTCATCAGGGTAAATTTGATCCCATCATCCAGATCACTTATGAAGATATTAAACAGTGTTGGGCCCAATATGGACCCCTGGGGGACCCCAGTTGTGACAGGTTGCCATTTGAAAAGGAGCTATTTACCACCACCCTCTGGGTGCGGCCTGTCAGCCAGTTCCCCACCCACCACACAGACTATGTGTCTAGACAGTAACACATTGGTTCCTCTAAGAGGAGGCTGTGGGGAACTGTATTGAAAGCCTTGGAGAAATCCAGGTGGACAATGTCCACCGCTCGCCGCACATCAACAGAGAAGGTTTATTTGTTGCAGTGCCCTTGTAGTTCTCAATGGGTATTTATCTGCTTTTCCATCTCTGATACGCTTCTCATGCAGTTTTGAGCAGACTCAGAAGCTCGCCGTTAAGCCAAGGGGGTCTCTAGCTCCGCCTACTTCCTGTACGTTTAAAGGGGATGAACTGGTTTTGTGCTTCTAGGAGAGCACTCTTGAAAAACTCCCAGCACTCACTACTTGCTTTGTCCTCCATGGAAGCTTCCCATAGAGTCCCTCCCAGCTGAGCTCTGAGTGACTGAAGTTTGCTCTTCTAAAATCGAAAACCTTTGTCTTAGTGCTGACCTTCAACGTGCTCATCAGGGTCCCAAACTCCACAATATTGTGGTCAGTGCAGCCAAGGTTATTGCTAATCGAGATATTAGAAAGCAGGTACTCTTGGTTTGTGAGTAGCAGGTCCAGCGGTGCCTCATTCCTGGTTGGCACAGCTGACACTTGTATGAGGAAGTAGTCATCTGTGCATTCCAGGAGCTTGATGGATGACATATGAGTTGCTGTATTGTTCTTCCAACAAATGTCTGGGTAGTTAAAGTCTCCCATAATAACCAGGTTCTGTTGACCCAAAGCTTGCTTAAGTGGCCCAAATATTGCTTCGTTGGCCTTATTGTTTTGGTTTGGAGGTTGGTAGCAGATGCCTACTGTATGATCCCCCTTGGAGACAACCCCTCTGATCTTGACACAGAGGCATTCGATAGGGCTGCCGCAATCACTGTAGTTGAATTCTATAAATTCAAGGTTCTCCTTGAATGGAGCAAGATGGAGCAACACCCCTTTGAGGTCATCTGTATTTATGAGTTCGTTAATGCAATCAGGGTACAGACTACATGATGATGGTGTGCAGCCAGGACCACATCAGGATATGTCACTCCAGTTCTCCACTTCTCCTCTGTAGGACTCTTGTTTTGACCGTTTTTTTTTTTGTTGTTTGTTTTTTCCCTCAGCTTTAGGAATGATTCTGTGTTCTGGTGTGTTTGATTAGAGAAGAATCAGGATTGTGTTCATAAGACTTTCCCTAAAATTATCAAAATTTCAATGAAGAAGAGTAAAATGTAACCTTTGATGAATCCAAAAGAAGGAACTTTCTCCCCCTCCTTTTTGAGTTTCTGGTGTTGTTACCCCAGTTAGTAAATCTAAAACTGCCCCCCAGTTAGTAAATCCAAGAAAAAATATCAAATTGCTAGACACATAAGATATTTTCAAGATTAGTACCTGAAGGGATTGTTTCTTGATCACCAAGACAAACAGTTTTCAAATGTTTGTACTTCAAAATCAAAGGTTTAAAATATGCTCCATTGCTTTCAGCTATGTTACAGTTATTTTTAAGCCATTTCCCATTTGTTTCATTAGCTTCATAACTACTGAAGTTTTTAGGAGTAAGAAAGTAAATCATGCTGATTACAGGCTTCCATTAAACAGAAATAGTAATTTTCTGCAGTAGAATTGCATGCATTTTTTGTTTTAAAATAATTAGATGTATGTTGTGAGTCAGCTTAAAATTTGCAATTAAAACTACTGAATAATATAACAGAAAAAATTCTTGAAGCAAATGACTTTCCAGACTTCCCTAACTATCTTCAGAAGGAAATGAATATATATAGTATGTTTTTTCTTATAAAAAGTTAAAACTGTTGCTCTTCTTAAAAGGCAGAGAGCAAAGAAAAGATGGGAACTTAAATTAGATCACAGGATCATAGAATCATAGAATGGTTTAGGTTGGAAGGGACCTTAAAGATCATCTAGTTCCAACCCCCCTGCCATGGGCAGGGACACCTCCCACCAGACCAGTTTGTTCAAAGCCCCGTCCAGCCTGGCCTTGAACACCTTCAGGGATGGGGCAGCCACAACTTACCCAGGCAACCTGGGCCAGTGCCTCACCACCCTCAGAGTAAAGAATTTCTTCCTAATATCTAATGTAAATCTACCCTCTTTCAGTTTAAAACCATTACCCCTTGTCCTATCGCTACACTCCCTGATCAAGAGTCCCTCCCCATCTATTTTTTTATGTTGGTCCCCTTTAGGGACTGAAAGACTGCTCCAAGGTCTCCCTGGAGCCTTCTCTTTTGAGGTTGAACAACCCCAACTCTCAGCCTGTCCTCATAGGAGAGGTGCTCCAGCCCTCTGATCATCTTCATGGCCCTCCTCTGGACCTGCCCCAACAGGTCTGTGTCCTTCTTGTGCTGAGGACTCCAAAGCTGAACACAGTACTGCATGGGGGTGTCTCACCAGAGCAGAGTAGAGGGGCAGAATCAACTCCCTCGCCCTGCTGGCCACGCTTCTTTTGATGCAGCCCACAATGTGGTTGGCTTTCTGGGCTGCAAGCACACATTGCCTGGTCATGTTGAGCTTCTCATCAACCAAAACTCCCAAGTCTTTCTCCTCAGGGCTGTTCTTAATCTATTCTCTTCCCAGCCTGTATTTGTGCTTGGGATTGCCCCAACCCACGTGCAGGACCTTGCACTTGGCCTCGTGCAACCTTCATGAGGTTCACACGGGCCCACCTCTCCAGCCTGTCAAGGTCCCTCTGGATGGCATCCCTTCCCTCCAGTATGTGTACCACACCACACAGCTTGGTGTCATTGTCAAACTTGCTGAGGGTGCACTCAATCCCACTGTCCATGTGACCAGCAAAGATGTTAAACAGCACTGGTCCCAGTACCAACCCCTGAGGAACACCACTCATCACTGGTCTCCACTTGGAAATTGAGCTGCTGACCACAACTCTTTGAGTGCAATCATCCAGCTAATTCCTTATCCACTGAGTGGTCCATCCATCAAATCCATGTCTCTCCAACTTAGAGACAAGGATGTTATATGTGACAGCGTTAAATGCTTTGCAAAAGTCCAGGTAGATGATGTCATTACTCTTCCCTTATCCACCAATGCTGTAACCATGCTGCAGAAGGCCACCAAATTTGTCAGACATGATTTCTGCTTAGTGAAGCCATGATGGCTGTCACCAATCACCTCCTTATTTTCCACGTGCCTTAGCATAGTTTCCAGGAGGATCTGCTCCGTGATCTTGCCAGGCACAGAGGTGAGACTGACTGGCCTGAAGTTCCCTGGATCTTCCTTTTTTCCCTTTAAATATGGGGGTTAGATTTCCCCTTTTCCCATCAGTGGGAACTTCACTGGACTGCCGCGAGTTCTCAAAGATAATGGATAGTGGCTTGGCAACATCATAAGAATTGGGTATTTCCTGAATACAGTAGCTAGTATCTGAAATGTTATGGTTTCTCACCAAGGTCTTCATGATTATCAAGGTATTTTAAATATTTCATCAAGTAATACAAACCTACAGAAAATGACTAAAATCTGAGTATATTTAATCCTAAATGTAAATTAATACGTTCCTTCTCAGGTTTGTGAGCAAACACCCATTCATTTCAGTACTCGCTTTGCTGTTTTTGATGGAAGGTGGATTTTTGGCTGCACTTCAGCAGCAGCTTATTTAACTTGACAGTCTTCTGTGTTTAGCAGTGATGTGGCTATCTGAAATGGGAATGATGATTTTTCTCTCACTAGTATTGCCACAAAAGGATTTAAATCATCTGGCACAATTTCAGTCGGGGACTATTCCAGCAGAAAAGCTTAAGGACAACAGAATCATCAAAATGATAGACTAGGATAGAGAAGTCAAAGGGAAAAGAGAACTTAATGGTATAGACAATAATAATAACATCTTAGGCATTTAAAGAGTAAGTCGAATGGTTTATAAGCAAATGCAGTCCTTAAAATACCCATGCTGTGTTTTTTTTAGCTTTATCCAAAACAGTTGTAACTGTGTTAAAAACCCCTATTTGAGGATGAAACTAAATCTGTTAAGAAACAAACCCACACCACCAAATGAATTTATAAGTCAGTTTGGTAGGCTTGTACATAAGGCCTTTGCTAGTACTCCCCTACAGCACAAAGGATACCTTCTCTATGTTTGTTAATAGATCAGGTACCAGCAGATGGGGCTCAAGGTTACACAGCTTTTACAGATTTTGGGAAGACTAATGACATTTCTGTTGTCCAGTATGACTGCTTGTAAAAAGACTCTTATCTGGATAAAAGCCATTTTTACTGAAATACTGGTTACATTTTTTGGGACACCCCACATTTGAACTGAAGTATTCAAACCAGAGTAATTCATGAAAATATCCTTTCCCTGGATGAGAATCGTATCCTGGGACTCTAACGGTTTGCATCTGAGAACACTTCTTGTTTTGTGTTCATATAGCATTTGGCACAATAAAGACCTACTTCACGACCAGTAAACCATTTAGACAGCTCATTACGCAGAGCAATAAACGGTAGAAACCATCGTGTGGTTCCCTGTGGTCTGTTTAGGGACTATAGGCGAGTGTACTTCGCAGGTCTTGGTCGCATACTGGTAATCTGGGGTCGAACTTTCAAGAATATGAACTCTTGGATCTGCTTATACACGTTGCATCCCTTTCTCCAAGTAAGCCTGCGGCCTTGTGCAGTCCCCAACTTCTTGTGCAGCCAGAGGAGAAGAATTAGGTGGTTTGAACTAGAACGACTGAAGCTACTGGTGTAGGCACGTGGAAGAGCTAGGGGAATAAACCAAAGCCAAACCCCGTTTCTTGAAAGACTTCATCAAAAGTCTGCACAGAAGAGATTGACCTACATATGGTAGGAATTGTCAGTCACAGCTGGTTAGCGCTGGCTGCCCCAGTGCACGCTTGCATGTGCACATGGTGTAGCGTGATGCTGTGTAGGGGTTCACCTGCAGTCAAAAAGGAGCACCGTACCAACACAGTGTGCACTGCTGTGTCCTTACTGCTCTCAGGGCTGATGTGGATTCTGTTGCCTTCAGATCTGCCTGAGCAACTCTGGGCAGCACAGAACTGCTCTAAATAGTTTTTTGCGCCTCTTGTGCACATGGGGGTTTTTTTTATGTGCTTGAAAAAGAAATTGCCCAATGAAAACAGGGAAATAAACTGGACAGTATAAATAGCATTTGCTGTCTCTTAACTACACATAACTACTAGTATTCTTATAGCACCTGGACAAATATTTGACTACATTTAGCATGCTTTTTGACTTATGTGCAGCTTGCCTGTTAATTATCCAAGGGTACAGAAGATTGCAGTGCTGCTGTAGGATCTGTCACACCTGCTATGTGGAGCAGATCATTACTTAAAAGAGAGAGCTGAACTGTCGTGGCACACGCAGGGAAGCTTTAGAGGCAGTCAGATTTCTTCAGTTGGTTGTGTTTTGATTTGGTTTTTTATGTTTTTTAAATGGGGGTGTGTGTGCACACATGCCCACTAGGGTGGTTAAGACTCTGCATTACATGAGTTAAGTGGAAAACTCCTTTTGTCACAGCCCAGCATACGCTATGAGCGCAGAGCGAAGAGGCTGGCCCAGTTTAGCCCCTCTGCGTTGCATCGATCCAGCACTGCTGGAGCAATGGGTGATGGTGCTCAGCACTGCTTGTGCCAAAGGCAAATAGCACTTCCCTGGGGCAGCCTTATAGAGGGCTGTGTCATCTGCAAAAAGCATCCTAGTGTTAGTCTTAGCTCGGGGCTGTGCTGGAAGGCACAGACCAGCGCCAGGATTTTGTGTTCTGTACTTTCTGCTTTCTTGTCCCTTTTCTTCCTTTTTCCCTGGTTCCTTTTCCTTTCCTTTTTCATCACAAAAACACACACATCCTTGGTTTGGTAATGAAATGCAAAGGGTGTTTACTGGGACAGAAGGAGCTGGAATAGCATCCTGGGAGGAAATTTGAAAGCTGCCCTTTGCCAAGTACTTATAAGCCGTGAATCAGCAGGAGGGAGGGACTGTCATAAAAAGATCACCAGGCTGTTTCATCTGTGTAAAATCAGAGATGCTTGTCATGTTATCGAACAGCCAAGTGTCTTTTGTTAATTCCTATAGTGTTTTACTAGGTATTGTGTACTTAGAAACCTTACCAGAATATAAAATACCTAGATGGCACCATCTTTTTCTGTGTGAAATTACCTTTTTCTTGTTTGAATTTTTCTTGAATTGTTTGAATTGTCCAATTAGCTCATTGTCCAACTACTAATTTTTTCCTGTTTACAGCCATGTTTATAGTTATGAAAAAATTAATCTTAACAGTTATTGCTGGTTGGTTTCTTCATGTAGGAAATACTTAATCTGATAAATACATTTTTTAATTATTTCATTCTTCATAGTGGAGCAATGATTTGTGTCTTTCTGAATATGTAGGACTCATTGACTTATTCATGCCCTTCCAGTAAACTGATAGTCTTTGTCACCTGAGGGCTGACATGTCAGAAAATGAGAGAAATTTAATAGTCTGAGTGTGCTTTAAGCACAATTCTGTAGTCACATGTGGGAGTATGTGAAGCAAATAAAGTAAATACCCAGTAAAATTTTCCATGGGGAAAAAAAAAACAACATGGGATTTCTGTTTTTTTATGATGGAAATCACTAAGTAAACTTCAGTTACTTCTGTTAGTCACACTTCCTGGTTTCAGCTGGGATAGAATTAATTTTCATCGTGGCTGCTGTGTTTTGCATTTAGTATGAGAATAACATTAATAACACATATTGTCTTAGTTGTTGCAAGGTAATGCTTATATTAAGTCAAGGACTTTTTCGGCTTCTCGTAGAAGCTGAGAGGGAGCATAGACAGGACAAGCTGGCCAAAGGAATATGTGATACCATAGTCATTGTGCTCAGTAGATAAAGGGGGGTTGGTCAGGGGGCAGGAATCTGTGATCGCTGCTCAGAACGGGCTGGGCAATCGATTGTCGTGTGGTAAGAAATTGTATTGCATCACTCATTTTGTATATTCTTTTATCATTATTGTTATTATATTCTCTTCCATTACTGTTCTATTAAACTATTTTTATCTCGACGCACAAGGTTTCCTTTTTTTTTTCCCAAATTCTCCTCCCCTGCCCCACTGGGCGGGTGGGGGTGTGTGTGAGTGAGTGAATGGTTGCGTGGTCCTGGTTGCTGCTTGGGGTTAAACCATGACATTATGTCTGAAGCAGAAGTATTGTTTTAGAAATGCTAAGTAACCAGGGTGTAAATTAAAGATGCCATTTTTGGAAGTGTAAACCCTCTAAGTGTTATTATATAGGTTTTGTATAGTAGTCCAGGTAGAATAATAGATTTGGTATGGCAGTTGTATCTATTTTAGGGATTTTGGTATGTGTATGGAGGGAGATTATGGAAATGACTGTCTATTTTGACCACTGCATTCAATGGTAGCCTTACGTCAAGCTTCGGAGAAGGTCTTTTAAAAGTCATTTCTTGTGCTGACAGCGTTCTGTCATTTTGTTCAGGAAGAGTGAAATTATTCTGGGAGCTAGAATTTTAGGAAGAGTACAAAATGCTTTGATTTGAGTTGCTTTGTCATCAATCCTTAAACTGAAAGGTTTACGTAAGTCTTGTTTGTAGCACACATGCCTGTATCTCTCCTCCCATGCAACTGGAAATCTAATGATTAGGTCTGCTGTCCATACTATGACTAATTGTTTATCTGCCAAGAAATGTAAATGTGTGCCCTTGAGCAAAATCAACTGGCTTAGAGAAGATGGGGAAGGTAAAAAAGGTGTGTGTATTTCATTAGGCTGTTCATTGGAGGTGCTGACTGAATATGACATAGAGCTGTAGATACCTCGAGTAGAGTAACTCCATGTTCTCCGTGCTGTAAAATGAGGACTGTAGTACCTGCATTGGATATATTTCTCATTACATGGCTACCAGTTGCCTGATTAAGTAATTTCTTTGTAATATCAGCATCAATAAAATTGCTTGGAAGTAGAGGTTTTGAAGGCTTTTGGTCACGTAACTCCAAATGTAAGGCTGTATTCTCTCAAACATTGAACAATAATTTTGAACACACAATAAATACAAACTTAAGTTTTTTTGTTCCAGATCAGAACTTCCCAGCTCTGAAGCAAAATGATACTCGGATATAGACCTGCTCCTTTTGCCAGTGTGTTTGACATAATTTGTATATCATTTGCTCTATCTGACATAAGAGAAATACAGTTCTGCCTTCACTTGATTTAGTTGAAATATGTACTGACTGGTCATCCAGCAGTTTGTAAGCCCGATATTAGTAATATCAGTAATACCACTGAAGTTACATGTAGACACCTTTTCCAATTTTCAGACTTTATGAATAATTTACATACATGAGTACTGGTGTCAGTACTGGCACTTTAAGCATGTAGGGAAAACATCAGGAAAGAACAGTGGCTGAAATTATCAGGAATGTGCTTTGCTCTCAGTGTTGCTTTACCTGTACAGTTTTTCTGAGTTCTGCATGTGTGGTAAGCTCTCTACTTCTCTGTGCATGCTTTAATTCATTTTTTTAGTGACCATGACTGTATATAATGATCCAGATGAGAGCTCACCAAGATCTTACAGAATGATACTCAGGATTTTGCACCTCTACCAGAAATACCTCATCTAATACATCCTTAGCCATGCCACTTTGCTTTTTCATGGAGTGAGAACAGTACGAACATGTGATTGATTAGGTCTTTGAGCCCACAGCTCAGAGGGACCCATTAATCCCTAGATATTGAGAACTGGCATGTTGTTCTAGTAAATGCTATCCCATCTGTATTATTGCATTCCTTGAGTTCATCCAATTATTCCTCTGCTGTACCAATCTGCCTCAGTATCGATACCATTCCCCAGATTTGTATCACCAGAAAGATTGCTAATGGAAATACTAAAAGACCTATTCAATGACATGTTTCAGAAGCAATGCCGCTCTTTGGCAGAGTTACTTTTTTCAGAATGCTCATTATCCACATGAAGTCCGTATTCACCTTACATTTCCTCTGCTAATGATGCTGACAGGAGGCCCTGCTAACACTGAGTTGGTGAATATAACTCCTCCAGCATGTTGCGTAAAGAGTAGCAGTTACAATTAAATCATATGGAGAACAAGGATATAGTTGACCTGTTATGATAATGATGTATTTCTGAGTCTGTTGTGAAGATAATGGTTTTAGACATGCATTAGACTCATTACAATTTCACTGCATAGTTTCTGAGTCCAGAAAAATGACACTTCTGATTAAGATGGGAGACATAGGCAGGATGTCTGTTATCATGGATGTCAGCATACCTGTGCTGGGTCGAGTGTGCAAGGCAAAACTGAGGGTGGCTGATCACTCTGGAAGAGACAGTGTCCATAACATATGCCTGTGCCTTTAGGTGTCCTGTACAATTATGGTGTAAGCTTGGGAACTGGTAGGGAAAAAAGAAAAAGAGCAGTTCAAACATGCTCATAAATGCTATTGTCATCTACATTTCAGTAGGGAATGGTATCAATAGAAAATGTATTAACATAATAAAAGATTTTTTAGAAGTGGTTTCGAAGGCATGTTCAAGAGAGTGATACAATAGAATATCTTTCTAATCTTCAGCTTGCTTTTATTTTTAGCTTTATCTATTAGTTTGTTGTTTAGGGAAGAAAAGTCATGGATGGGGAGGAGAAAAGAGAACAATAGCCTTCCTTTTCCAAGTGAAAGAATAAAGAAATTTATGTAGAAGGTGGTTGTGAGCACAATAAAAGACTTCAGTTTGAAAAAGTACTTAGGGGAAGTGTCAGATACTCATCGGTCCTTCTTTAGATCATTTTGAGCCTCCTTTTTGGGCAACGATAGAATTGTAAGGTTCAATTGTATTTCATCAACAGCTCTGTCTTTTTAAAAGACACTTCTTTAGCATAGGTGTTATCTAAAGTATCTCCTGCATAGCATTCTCCATCACTCATTAGGAATATTTATCCCATTTGATTCATCTTCTTTTTCTTCCACACTTACCAGACATACTTCCAATGCATTGTCAAATTTCATTTCATTTCTATGATTCTATGATTCATGTAATGCTTTTTTGCTCTTTTTGATAGCATTTCTTCTGCTATTCCTTGTCCTCCTAATTCTATTGTTTGTTATGGCAGCAAGCAAGCTTTAAATTACTCAAGTGCCTATGGAATAAGGCTGTTGAAACAGATGTGTTTAAAAACTTTGTAGAATGACTTCTCACTTTAACCTAATCCTGACTATACTTCTTCTAACATAAGCAGTCTCGCTGATTTCAGTGACATGTTGGCAAGAGCTTCAAATGTCAGGAAAAATTTACTGCTTTCAGGCTCTCACCATAATAAATTAAAGACATAATCTCTTTCACCTTTTATTACTTGGTACGTCCTAAAAGTTTAAAATAAATCAATAATAGTGATAGTGTTTTGTACTATACTTGGAAATAGTATTTAATCTAGTATCTACCTCTAACAACTTCAAATTAAAAATCTCTTTTTATCAACTAAGGGAGGATTAACAGAAAACAGCAAAATACCCATAAAATGATGGGTGTACCAGGTTCTTTCTTAAAATCCCAAATTTGTATTAGCATTTGCGTGGCATTCCTACACTTCACCAAATATTCTTATCCATCCCATTGGAAAGACAACTTGTCCTGCCACATCCTCTCTGTCAAAAAGTCTTGTTACTATTGAAAAAAATACTCTGTACAGCCGTTGTGTTTGTACATGGAAGAGTCCACTGCTGAAAGAATGAAAGCCCAGTCTAAAAATGCACAATGCACATCTGCATCTAAATACAAAGTCTTCTAAGAGGAAAGAAGAAATAATATTTTGTACAACAATACATTACATGGAACTTGCAGCAATACCTGTGAAATAATCACATGAGAACGAAATGTATTTTTGAGTTGCGTGTCTTCACCTGCCTATCCTGAAGTGAGACACACATCATTTACCAAAAGGAAAAGCGAGGCAGAAATCGGGTAGTTGTGGTGCTTGAGCTAATAAACCTCTGAGAACTCAGTAAAAGTGCCCCAGGGACACACTTGCAGGGCTTTTTGAATTGCAAAGGACTGGAATTTGACAGCTTGGAACACAAACATGGAGTTTATACACGTGTAAACAAAAAATAATGTACTGTGTGGTTTAATACACTCAAACGGTATACATGATGTAGAGAATATACTGACCAGACGTGTTAGAATGTACTCTACAATTACATATTAAAGAATGTACCGTAAAATATACTGAAATAAAGATTATATTACAGATCAAGTTATTCTTTATTAATACATTGTGTTTAACATAGGAAAAAAGGGTGTTTTGGGCCTAAGGAGTCCATGGTGTAATGATAACTATAAAATCTATGAACATAGATTTGTAGGTAATTCTATGTGCATTCGGTTTGTGTGTATTTCCAAGGCAAGAGTTTTCAAAACACCGTGCTAAGGTATTCCAGGCTTTCTGTTGCAGGATCGTAGACTCCAGCTCCCTATAGCCTCTTTACGAACTGCAGAAGGAAGTCATTTACCTTAGAAAGGGTACAACAGCAGTGAATCTGTATCTGGGTCTTTCAATTTTGATGTAGATTTTCAGCATATTTTTTCTTTTCCTCCAGCTGTCTGTGTAGATTGTACAGCATGGAGTTCAGGAAAGGTTCAGGAAACATAGTGTGAAGTAGGTGAACATAGTCCCTCTATCTTCTATACTCGCATTTGCTTGAGTATGCTTGAGCATACTTTCTTTTTACCCTTTCTCTGGATGGTAGGTTTTTTGTTTGGTTTCAGTCTTTCTGATGTGGGTTTTTTTTTGGTAATAAACTGTGATGCAGAACCCCACTTACATCATAGATTAAGCTGCTGAAGTGATTGATGTAAGGCTGATGAGCATACAAGCTTGTATCTATAGGCCACTAATGTTGGTTAACTACAGAGTAGATGGTAAAATGTTTTTTCCTTTACTTGCACCTGCAAGGTCCACTGTTTCCTTCTGTAGTCCTGCACATTCAGCTGCTTTAGAAATGGTGATGTTGTTTAATTCTTCTAACTAGTCACTGAAGCCTTCACTATTCTCACCTGGCCTATTATGTAGTAATTCCTCTGTGAAAATGGGGATTAAAAAGCAAAACAACAATTAACTCAGAAACTTTAGCTCAGGAATTTTACCTGCTGAAACTGAACACATTTATTCTGGTAGCTGTTCGGCTTAATCGTCTAGCCCATATCGCTCTCACTGTGTAGGATTGTCTTCCTGCTGAACAAGTGTTAGTACTTAATGAGGTAACTAATTTTTTAAAATTTAAATCATGTGGCTGCCACTGTTCTCCTTCAGAGACAATTCCAAGCCTTGATGTCAGCAGAAGTCTTTTGATTTAGCTCTGAAAAGACTGGCAGGTTGAGATAATCTGCTTCTGGTCACTGTAATAAAATTGAAGAGTAGGTATTAAGAATTCCTGTACACTCCTCGACTGGCGCTTCATAGAACATTGCCAGAGAGCTGGTAACTAGCCACAGTATTTGTTTTGAGCTTGCATGGTGTTCAGTTGCTTCATTTAGAGATCAACAGTATATCCCCTTCCATTTAAATAACTGTATCATTTAAATATCATTTTTTGAGTATTGAATGGGCATAAATTATCTAGCTTTTTTTCCCCTGTTTTTAGCCAGGAACTCATAGTGTGCATTCTTCTGTGTCCCCACTGTAAATCACACTTGGCTTGTCAGAAAGGGTTCTTAAAATATTTAAGTAGTTCAGTGAAAACTTTTCTAATGATGTATTTTGATTGTAAGAACAGATTTTAAACTGTTACAGGTATTTAGCATATTTATAGAGTGGGCTGGCTCATATCCGATGATGGATAATTGGGCTGCATATTTTGGCGTGGGATGGGACAGGATGTGAAATAAATTATCTATAGCCAGCTATTTTCACAAAACTCCTAAGGTAACCATCTTTGAGTTTCTCTTTATTCTACTCAGTGACATGATGCAAATTGAAGAATTAACTCAATTAAATTGCGTACATCTTTTTGTTTAGGAAAGCAGACAAAAACAATTCCCGAAAATCAGAGAGGTGTGGCGGTGTCTGGTCAACCATGACAAAGAAGAGGTATCATTTATTCCTTGGAAGGAAAACAGCCAAGAAGAGTTGTAGGTCAGAGCTCTAGGTATTTTTGTGGGCAAGGGAAGTTGCACAAGACATGGAACCAATTGTGTTCATGATCCCCATTCCTGTTCACTTAGGAACTTTACTGGAAGAGGTAGCTTGAGTCTGTATAATTATAAAAATGGGTCCAATTTCCTCCTTCCCTCTTTCATCCCTCAAGAAGAAGGGCTATAGCTGGAAGGAATATGAAACTACAAGAGTTATTGGCTCATATAATATGAAACTAACAAGAGTTATTAAGAGGTGTGGAAGGAAGAGCTGAATTGTGTAGGAACAGAGGGCACACCTTTCTGTAGAGTACTCAGAAAAAAAAAAGGGAAATCAAAACTGTCCGTTCCCCGACATGTATTTGATGCAGGAAAATCATGAGAGAATCCTCCTTATGACAGGGAGATGTGACAGGTCTACCCGAATTAAAGTTCTACCTTGGAAAATTATAGAGAAATTATGCAATAAGGAAAAAACATTTCAGAGAGTAGGAGCTGGGTTCAAGCTACTGATCCTTCTCAGACATAGAATAGAATAGAATAGAATAGAACAGAACAGAACAGAACAGAACAGAATAGTTCAGTTGGAAGGCCCCTACAATGGTCATCTCGTCCAACTGCCACCTTCTTCTTGGTACGTTCCTTCCTCTTCATCCTTCTGTTCTCTGTCCTCACTTTTGTATAACTCAGATAATACTGCTTGCTTAGTGCATAGTGATAATAGTGCTTCTTTAGTCTTGGGTGTAAATAGGGTTAAGAACAGTAAACGTTTTCTCTTCTACAGTAAAGATGAGGATGGCCACACTGGAGATAGATTCCTTTCTACACATGTCTTGTGATGAATAATATTTCCCATCGGAATGGGAACTAGAAAAACTAATATTTGGAAGTCTGAGAATAGTTTTAACTATCCGTCTGCTAACTTTAAATTTGCCTTCTGATACAGAATGCAATTACTTTCTTTCAGCAGCTGCAGTGGGAGTCAGAGTTTAGAAATTCACTTTATTATTTAAAACGGCTTTGAGCTATAGACAAAGGTTGTTTTCTTTTCTCTTTCTGAACTGCTAAAGTTAATAGCAAATGCCTTCACACAATTAGCAGATTAATAATCAAGGATTTTAAGACTATTCAAGATTAGGAATTTATCTCTAGGCCTTTCAAGTTCTCAAATGTAATCAGTTTAATTAGTTAGATGATGCCACCTTGAAGAATGTTAAAATTCATTGAGCATTGGGCTGTTCCTGCTCTCCACTTCAATTTGCTTTCTTTCAGAAATGTGTTCTCAGTTGAGTGCTTCATTCCCAGTGAGCCATGCAATAATAGTAAATTTTAGAGATTATTTTAATGATTTCTAAATATTAGTCTAAAGTTAAGGCTTACAGAAATAACTAAGTTTGGAAACAGAAAACTTTTAATTTGTTCTGTCCCTGGAAGAAAGCTTTGTGTTTACTGTTATTCAGTTTCCTAACTAAGTCTCTTCAATTTTTGTAATGTCTAAGTTTATACATTTCCTTTCCTGTTCAGCTGCACTAACTTGTGTGCTTAGGAAAAAAAAACAAAAAACCCACATGTACACAAAAAAATGCTAAAGGAATATTGTTTGCAAAGTCCAGCAAGAACTACAATGGAAGGAAGCACAAGAATTAATGTTGTTTGTATGGCCTTTATTTAGCCCATCTTTGTCTTGTGATGTAATATGTGATTACATACTGTTTTCTGTCCTTCTATCAAGGTGAGGCTCCATCATGGCACAAGGCAATGGTTGGTGTCTTCACTTAGTAGTATATTCCTCATCCAGTAACCGGTGGCTCTTCAACAGTTTTTGAGCTATTATGCAGTGATCTTAATGGTAATGTAGAATTCTTGTGAAAAAATGCAGATGACTTTATAGTGAGTTGTTGTTCATTAGTTTGTTGAAATGTTTTTGTATGGTGGGATTATTTGAGCCTAAAAGGACATTTGTCAGAGAAGCTAAGAGAGATATAACACATTGTCTATACACAAAATACAGAAGTTTTATATAAAGCTTACAGGTACAAGCTGTCTTCTTTTCCTCATTTTCTTTCAAATATGTGAGTGTATGTACCTGCTGTTCACATAAAGTGAGACTTTTTTGGTCAGTTCAGGGATTAAAAAAAAAATCAAGCTTACCAAAAGTTCTTCCTGGATAGAAGATGATCAAAAGATTAAGCAGGGCTTAAAGGTTTGCCAATAAAGACAGGCATGCGCTAAGACATCAGAGTGGATTGGGTCATCTGTGTTGTGAGCACACGTCTTGTTCCTCTGCTCTCGGATGAGGTGGTCTCTCCTTAAAGCAAATAGACGGAAGTACTTCTTAACCCAGTGTTTTGGTAAACAGTGACACTTTGGCATGTTTTATTGCCACAGGTTTTGCTCGGGTTCAAAAAGCAATATGGTCATACTCATAGGAGAAAATCCCTTGGAGGATTTTTCCTAGTGTGAAGTCACCTGCTCTCACTTCATAGAATCATAGAATCATAGAATGGTTTAGGTTGGAAAGGACCTTGAAGATCATCGAGTTCCAACCCCCCTGCCGTAGGCAGGGACACCTCCCACTAGACCAGGTTGCCCAAGGCCACGTCCAGCCTGGCCTTGAACACCTCCAGGGATGGGGACTCAACAACCTCTCTGGGCAACCTGTTCCANCACCTGCTCTCACTTGAGAAGTCTCTCATTGTAAGTTGCTGGAAACTCGAAGAATATAACAGCACAGGATTGCTATTCACTGGTTTCGTAAACCTCTGCTGTAAACTGCTGTTAATTCTGCTGACCTCTTTGATCTGCCCCAACATGACTGTTGTTATACTTAGTTCCCTGCTACCTGAGCAGTCTTTTTTTTAGCTCCATCAAGAAGCACTTCTCAGACTGCCCTTTACACCACGCCGTCTATGCAATTCTGGTTGGCAAACTGCAAACATATGCAATTCTGATTGGGAAGATACAAGGCCAGAGCCCAAACCTGTATGAAAATTTGTTTTTTTTCCCTGTTATTTATCCTAGAGAAGAGTTATGGTTCAAAGCCTGTTTGCCTTGTAATCACAGCAGGATTGAGCATTATTTATTGCATTCTATTCAAAACTTGCTCCTGAACTACAATGATTAATTTCCTTGCAGGCTCATCAGTGTTCATCCTTGTAGTATCTTTGCAAGGTTTCTGAATGTGTCTAAAAACATTTCCATAACAACTCTCTGAAATGAGACGGTACCCTTGTCTTTGCAAAAATAGGAAACTGAGGCAGGACACTCTGGCTATCTGATACGGTCACGGTAGTCCGTTTCTTTAAAGAGAATTTAAAATGTTTGTCTCACAGATCATACATTTATCGTAGATTTAAGTTCTCGTCATTTTTGCTTACAACATCTGGAGTTTATGAAATGAGCAGCACGGGTAGCAACCAGTCACAAGCATTCTGGGTGAAACAGGAGGTACCTCAGTGGTTTCATTCCACTGTTTTAACCATGAGTTCATTTCTCCACTTCCTGTAGTTACCTGTGCCAACCGTTATTTTAAAATAAAAGTTTGTTTCAAGATACAAATTGAAAATACTTATGCTGTCTTGAAAACTTTCCCAGTATTTTCTTTTGGGAGTCCAAAGTATTAATGAAATTCAATTGTAATTCACCACATTCAGCTCAAACTGTTATTTCACGAGTAACTAATCTATTAACACAATATAACTCAGCTCACTCAACTATGACGCACACCACGTCCAGCCTGTATGCCTTCACTGTGGCTAAGCAAACATATTTTTCACTCACCTCATTTGCATACAGGACTTAAGTATTTTCTTTCCTTAAATATCGTTTGAAGTAGAAAAGCTGGAAGACTTCAGTCCAACAGAAAGAGAGGTTTTACGGTTGTGGATGAGTGATTAATCTAGCCTAAGGTAGCAGGAATGCTGGTTGGAAGTTAAGTCCATATCTAACACTTAACGTAGCTTTGCAGAACTGCTGTTATGCAGACACTGGAGGTTGCTTCCTCCATTCATTTTGACATACAAATGATTTGAGCATGGAGAATAATTGACTGGCACACCTTCATGCTAAGTACTTCTGCATTTCAGAGTTTTGCAAACAACAGCTCCTTAATGTCAGGGCATTATGTTAAAGCCACAGCATCCTACGACTTTATTCAGATCTTTATCCTTCCATATATCTGTGACTTGTCCTACTTAAAATCTGGACCTGTTTCCTTTTAAATATTAATTATCAGTACTTCCTTGGCAGAAATCCATAGTTTTTCAAGGCGTTCCCGCAGACTGCTAGAATCAGCCTTTGGACTAATGTGGTGACGAATGTTATCCACAGCTTTTAAAGCCAGTGGTTTTATTGAGATTGCTGCCTCACCCTCCTTTTATAGTGTGTTCCCTTGTGTTCCCCTGAGACACCTCCGTCAAGAGTCCCACACGTTAGGTGAGAATTGACTGTCTTGATGATCCAGACTGTTTCAGGCAGTAGCACTGTGTCTCGGAGGTATTGAGACACCTCATTTACCCACCAGCTTCCAGATTCAGAGCGTTCCAGCACACAGACCCAAACAACTCCAGAAGGTGGGTGTGCAAACTCCTAACTTTTTAGTCAGTTCAAAATGTTGAACAACCACAGAAACAAAACCTTACTGCAAATGGCAGAGCTCCATCCAAATCTTGTATGTGGAAGGCGGTGTTTGTTGCTTCATCCATATGTGTACATAAAGATTTTTAATTTATCTTTCCATTTACCCAGCTGAGAGAGTTGCTAAATGTTTTGACTTCATAGAGGCTGTGATCCCCATAATTATCTAACTAGTGCCAGAGCAATACTAGAAAACAGGTAATACGCATTTTGATTATTTGATGGTGAATTAGCAGGAAGTATAAAAAGGTAATAAAATCTGCTCTTCTTTATGCACATTTGACTGTGATGAGGCTTTAGAGGCAGATTTTGGAAATCCATGTATTTGATACAAATATTTCCGCTCATAGTAAGTAGCTCTAGTGTCTAAACCCAGAACTAAGAATTTATTTATTACAATATGCTTTCCTTCATCTAGCTATATACATTTATCTCTTCTATTCAAGTAGTACCAGAAGGGAATAAACCCCTGTTTTTCAACAGAAAGTAAATAAGCCATGTTTCCCATCCAGTGGTGGGAAGAATGGGAGGGATAGGGGACGAGCCAAACAGGTAACTGGGGTGCTGCGAGACTGGAATCTGCGGGTTCAGATTCTTTGCAGAAAAGGGCTTCTTATGTGCTTTTATTGTGGGTACCAGCAAGCAAAGCTTCTAGAAACATCAGTGAAAATACAAATCTTGTAAAATTAGTTGGAGATTGCTATTTCTAGCCTTTTCTGGTTAATTTTACTGCATACCTTATTTTTATTTTAAGTTGTCAAATTTCATGTTACAATATAATCAACAAAACCAAGTAGTAAACAAAATGTATTTTCTGTATTTGCATAACAATCTACTTCTTCCGCTTCATCCATTTAAAAAAGGTTTTCTCACAGACTCAAGATGGACAAATATTTATCTTAGCATCACGGGACGTGAGTGTGAGAGTACAGAGAATAGGGCAAGGCTGTTGTGTGTTTCATTACGCCGAGGAGTTCTCTGTACATGAACTTTTATAGCAATAGCTCTTATAAATTAATCTAAAATGGGTGAAAGTGCCCATGCATGGAGATATCTGGGAATACCTATTACAATTAAACTCATGTGCTACTTAATCATGATGGACTTGCAAGTGTGGACGAACTGCGAGCTGTAGCAGAAGCACTGGGTATGATAAGTGATCTCTTACAATGTGAGTGCGGTAAAAATTTCAGGAAGGTGGTGCACTGTGAAAAAGTAAGATGATATTTTGATAAAGTAATCATGAGGCAGTCTGGCAGCTTCATGAGTAAGTGCCAATCAAAATCCCATCTCATTCTCAGGTGGCAATTCAGAGTGTTGCCCTAGCTATTAGCCATTCACATATAGGATGTACCCCTCTGTCTTACTAATTTCCAAGGGATGCAGGGAGCTTCATAAATAATAATACAAAAATGAAAGAAAACCCAAGAAGGCTTTCTGCTGAGAAGGTGCCACTTTTAGAATGAAACTTACGGAGGTCTAAGGATGTCAGCCAGGATGAATTTACTCTCTTTGACTGATCCAAGACTCAGGATTGAGAGGATTTCTTGTATATTTGGGCACTACCACCACCACCAAAACAATCAATTTTAGATTCTCTTCAAGGAAAAACTTGAGCATAGATTTTCCTGGCAAAAGAAAGGGTGCAAAATGTAGGGGAAAATGTCATTTGCTTAGTGGAGATAGGAAGTAGCAAAAAAAGTAAATATCTAGAAGCTTGAGCTGAGGTTTCCAATATAGATTTTGTGATAACCTCTAAGGCGAAGGACAAGTGTTCCTTTACAAATGTACTTCTTTCTGAAAAAACCCAGCAGGCAAGGGCAGAGCGAGTAATCTGAGGAAAAAGCTATGAAAGCATTTTCTCTCCCTCCAAGGATTTTACTAGTGTCTGTTTCTCTCGAATTAGATGTTTAAGGATTCAGTCAGGGGGACGGAGAGGTCTTACTCTGCTCTCAATATTCTTTTTTCCCTACACTGCTGAGATTTTTTTTTTTTTCCCCTCATCATTTTGTCTCTGGTGAGAGGAGGTTCCCAGGCAGGAACCAAATGAACAACATGAGAATGACCACAGTTGTTTGTTTTCTTTTAAATCAGGTTGCCTTGCAAACACCATCTCCATTTGATACTTTATTTTCTTTCTCCCTGTGCCTTTTTTTTGTCTGTGTAAACAGCATTTCTGCCCGTCCTACCCGGTAATCCGGGAAGAGTCACAGCAAGAAGGATGCAAGCAATCTTTTTGGGCATAGCAGCAGGAATGGCTTTGAATGCTTATTTCCTGAGACTTATTCTCCAAAATGGGAGGTTTGGGGGTGGTTCAGTGTTTGACCTACTATGTGGACAACTGGGTAGAAGTTTCAGAATTCGTTAGAATACAGAAATGTGGCACACAAGTGGGAAAAGGGACAGGCAGCGTTGGAAAGGGCTACTGACTTTGAAGTGAAGTCTGTTTCTGTTTCATGTCTTGAGACCATAACAACTGCAAGGTTCAATGACCACTGGTTCGAGAAGCTGTCAGAGAAATTTTTACTTAAGACATTTTTTCATCTACCCGTAATGAATTTTTCATGGCACAGAACTGAGGATATGACTTTAATGCAGAGAAGACTTCTAACAATATCATTATTCAGGTAACACATTTAAAAAAGCAGATGTTTCAAAATAAGTCTTTATTCTTGAAGAGCAAGCAGTGATTAAGCTATCACAGTAAGATCTTCAGAGGAAAAATGCTTATGACAAGTAGAGATTTCTCCATGGGTGGGTACAGTTGTGAGCATGCAGTTTTGCCCACCACAACACAGAGACTAAGTTTCTGGAAGTGCTATCTTAATCCTAAGACCTGTTTTGGAAGACAGTCAAATTACTGCATATGCTGAAAGCATTGTGATAAAGTTGTATGTTAAACATTCAAAGGTTATTTAGACAAGGTTAAGTGACAAACAATAAAACCCTTTTTGTGGTTGTAATGAATGGTGGTATGCCCCATATTGAATATTTGTTAGCAGGACACGTTACAAACCACAGAGATCAGCTCCCAAGCCCAGAATTGTCTAAGCCTTGACTAGTTGTATCTGTCTTTCTAATATATATCCCAAAGACATAGGATTTTAGCAGCATTCATCATTGCATAGTTCCATCTTTCCTCAGTCAGGTGGAAAACTTTTGGTTTAATGTGAGCGGCTGTTGGTACATAGCAGTACTTTTGAAACTTTTAGCTAGACAGCTCTTAAAATGGAAACTAGATCTGTCAGAAGACAGGATCAGCACAGACAGCAAAATAAAACCTAGTGAAATATATAATCAAATTTTTACCTAAAATGGACCACAGTTTCTTAGAAAACTGTACGCAACCATGGGTATTGTTCTGACCAGATTTCAATGATGATAGAAATTAATCCACAGCACTAGCATTTTTATAATTTTATTCCTGGAAAATTGTGTAGGAGACTTAAAATATCCTGCCTGTATGGATTTAGTATCTTGACATTAAGGTGCTTGGCAGCAGGTTTGAAGTTTCAAAGAAAAACCAGATAACACAGGTTGGTTGTGTGTGAATCCTTTAAAAATATTTGAGCCTCCTACTGGTCTGCCAACTGAGGAAGATTTTTAGAATGGAGTTATAAAAATGTCAAGCTTTCCACTTTGTCAAAGGCTGGCTGACAAACCCGAAATCATCTGACTGCATTCTGCAAAGTGGTTGTTCTGCTTACGCAGACCTGCACGCTTTTGGTGGCCGTGTTTACAGGGTTGATCTTTCTCACGCAGATCGTTGGTTTACAACTCTTGCGCTCTGGGTTGCCCTTCTGCTGCCCAATTATGTCTTTCTCTTGCTACAGTCTTTTAATTGATTACCCATCCTCCCTATCACCCATCCTGATTCCCTGTTGTTTGGTTTTTTTTGCATGGGACTGGTATTGCTGATATAAGCGACAGGCCATGGACAGTAAGACCAAGGAAGAGTAAATGGTTTCACCATCAAGTATTGGACGTTCTGCCCCTTGTTCAGTGGACTAACCTTCTCTCTAAAATCTTTTCTCCCAAAGGGAATGTGGAGCGTTCCCTGGGTGGCTGCTTTTTCTCCTGGAGACAGAAATACTGTAAAATTGACTTACTTTCATTTCAGGAGAAGTAGTTTTTGAAAGATGTCCTTAACTGTACTGGAACAAGATGATTAGGAGAAAATCATTGAAGGAAAGGTGAATCTGGTATTAATGCAACTTTAAAACTATGGCAGTGGCAGAGAAACTGGTTTTAGGACATTGCTTGTAAAAATTACTTACCTGTGCAAATATGCCTGCATTCATAATAGTTTTGTATCTTTGTATCCTGTCTGCTGGCTGAGGTCTCTATTATACGTGCTGTTTGACTGCCTTTGAATGTTGCGCATCTGTTGAACTGAAGGCACATTTAAATTTGAATTGATGTCACCGATGCCTTAATAATTTTAACTACATGCAGTTTTAGGTTTTATCTGCTTATATCTTCATGTTTGTGTGTTTTCTTGAAAATGGCAGATTGAAATAGTGAAGCTAAATAGCAAGGATCACATCAAGCTGCTCTGGTGATTTGTATTCACCTATGTTTTGACCAATCATCTGAAGATTATTATGAAAAGTGAGGAAACATTGAAAAATATTTCATTGACATCACTGACAAAAATAACAATTCAGCAGAGAAGTGTAATTTATTTATTGGCTTTATAATAGATGCTTCCTCTAGCAAGTACTGTAATCTCAGTGCTGTTCCTGAATGCATGGTTTGGGTTTCT
Organism: Anarhynchus alexandrinus; assembly: GCA_008711295.1. Classification (NCBI taxonomy): domain Eukaryota; kingdom Metazoa; phylum Chordata; class Aves; order Charadriiformes; family Charadriidae; genus Anarhynchus; species Anarhynchus alexandrinus. Next base: position 718,299 of record VUYV01000125.1, read on the forward strand.
TGTGCACTGAGTCATCCACTTGCATCCAGTGGTTGTTACTAGAAGGTAGAAAGTTATACTCACAATATAATCGTCAAATAATGGATTTTTGAGGGTATTTTTTAGATAGGAGCACCTGAAGTCTTATTTTGACTGGTAAAAATATCCCTGAAAAGTCAAAGCAATGTTGCAAATGTGGAGTGACACAGCTCTGAATCTGTTCTCTGAGGAACATCAGACATGTCAGTATTTTATCAAATGGGAATCTGTGGAGAGAGATACATTCTTCATGCCTCTATTTTGAATCTAGGAGTTTTGTTCATATTATGACAATTTTTTTGAGTAGACCTTTATGAGTTTGTGTTCGTAAAAGAAGACTGGGTTTTGCTCGTGAAGTCACACCCCCACATTCCTCTGTAGAAGTTATTTTAAAAAATACATGAACCTGAAAGCTAGCCAAACCAATGTGAGACTTAAAGGGAAGTATCCATTTTAGAAGCTTTTCAAGACAACAATAAATAAAAACTATACATCGGCTAGACTGTATTTTCCCATGGACTGTAGAAAGTGGTTATTACCAGACACAAGTCCTCTCAGATCTTCTGCAAGAAGTTTGCAAGGAGGAGTTGGAAAGATTTCATTTGAAGACCTCTCCAATGTCTTCCAGACCTGTCCAATCTTTTCCATGTTCACGCTTGCACTTGCAAGTGAAAGGATGGCAGGCAGTGACTGGTATTGCAGAGCCAGTCCTCATCTGCTCTTCTTCTTACCTACAGTGTTGGCCATGAAAGAGGAGGGGCACGTTGATTTATCCCAGGCAGTGTAGTGACTTATTTCCCTGGTGTAACTGAAGGGAAGGTATCCCAAGGCTCAGTCCTTCCTGAAAGAAAGTTGTTACCACCACTTAAATCTTGATATATCCCTGAATAATGCATAATCCCAATAAACCCTATACCGTGCTTAGCAGGAATTGCATTTACGCATAGATGAGAAAACATGTGCAATTTTATCCACCTAGGTAAAATGGTGTTGTGTATACATTTTGAGAATAATTGTCTGTTTTTAAAGCTGAAAAGTTGACACAGAGTACAATCCAGCTGAGTATCTGCTAATTAAGCTGATATATGCACATCTGGAAAACTCCTAGGGAGTAGTTGGTTAGAAATTGTGGAAAACTAAAAGTAGAGGAGTCCAATTTCATATGCTTAAAATATTTAGATATGGACAGGCATTGGTTTCAAGTAACTTGTGAATTTTTATTAGAGTTCATAATTATTATACCTCTATTTGAAATGTTCAAGCTGGTATAAATTTACCAGATTTCCTATTTTAAGAACAATCTAACATTTTAAAACATGTAACATAAATACATTTTATATGCTAATATTTTTATGTCATCTAGGAATTACTGGCAGATAGATTTTAAATATAATTTGTATGCAACCATTTCTTATAATGCCTTGTTGAATTTTTTAAAATATGCTTTTTCATGTTAGAAAACAGTTTAGTATCTAGTTAAGACTAAATGTTCTTTTTGTGTGCTGCTTGTCTTGTAGAATTCTCACAAATTGTCACCCAAGATTTTATGATGGATTGGGTTTTATTTGCCTGTGGCCTCTTTACTTCTTTCTCACTGTTTCTCCACAGTATTCTCAGCAGAATCTAGTCACTTACCGAAAAATTAAAATTTGTCAAATTTGGTTTATACATAGATAACACACTTTGTTCCAATTAAAGACCACAAAATAATAAGAAATGCTTCATTTGCCATTAAAGAAGGTGGTTAGCATCACGCAGTTCAATATATTTCTCTGAAAACAGATAGCATTTATTTTTTGCTGTTTCAATGGTGTTTGATGTCTAAAAATTCAAATATGGAGGTAGTTAATATTTGTGTGTTCAATACAAATCTCTGATTTAATATTCAGATCTTCAGTTACTTAACCTTTTACATCTTTCTAATTTCTTAGAAACTAGAAAGCATATTCAACACTCTAAAAAGTGGCAATTAATCTCTAGTACAAAACAGCATGTACAGCCTACGTGTTCGATATTCGCTGAGCACCTGGGACCTAATTTCACATCTACACAGTGTTTGTGTGCGTGTATGCAACTGCCCACAGTGAGTTATACAAATGAATTTGGGGCAGCTACTTTAATAAACATTAGTTTTCTAACTACAGAAAAAACGGGCAAAATTGAATTAAGAGAACATTCACAATAATCTTTCATTGTGTATATGACAATATAATGATTCCAGTGTTTGATGCAATTCATTATTGTATCTTCATGAATAAATAATTCTTAATAGCCCACAAAACCTCATGGCCCATGTGTGCTCAGAGTAAATTATGCTTTTTGGCAATGTCGGACTTTTTTAAGAGAGAGGCCGTCACTGGTGGGGTGCTGGATGCGGGAGGACGGTACTCTGCAACACGTGCAGGAATTTTGTTCCACCTGCGGATTTTGTGCAAGTTGTCAGACTTGCTCTCAGTTCTGGAAGGAAGTTTTTGTTCCAGCTGTTGGCTGAAGATAGTAAATCCATAAACACACATCCCAAGTAGGGCTTGATGAACTGCCATATTCCTCTTTTTTAATATAGCTGGTTCCTGCCTCCCTGTACTGAGATGGCTTATCTGTAGCCCGAGAGCAAGGACAACAATGTAAAAACAAATGTAATATATGTTTAGTTGTTCTTTACAGTATCTGTGTTTTACTCTGAAACTGTTTTGCTGATAATGACCTGCACTGAATACTCACATAGAAGTGAGAGAGGAGCTTGAGACCGGTGACTGATCCTAGGGTTGGTTTTTTTTAATTTCTAATACCAAATTTAAACAGTTCTAAGCAAAATTGCAGGAATGTTAAAAAAAAAAAAAGAAGGAAATCTAAGTTAAAGTGGAAAATCAGTTAAATTTTGCAGGCGTTCTTTGCTGCAAAATTTAACTGAGGACAGAAAATAGCCAGGTGATTACCTATAAACATTATGCCATAGACTTTTGAGGTTAGGTGTGTTGGGTATTGCCTGTCATGATGAAGGGACCCTGGCTGAACACTAGGCTGCTTTACAGGAAAATCGTGTAGCTCACTCAGTCATTGTTTCTGGTGGGACTGTTCCCTACATCTCTTCCTAATTCCTTTGTATGATAATGGTTCTTAATTGCACCAGAAAGCAACGGTAAAATGGATGTAATGTTTCAGGCTGGTTGATGAGTTGGGACAATTTGAAGCAGTGCTAGATTCTAGAATTTAGGGGGCTCTTTTTTGTGTATTAAAAGACCTGGAAAATTGCTCACAATCAATGTTACACATTTTTAAGGTTTGTTGGGTGAGTAACCACTTCTATGGTTATATTATTAAAATTACCTCATAAACCATCTAAAGAGGGGGGGTGAGGTCAGAAAGACAGTCATGATCCTGAGCCTCCAGATGTATATTAATGCACCTCTAAAAACGGTCTTTTAGCTGTTGTGATAGCAAACAGAACTTTGGATCAATTCTTCATTTTGTACAAATACATTTAATGTTATCTTGAAAGAAGCGTGGAATTTTTCAGATTAACCTGAGTAAATGTGGTTCTCCCTTCTGCGCTGAATTTGAGAACAATAGATCCTCAACAACCATTTTCTGAGTTCCTTTGAACTGCTTAAATCTGTGCTTTAGTGACAGTTTCGAAGCCATGATAAGACACTTCTAATTAGAAAACCTACTTAATTCTGTCATGCATTTTTTAAAATGCTGAGCATTCATACAAAACCAGCAAAAATCAACAGGTGACATCTACGGGTTCTCCTGCATTACACCATCCAAAGTTCTGATGTTCTGGATGTGGCAAATTTCTCTCTGAAGGAGTAGCATTGTGACATACACGTAGCTGTGTGGATTCTGCTGTGCATTTGTAACCAATATGTTTTCCTTTTAAGAAAGGCTCTCAGCATGTAGATGCCATGCCTCAGTATTGTGGTATGCTGAGATATCATGTTGATAATATCACGTTGATATGTCAATATATCTCCTTTATGTTTTGCTGGGGTTTTGGTGGTTTGTTTTGTTTTGTTTTGTTTTGTTTTTTAAGAAGACACTTTAACAGTGAATTAATATTAATTGCATATTGGTACAGTAAGTTTTTCAGAAGGTATTTTCTCCAGCGTACTTGCATGCTCCATGCACATTCATGACTGTCTGTGGAAGTCTTCCCTTTGTGAAAATAGCCCAAGAAGCAGTATTTACTGCAGACGTTTCAAAATGAATGCTGTATCATAGCATGAATTATACAGTATTTGTATTTGTGAGTAAGCTAATTTCATAATTAAAGACACTGGTACTTGAAATTCACTATAGGGAAATAGTTTTGAAAAGGGGAAGATGCAAACCTCAAAGCAACATGGCAAAAATTAGAATGGATAAAACCAGTACAATTGAATTGTCTAGTGCAGAAGCCTAAAACCCAGCCCGTAAGTTTGAAGCCTTGTCAAAACCTCATTAACTTTAATGAGACTTATAATATGCATTCGAGGAGACAGATTGTAGGGTTGAGGCTCAAATTAATACTGAGTTGTACGACAACTTCCTAATAACATTAATCTTTCTATGACCTGTTCCAACAGGTTATTTTGTGAAGAAGACTTGTTCATTGGAGGAATTTTTGGCTTGCACCTAATCACCCAGGGAAAACATGTCTGGTTAACTCCTCGGGGCTTGTGGAGTTGTCTGTTTTATCTGTGTCCGTATGTGTGTGTGTGGTTGCATGGACATGGGGGTTTCCTTCCTGGAGGACACAAAGGTGTCTTGTGCTGCCTTTGTGTCCTTTATCTGTTTTCCTACTGATTGACTGTGTTTGCGTAAATAGCATGCATGTTGGGAAACATATTTTCTTTTTCTCCTGTGGAAACGAGAATTTTTTGCCACGTGGCAAATGCAGGTCATGTGAAATGATTTTCCTCCTGCTGTTTGGCATGCTGTTAATGTTGGCTCAGTCAGCTGGACCGCTCTGCGCCTTACTTGTATGTTTTGTTAAAAGCTAGATCTATCTTTTCAGTTGAGAAACAGCGCTTACAATTGGGTAGAAGCCTGTGCATTAATTGTGTGATGTAACATGTGAAACATGGTGAATGAACGAAGGATTCTACTTATGTTTTCTGTAAAGTCAGTTCTATTTTTTTGCAGAAAGTCAAGTTTTGTTTTGTAGAAAGTCAGTCTGCCTGATGTGATTTAATACCAGACATCAACCACTTCATCCACTATAGTCTTCCAAGAAAAGTAGATAGAAAGAAGTCGCTGCAAGTGAGGAAACAGAGGAGGAAGAAAACACATTTCCAAATTATATTCTGGATGTTCCTAAATATATCCAAATAACAAAGTTTAATTGATGTTATTTCCTCAGAAACTATGTAGCATTTGCTGGATAATTGATAACACCATGTAATCGACGCCAAGATGCCCTTTAGAGTGAAAAGCATTAGAGTGAAACGGCCCTTTAAGGACCATCAATATAACAACTAGAAGTCAGGATATCATCAACTTAATAATTCTCCCAGTTTTTCTGCCAAGTTTTGGTTTGGCCACTTTTGAAATCCCTGGTTCAGAATGAGAAGTGCTAACCCGAGTAACCCATCAGTGTGGCTGCTAGGGTGAAAAGAGGGATTTGTCAAAGCAGCTGGCTGCAAACTATAGCTTGTGAGGTAGAAGAGCAGCCAGTAATGCAAGCATTATAAGAAGGACGACTGTCAATTTTAGTTCAATCATTCCTTTTTTTTTTTTAATTGCCAACCCAGTTTTTCCTGGTCAATGACTGCGATGTTAATTATTTAGATTTTTTGATCTGAAGAGAGAAAGCAATGGGTTCTGCATATATGTGTTGCTTTTCTCTTTCCTCCTTAATGCATTTTCCGTAACATATTTGCACTGTATGTTTCACGTGGCTGCTAACTTTTAAAAATTGTTATTGTAAAAAAATTAATTGCTGGCTTGTTGTAAAGTAATTATTAAGAAGCAGGCACCCAGGAAGGTCTCCCTGTTGTGAGTGTTTACTGCTTGCTTGTTACTATGATTTATTCTGTATACCATTCGCTGAAGCTGTTACTTAATGGGGATGGACGAGCTGTTTGATAAATTATATCGTTTGGGAATTTGTTTGTTTGACTCCTCAGGTATGAGGCAGGCAAATACAACAAGTAAATTTCAGAATTTTTTTTGTCTCCTGAAAAAATTAATACCTTTAATTTTAAGTGTTTGGGTTGGGTTTTTTTCTGCCCCTTTGGTATATGTCTACCGTCATAGTGCTGCTTCTTTGTTTAATTAGCACCAGAACAGTTCAGTCCATACATATTACATTGTACATCACCAGTGTTTCTGGTAAAAACTGAAATTATAATAGAATGGCATTCCCTACTTTAAAGTTTTTGAAAAACCATAAATTCATTTACATCATAACTCAAGCTTAAGTCATGAGGTGCTCTTCTCATTCTGCAAATTCTACTTCTTTTAACGTACCCTTGGTTTTCTTTAGTTTCTTGATTTTATTTATGCTCATTTTTGTTCTCCAAATTTACATACAAGCTATAAGCTTAATTTTATAAAGCAGACTACCAGACTTGAGAGATTCAGCTAGTTCCATGCTTGTATTGAGGTATTTAAAGAAAACACTAGAAACTATAAAATTTGGGACATATATGTTTGGTGACACTATGTGGGAGGAGAGTTGACAGCCACAGCATGCTTTCATTGTCTTGCCTGACAAAGAATTGAGTCATATCCATATTTCAGTTTTGTCAAAGTAGTCTTTGGAAGCTGTCTCGTTTCTTTGTTTGTTTGATGATTGCATTTTCTTAGGATATAGCTTGAGTGTGATGGGATTTTTTTTCATCCAACAGTACCCCATTCCAGTTGTTCTGTAAAAGAAGAATGCCTTAAGAGGTCTGGCTTAAAGGGACATTTAAGACAGGCTCATCCAAAAAACAGTGTTAAATTTATATTAACCATCCAAATGCTTTTAATGGTAGGATCATGTGTGTAGGAAAATACAAATAATTGTATGATAATATCCTTGTCTAGAAGTGTATATTGGGTAAGTGGACTGAGAAGAAAAGGATATGATATTTCTACTCCAACCTGTCTTTTAGGTTGGCTGGTAGTGGGCTAACATTAAAAGAGCTGGCATATTAACATCATTAGCCCCCATACTGCAGTTGTCATGGATTTTCAGTGGGAACAGTTCACATGCAATGGATAACACAGGTTAGATTATTTCTTTATGCAACCTTGCTTGTCTCTTCAAAAAAAACCCCACAAGCAACCAAACAACAACAAAAAAAATACCCCAAACCCTAAACCAGATAGGAGCTAACGTGCAAAATTAAATAGTTTAGACTTCTACACCTGTACCCAGAAATCACAGCTGGGTATGTTATGCAGAATTTCAAGGATTAGGAGCTCATATGAAGTCATTTGAATAGCTTAAAAATGTAGTTAATGTTGTGCTTTCATCTCACACATCAGGCTTTCATGGCAATCCTAGAGAGTTATGAATTTCATCATAAATTACTATGATTCATCATACTAATCGTATTTCATCATAAATTACTGTGATTGTTCATTATTTCAGCTGTAGCTTATATGTTTTTTGGACTTCACTGGAGATGCAATTACTTACAGAATGTCAGTTGTCACCCCTTACTGTATTAATGATAAATTAAATTTAGGAGCCATTGCAGTGATTTGTTTGTACACTGGCTACTCTCTGCAGAATCAAAATCTGGAGAAAACTAAGAACTTGAAAGTTCCCATAGCCTAAGTCAAAGCCAGAGGTTTGCATCCTCTAGGACTCTAGCTTAGACATAAGGCCATTCTCAGAAGCCATATAAATATTTAGATACTGTTAAGGCACTTAATTATGTCTTGCACTGATGCTGTTTCTGGTAAAATTCAGAGGTTTTATTAATTCAAATAATAAGTTAGTTAGATCCCTTTAAATTAACCTAGCAATTTCTTTATTTGTATTTATAATACTATTAAATAAAAAAACCCTTTTGATTGCTATGACAATACACCTTCTTTACATACCAAGTGTGTTTTTCATTTACTGAATTTCTCAGCAAGCTGGTCATCTAAAAAAATTTCTTACCATCTTCATTTTTTGTCATAGCAGTTCTGAATTAATAACAACATCAACACAAGTTTAGAGTGAGATTTTGGTGTTTGGTTTTTTTNGAAATGTAGTAATGATAATTTAATGTCAAGTTTAAGGGAGAAACACTGTTTTCCAAATAATTTCCATGTAGGACTTTATGCTGACCATGCATGAGGTACATCGAGAAATATTGAATTTAAAAAAGTTAAATACATCAGCCTGAATGACTGTTACATTTAGCTTTATGTTGTGTTGTAACAACATTCATAGCCGTGCCAATACAAGATCTCAAAACAAGCTACCATTCTCTAATAATGACTTTTCCCACCAGCTTCTATGTAATAACCTTGTAGTTTGATTTATTTAATTTTTTTTTTAAATAATCCCCATTGACCTTTTAAAGGAACAGAGAGAACAACATGATCTGATTGCAAAAAGCAAACACTTTGGAATCAGTGCTAATTATGGACCAGATAATCCTTTTTGATTTTTGCCATGGAGAGGGTGATAATAACAGCAAAACTATTAAACAGATGAAAATCTGTGGGTACTCAGAGTCTGTCTTATCTGATGTTATCGTTTACTGCCTTCTGATTTTTTCACCCTTTGTAATTTCTATGTGCTTGAAGAAAAATTGAGATTTGAGATAGGACTAGAGATAAAAGAGATGTGTTGTGGGTGAAAATGATGCTGTTGGCTCATGACATGAGAGATATACTGGGATTATCCAAATAATATTTTTCATAGTTTAATATTCTGGCTGGCAAGTGTTCTTGGAGGGACTGAAAAAAATGACCAGGTGGAAGTATGGCGAGATGGCAGCACGACTGAGCTGGAACAGGAGGAATAGTCAATCAGGTAGGGACTAGCCATGCAGAACCCCTTTCTTCCAGAAAATACTGAGAACTTCATAATTAAGATCATCTGTATTTATTATCCTGTGTTTCCCAGCTACCCTATCAAGAAAACAAATACTGTTTCATGTCTGCTGGAATTCCAGGAGAGAAACTTGGGTTAGGTCTGGATATTTGACTTCATCTAGCTTTTCTTTTTTGTAGAAAATCAAATTCCTTCCTTATTGTAATTGTCGGAAAAAGGCTTAGATGATAGCATGCAGCACCCATGCAGAAGGGAGTGAGTCACTTGTCTGTCATGGTAAACTGGGGTCATAACCTGGGCTTTGTTACAGGTTTCTGTATTTGGCCAGCTATTGGGTTTATTTGCACTAAATACATGCTAAGTTAAACTAGCAAACATCTTGTTTTCTCTGCAAGTGTTAAGAGAATGGGCTTAATTATTTTCTTCACACCGCATTTATTCCTGTATCAACCGAGTGACTTTGATGAAATTTTTCCTACTTTATTTTGTTACAGAGACAGACAAAAATCAAGGCATGGGTAGGCATAGAAAGTATGTGTGTCTGTACACGTTTTGAAAGAAAACAAAGTAAGGATTTATATTGCACAATGAAAAGGAGTTCTCCTTGAGTTTATGCTCAATTGAACAAACATCCTATTTATAACTTAGGTGAATTAATTCATCAGGCTGTGGCTTGTATGTACCCAACTAAGGAATCATTGATATGTTACTGGTGTATCCCCAAAGCCTTTTTTTGTTATTTTTTTTTTAATGTCTTTAGCCATGAAGCGGAAAGTAACAAGGGGCATATAAATCTACCATATATAATCAGCACTTCCTGAATGTAGTAGTAATAATGATAATTTTTTTGCCATTTGACATAAAAATATATCCCATGATATTTATGATTACCAGAAAAAAGTCTCACAAGAGTATCATTATTATAAAGCAAGTTTCAAGAGAGTCTCACAAACTCTGTAGTCAGATTTTTAGTCTCACGAATAAGTAATAAAATCACAGGCACTGGCTTCTTAGTGCATTTCATATTTAGAAACTAAAATTATTATGACTTCTCCCAGTTTTTTAAGATGCTAATCACGAAATTCCAGGCAAGCCCTGGAGGAGAAAATGTTATTTCACACCTACTACCTCCTGCCTTGACAATGAGAAGTGACAGCGTCTCTTTCGCTGTAACGTGTTCCTCTGGTTGCTGGCTTGACAGTATGCTGTGGACGACCCGTGTGCTGGACTGTCTCCTTGGTGTCCCTGCTGAAGGCCAGTCAGCAGCAGACACAGAAATGGTCACTGGATGCAATATGCTCTGCTGGCATTCTTCACAGGACAGTTTTGTGCATCATTTATCACACATTTATGGGGAATATACGCTCAGATCACTATGTATTTACTACATGGAAGTAGAGCATTGAAAGTTAAAGATGGTCTGGAATTCTTTCACAAAAGGGAGTTTCATGGGAAAATCTCAGAAACTCAAAACATAAACTCTTTGTGGAAATACCAATGTTGCAAAAAGGTTGACCAGAGGATGAGGTCCGTACTTGTTTGATCCAAACGTAAATTTTGCATCAGGTTAGACTATACCTATAGTATTCTATAGCATTCTAAATCAAATTTGTAGTATTGCAGGTGGAGTGTGAGATGTGTTGTTCTTAAGGGAGCATGCTATTGACACAATATCTAACTGTGCTATGTGGTTTCCATTTGGACTGGTGGGAGTTAAGAAAACAGGGAGAGGAGCAGGACACAGGGAGAAGGATGAGAAAACAAATGTGTTCTCTTTGAGCAGCTTCAGACAGGAGCAGATAGAGATGCTCTAAATTTAGAAATACTGTAAATTACTGATATATAATACTGCTTACCAAATTGTTATTCCAGTGCTATGTTTTGTAAACTGGAGTTCAGAATACAATCCAGCTTAAAGTAAGCAAAAAATGTTAGCCATGTGGATTTTTAAAGCAAATCTTGATACCTCCTGACAGTTTTGTTTTATTTAATAATAAAAAAAGGAGGGGAAGCAGGGAAGTAAGATACATAATTTTTTCTTGAATACATGTGTGCATGTTCCTATGTCCAAACAGTTGCAGAAGATACTGGCATTAGTTAAATGTTCTGAATGTCAAAATGATAAGAAGTACTAAATTTCTGAAGAATTATGAATTTTAGAACTGCGATTAGTCATGTATATATAAAAGTGGGTTAATTTGGGAGTACCTGTAGTCCTGGCTTCCGTTTAATTTGGTGTTCAAGACCTGAAGCACAAAGCCTGCAAGCTGCTCTGCACAGGGAAGCTGCTGCGTCTTTGAAGAGCCCCTTTGATGTCTGTGGAACAGATTACACTTGAAGTCAGGTAAATCTTTGAAATGTTGGGATTATCGTAACCTTTCCCATTCAGGAGATCTAGAAATGGAAGCTAACATTTTAGAATCACTTCTTTAGGGCAAACTAGCATGTTTTATGAAGGTGCTGTGCAGATTTAGGATGATTTGCAGTCTATGTAGAACTATTAGTATCTGTGGTTATCACAAGGAAAAGTCTTTACTGCTTGTCCGGTGTGGTGGTTAGTCTTGAGGTAGTCCAATTGTTTTTCCTTTTTATGGGTCAAACCCAATGGACAGCTGATAAGGCATCAAAACCCATTGAAGTGGTCTTTCTCAAAAGCTGAACTCCCTATCTGAAGATCTGAGCAGGATCTGAAACAGCATTCTTTGAATAACCAACTACAGTAATACGTGTTTGGCTGTTGGTGGTGGTGTGTTGGTTTTTTTTAAAATTTTCTCTGAATTCTTATCAATTGGTAAGATCTCTCTTTTCCCACTTGGATTGTAGCAGAGCAGTAGCCCATATCAAAGTGCATTGGCATGCACAAGAACAGACATGGTAGACTGTCTTTTAGCTCTTAATTCTAACAGGTGTTGTATTTCCCCCTTACCCCTCTTAGCAAAAAAAAAAACAAACCAAACTTTACTTGCTAGCACTGCCATGGATCAATACTCAAGTTCAGCCACCATCAGTTTAACCTAAAAGGTTCAGACTTTTCCCAGGAAGAAATTAGGACATACATAAGAGGTGTTATCACCGGTGCCCTGTGATTTCATTTCCTTCTGGCTAATGAGATCTTTTGGTCTTGCTTTGCCCTGAGAAATGGCCTATTCAGATTCTCTGCTATAGTCTGTCATTGAAAAGATGAGCATTTGATACTTTTGCTTCTATATTGTGTTCATCTGAAACCTAGACCTGCATGGTAAGCAGCCAAAAACCAAACCAAACCCAAAAGCAAGCTAACAGAAAACATCCAGAGACTTGCCAAATTTGTTCAGAGAGGAAAAATCACAGTTAAATCTCATTAAAATCTATAGGTTTCATTATATATAGCCTGGATACCATAGCAAAAGTGCCTAATACTCTGCTGGAAGGGGAATGTCAGTCGTTTCTCCCGTCACAACAATAGCAGCAAGAAAAATTGTAGATAGAATCATAGAATCATAGAATTATTTGGGTTGGAACCCAAAATCTTCATTTAAAGATAAGACAGAGAGACAGAGGTGGGATCCAACTCCTCATAACTTCACTTTCCCTTTTGGCCTATTGGTGATCTCTGTTTACATCTCCAAGCCTTCTCCTCCTACAAGAGGGTCTCTGTTTCCTCTGTTTGTCTGATGAAGTGGTGCTCATTGTTCAGATGCTGATACCAGAGGAAAGGTGATTTTTGACCTCTACAGAATACACATAGTTCATAATAAAACAGGTCCACCATATAAAACCAGGCACAATCCTACAACAGCCTCTACTGCTTAATTCTCGGTCCAATCCTTGGCGTAGCTTTGAGGTATATCAGCTCCCGGATAATGCTTGGTGCAGTCTGGAGGATGGTGGGATTTAAAGACTTGGTAGTAGACAGGTTGGATGAATCCTGTATGGGGAAAGAGATTCATGGGCCTCACAATGTTTTTGTGTTTGGTTTTTTGTTAAGATGGCCATAGGCAAAGATGTGTCTTTTTGGTTCTCCACACCATTTTTAATAATCTTTGTTTTATTCTGTTTCGTCAAATTTGTATTGCAGTAAAGAGCAGGATTTCTTACAAAAAGCTAATCAATAAGCTTTGAACCTGATCTATTAGAAAATATCTGATTTCTTTAGGACTGGGTATCTGATGGATTTATGAGGAAGTAGATGATTGCGGAGGTAGTGATAATTTTCCTCTTAAAAATAGAAGCAGTACAGTACACCGGGAAATATAAGTACATGCAACTGATATTTCATGCTACTGAACAGATAAGCATTTTCAGCAAATGCTTACAGCTATGATTTTCAACCAGTGATTTTGAAGATAAACACAGAGGTCTCTAGCACTGATAAATACTGTGTTTTCTATCGTTTTACTTTAACTACTTTATGATCATGGGTTTTACTCTAATTTACATGCTAATATGCGTTATCTGAGAAGACCTGTTGTCTTCATTGCCCTTTTGACAATGAAACCTACCCAATTTACTTCATGCTTACTCTTATTTGTAGCACATTTCAAGAAAATAAGACTGTAGTGGAGTGCGATAGTGTCTGGCTTTGATCTGTAATTATTGAAGATGCTTTCTATTGTGATGCCTTGTAGATCACTTTCAATAGTCAAGCTTTTTGGACAATGTTGTTAGGCTTGCTTGGCAGCTGCTGCAAGGCAAATATTCCTATTGCATTGTCTTCTCTTCAGTCACCTATCAGGGTAGATGTATAAGTAAGAAACAGGTTGAAAAATGCTGAAATTGTTGTTTGAAGTGACTTGTCTTGAACTGTGTGCAATATCCTGGTTCTTCAAATGCAGCTTTCATAACCTAAATAATTTTATTTATGAATAACAAATCAGGACACTTCAGTAAATACCTTTATCCAGAGTAATAAATGTCTGACCCCTTTTAGGCTTTTTTTGTGTAACACAAATGCAAATAGAGGATAAATATTTTTTATTGATTTCTCCGAATTGCCTAACATACGTCTTGCATGTTGGAATTAAGCAAGACTAGCAGGAGCCATTTGCAGCAATTTCTGGCTTAGTAACCCAACAATCAGCAATACTACTGAGACAAAACTGATATGCCACTAGAACACACTAAAGGGCTCAAAAGTTTCTAGACACTCCGTAAAATAATAGCTTTAAACTACTTAGCAAGAAAATTGTAGCGGAAAAGTAACAAGTGGAAAATCATAAAAGGCTGTGCACAAATTGAAAAGCAAACACTACCAACTGAACGAAGTTCAAATAAAAATAAATTGGGCTAAAAAAGGAAGAACTAATCAGAAACTTATGAGAAATAGAAAATATGGTTTAAACATTGCTGGATTAAAAAATAAATGAGACAGGAAATTAGAGGAGAGGATAGATAGAAGCAATACTATGAAGAAATAAAATCCTAAGAAACTGTCTTAAAAATTGTTCTGGTGATACAATATAATTAAGCAATGGAGAAAACGACTCAAATACTGCTTCCGTTGACAATATCGAACAGGAATAATGCCATCAAATTAATGGAGTTACTTTGGACTTGCACAAGAGTGATGCAAGTAGCATTTGGATTTAAACCGATGCTGCTGATCTCATTAGAAGTTGTATAACAGCTCCTGATGTAGAGAACCTGAGCACCAGCGGTCTGATCCAGCTTTTCGGAAGAGTTTTGCTTTTAGCTTCCCTGGGAGATTTATTAAGCCTTAAACCTGCAGGAGCGCCAAGTGTTATGCAAATAACGCTTTTATCATTCAGGATGTTCAGCACTGCTGTGTGTTATGTACTCCTTCTCTTTGGCGGTAATGAGGCCGTATAATCAGGGGGAGCACCGCCTGCGTCCTGGCTACCGGGCTGCTGCAGAACAGCAGCTCTGCTGCTCCCCTCTGACGGGGAGAAAACCTAATTTAGAGGGGGGATAATGTCCTAGCCCCATAATGGCAACTAACTGTGGGCGTAACTGCCTGGTGGTAGGCAGTGGTCCGGGCCAGCTTAGTAAAAAAAAAGATATTTTCAGAAAGTTAGTTTGAGGTCAAGATCAAAACGAAGAAATGGCAGCAGTTAACCTGTTGTGGTGCTGGTCTGTGGCCCTGGTCCCTGGGCAATACGGAGGCACGCGCAGGGCCAGTGACAATAATTAGAGTCTGGGGAGGAACCAATAACTGTTGAAAAATAATCTAAGCCTGTTTTCACAGAAAAAAAAAAGAAATTAAAAGTGCCAGTGGCAAACAGACGACTCCAACATGCACAAAATAACGGGTGATTCCTTTAATGAGGCCCACAAATAGAGGGAAAAAGAAAGGAATTCCCTAATGAGCCTCCAGGTTGTTGTTAATAGCTTCATTTGAGAAGAAATATGTTGAATTTCAGACTCCACTGTTATATTCTATTTATCGGTCTTTTTTATTGTAGTCCCTTTGTTTGTCAAGATCAGGCAGTAACAATCTATTTGTGTACCCACAATAACTCTTTTATATTTCCTGTCGGTGAATAATGAGGCTTCTCTAATCACCTGTTTGTGCTATAACTACTGTGTTCTTTGTTGTTGCCATAAATTACTGGATGCCAACAGCAAATGATAAAAAATAACATTTGTAAGTTAAAGCATGGGACTGGAGTCAGGAAATGGTCCACGTTTTGTGTTTGGGGAAGGAGAGAAAGAAAACCAAATGAAGTTAATTGTATGAACACATTTGAAAATAAGTTGATGTACAAGGACAGAAAGAAGTAGCAGAGCGGTGATGATCTTGCCCCGCTGTGTGGATCTCACCAGTCACTGTGCATCAGCAAAATAAGCAAAATAATCTGCATTCAGTTCCCCAGAGTTTTACAGTTGTATGCAACAATGCATCCAGTCCCCCAATGTGTACACTTTTACACTTAAAGCTTTATACTTCTATATGCTTTATCTGCTTATTTTCTGTAGGTGTCCTGGCAGAAGTATATATGGTGAATTGGAAGAGAGTATTTTTAGGTACCTTTTATATAATAGAGATGGCACGTGAGAAAGAGAATCTGTTCTCATTAGAAGGCAAGCTTTGCTTCTCAGGAGTGTTCCGCAAAATATTTTTGTGTCAGTGGCTGTTGAATTGTTGAAACTGGAAGGCTTCGTAGATGTTTAATTAAGAAGTATTTCATTATCAGTATCAGAAACTCAAATGTGTCACGATAAAGTGTACTGAATTTTCTTTCAAAATAATCTTTAATTTTCAGATTAATCTTCTATTATAGAAACAAATTTAATAAGATCCACCATCTGAATTCCCAACTGCAATAATTACCATAAATAATTACTGAGAATTGAACAATAAACTCAAATACAGTTGTGAAATCTATATTTGAAAATGTTAAATGCCCTCAAGCTCTTTCAAGTAACGGTATTTATGTGTTTTGCAGGTTTAGAAACTCTTTAGAGATGATAAAAAATCTAGAAATACCATCTGTACCCTTAGAATTTAAACTAGTCCTCTCAACCTGAATTATTCTTTTTTTAATATATCTATTTCCTGTGCTATGATAATCCAATTGCTTGAGCATCCTTCCACAGTAGTATGCTAATGTTTTGTTTTAAAATGCAATAAATTTAATCTACTTTTATCTCAGACTTAATTGAGAAGTAAAATCATTATTTTTTCATCTTTTCAACTTGAAGGGCTGTGAGGTTTTATGGAGAAAAGTGAATTTTCCATGACTTTTTAAATTTTTTCCAGGAGAAATTGTACTCGCATTAAGTTTTCTGAGAGAAAAGATATTCATGTCCATGAGTGTTTTCCATTGTTTACTTGTTTCTGAAGATGGTAGCGATCTAGAATTTTATTTTGTATACTTCACATATTATATACTTTTATGTACTTTATATGCATATGTATATGTTTATGTATATATAATACACATGTTGTGTTGGTGTAGTGCTAGCACCATACAAATCCATGTAAAGACCTTGTTCTTACTCTAAAAAAACTACAGTCTTCTGTTGTGGCATCCCATGTTTAGAAATGGTAGGAGTGTGGAAAGTGGAAAAAGATCAGAAGGCACGGATGTGCTGTGACAAAGGCTTATGACTTTAATTGTGTCTATTAAACCGTAATCACTTTCCTCCCTTTGTTCATCTACACTTGATGAAAAAGGCATTAATTTGTTTTTTATAGATTATATTTATTCATTTTATATATATTCATAATATTCAATATTTTCACCTCCTTTTTAGCAGTTTTCCCTTCCTTTCATGTTTAATCTCTGCCCAGTCCTGTGTTTTTAAAATATATATACTACACACGCAGACTAAGTACTCTGTTAAGTGCCAAAGAGCAGCAACTGCATTTCAAACAGTACCTCGTGGACATCCTATAAAAAATTAATCGCGTTAACAATACCTGGGTGCAGTTAATAAAGCAAAACTGCAGATAAACAAACAAACAAAAAAATAGCAGGCCACTTAGGCAAACCCTCCTTTTTCCTCTTCCTACTAATTTAGCCAGAGTGGGAGACCAGCTGTATTTTCAGGTCTGCGTAAGACGTGCCGTTGAACGTGGGATGTATCTGGGATGTTGAAGGGCAGGTCAATGACTTGGCCTTGAGACTAGAAGCAATTATAGTGCACTTCAGTTCTCCAGATCGGATATTTTGCCTGTCTTGTGATGCCAGGCAAGAGAATGGTTGTTATAGGAACATTTGTCTTTGTTCAGAAGCTGAAACAGAATAGTTATTTAGCTTAATAGTCAAGGATCTATATGCACCATTATTAAAAAAACAGTTAAGTTCCCTCTTACAGTGTGGTCTACTGAAAGCATCAGATTCTCATCCACTCCATTGGTAAATATCTTTCATTTATACTGTTCTCTGCCAGACTTTTTTCTTTCTCATCCTTTTTCAGTTACTACTCCCAGTTCTTCATTTTCAAATCTTATTCCATAACAAGCAAAAAGCAGCAAGTGCATTCAAACTGCCACCTGTCTTTGTTTAGGTTTGGTTTACAAATTACACTAGAAAATAAAAATTAATTAAAAAGCACTGCCAAGAATACAGTTTGTTAGTGCAGTGTGGCCACACTGAGGTAAGGTTTTGACACACGCAGACTGTTTTCTTACTTAACATTCCCGTAAACCGTCGTATAGCAAAGCGGCTTTTAAAGCCTGAGACAGTCCTTGCAGCAGGGCACTGAGTGCTTGGATGGCTACCGTGAAAGGAAAACTGGGCAAAGGTGTGGAGCAGTGAGGTTAAGTGGCTGCTTAAGGTCAGGGCTTTGCTGCAGGAGTGAGTACAATACGGATGTGCGGGAAGTGACCATCAAACGGTTTTAGTTAGTCTAATTTACAACCTTCGCTAAGTCCTTGGTTTAGGTGTCTCTGTGCTCTCAAAAGTCCATGCTCAGTTCTTGCCTGATGCCTTTAGTTCAAAAGTGCCTGGTAAGCGTGTTTCATCCAATTTTATGTTGTATTTGGGGAAAATCTAGGGCGAGAAGAAACCTCTTTTACAAGTAACAGTGTGCTATAAAATCTATACAGGAGTCTTTATATGTGCAAAAGTTTCAGATTTTATTCTATTTCTGGAAAAGTTTAAACAAATAAGGTAAAAATTGCATCTGTTCATCTTTCCAGAGACTCTTAGCAAAAATTACAGAAAGGGTTTGCAACATTCATCCACAGAGCTTGCATGTTACTGCCAGCTGCATCGTCCAAAATAAACAGAATCACTTTTTTATTGTAGCTGTCAGCTGTAATGCCCTTATTATTTCATATCTTTCACAGGAGGGACACATATCTTCATTGCCTAATTATTATTCCGAGTGCGATCAGTAACATCACTTTCCTGTAAAGTCACAAAGAAAATGATGTAAACCAGCAATACTGCTGTATCTCCTTAGGTGACGTGTCTTTTTTGATGGTGACAGCACTTTCGTGGTGATAGATTTAAATAGCCATGTGGCCAAAAAACACGTGAAATGAATGCAGTAAGATCAGCTAATTATAACAACGGAAACTTACAGAATATTTTGCTTTATTCCCTTTAGCTGCAGGGTTTGGTATAATAGAAGAGGAGAGCTCATTGTAGAAAAAGTTGATGTAGGGAAGAGTGTTCAGTGCCGGCATGTCTGTTAAAATGGTCATCTAGCGTGCCGGTGGGCTTTGGGAGTGAATCCCTTGATTGCCTTCACATCCTATGGTCACTTTGCTTCTGCCTGCAGAGGGGTTTTGATGGATATGAGCTGGTTTCGTTCTCGAGGACGTGGAACTAGAAGCTGTACTCAGGCGGAGACCCTAATGGTGACTTAAGGGTCTGAACCAATAGCTGGTCATTTGGGCACCTTCAGATTATGTAGAGGGAAGTGACTAAATCTCAGGCAAAATCCGCAGGCTTCGTATAACGTAGCTATAGAAGGCTGGACACTACGTGCTTTGAAATATCGATCCACTAACGTTGCACCAGACTATTTTCTGATTTAGTCATAGCCAATGCTAACTGCTTCACATGGCGTGCTTTCAAATACGTTTTGCAGTTTGGAATATTGCTTGGAAGTGGAAAAAATTGCTTCGTTTTCAGTATGCATTCTGAAATTTTTGATGGAGGTGAATGTGTGTGTGTTTTTGTAAATGTATATATTTTTGTATATGTGTATATTTAAAGGTTTTTATGCGATGCACTTGGTACTTAGATGACTGTTCAAAATTTTGAAAAGTGAATTTTAAATTTTGCATGTTCTGTATTTTAGATACCTAACTTGGGATATTAAAAGCTGCCCATTTCTTCAATAGGGTTAACACCTCTTGTAAAAAATGTGACCAAATAACATATTTAAGAGTAGATACCCAAAACCAGAAATAACTAGAGATCAATGAATACTTTTCAAAGTGTAAGGAGAATATTTTTAGAATTTGTATTTTTTTGAGGTATTTCATTTTGGTGAAGATAGGAGAATGTAATGAAATGCAATTAGAGTTTCAAAAGCTGTTTATGATGACTTTTTAATTGCTCAGCTTTCAAATTTGGATTTACTTACAACAGGAAAAGGTAAATTCACCAGTGCTGAGATTAATAATTGCCTAGCAACTGGTGCCTGAATATAGGGAAAACAAAGGGAAAACAAAACAGTTTCATTTCCATATACATATCAAGTATGTATAAGTATATAAATATGGAGCTAAATATATGTGTGTGTATGTATACACATAGACACACTTTCTGGTGCTTCCAAATTGCAAACCTCAAAAGCGGTGGAGCATAAAACAGAGAAATGGAAAGGTAAAACTGAGATGTAAAGTGTGGATGAAAATGGGGAAAATTTATTTAAAAGTGGTAATTCCACAATAAGTGGTTTGGTTTTTTTTAAACCATCATGCTTCCCTGATGAAGTGAAAGCAGAAACTGGAAAGATAACTGTCAAGACCAGTAAGAATATGTGTACCTGAATGCTCTCAGTCCATAATGAAGAGAAGGAAGGAAGATGTTACCTGTCTCGAGTAGGTCATAAACACTTATGACTGTTTATTTTAAAGGGCATCCTTTGGACTGTGCTGCTGATTTGACTGTGTGCATGGATTTTCTCTCCATGGAAAGCAGGGGATGGGCAAAAGAGAAGCTGCTGTGTGTCTGAGTTGTTCCCTGATCAAGGGGTTGAGACATTTCCATAGCCTTGGAAACTATGAATATTTTGAAGAAAGACTTAGGAAGAGCTAATGATAAAAAGCTCGATATAGGTTAAGTCAAATAAGAAATCTAGATCTCTATCTCCTATGAAGACAGGCTGAGAGAGTTGGGATTGTTCAGCCTGGAGAAGAGAAGGCTCTCGGGGAGACCTTAGAGCAGTCTTTCTGTACCTAAAGGGGGCATACAGGAAAGATGGGGATGGACTCTTCATCAGGGAGTGCAGTGATAGGACAAGGGGTAATGGTTTTAAACTGAAAGAGGGGAGATTTAGAAAAGATGTTAGGAAGAAATTCTTTACTCTGAGGGTGGTGAGGCACTGGAACAGGTTGCCCAGGGAAGTTGTGGATGTCCCATCCCTGGAAGTGTTCAAGGCCAGGCTGGATGGGGCTTCGAGCAACCTGGTCTGGTGGGAGGTGTCCCTACCCACGGCAGGGGGGTTAGAACTAGATGGTCTTTAAGGTCTCTTCCAACCTAAACCATTCTGTGATTCTATGACATTGACCACCTGATGGTCATAGATATTGAAGTGGAGACTACTAGCAGTTAGTGGAGAAGCCTGCAGGGGCCCAGCTGTTTTTTGGCAGAAACCAGTGAAGCCGTATCAGCTGATCTGCAAGACACAACAATTTCTAGCAAGAAGTGTGAATATTTTATTTACTGAGAAATTTCAAGCGAACATGCTACTAAAAATCTCCTGATCAGCTTTCGAAACAAAGGACAAGTGACTGGAAATGATAACGTATTCCCATCATGATGTGATATCTCTCTGAAAGTTTTAATTGAACAAAACAACTTAATGGAGAGACAGTTTAGCCTAAGTGCCTTGTACAGAAAGTGTCAATTTAAGCTCTTATTCTTCCCCTTTTCATAAACCTATCTCACCCCGTAGATCTGAACAGGTGCAGAAATACAGGTTGTTTCACCTGAGTGTCAGCGAATGGCAAATAACTGTATAAGCGCAGCTGACGTGAATGACAGCTGAAATCAAATGCGTACGTGCAAGGAGAGCCCAGGTAATTTTTGCCAGCTTTGTTGAGCACGCAGAGAGAAAAGATGTTGTGGAAGGTTGTGTTGATAGGCATTAGGGCATCTTCATTAAAGTCATTTATCAGCTATCTCCCTGTTTGTTTAGGAAGCATCATTGCTCTTAGCTGAGGCTGAGTGCCAGGGATGGTGTGCCACTGCTACCGTCAGCCGATCAGTTTGGGGGAACACATCTCTTTTGCTTTGATGAAACAATGTCTGAACTGATGACAGCTTTCCCTAAATCCTTGCGACAGTACGTGCATGAGAAATTTTCCACAAGTTGTAAAAATATTCAGAAGTGCATTATATAACCATATTCCTCCTTTAATCGCTTTTGATCCATTTTTTACTAATAAAGATTTGAAATGACAGGAATAGTTCATCTTTTTCCCTGCAGAGCCAGTTGGCATAGAAATGAACTCTCTGCAACCTATGAAAGAGAGAAGAGTTTACTTTTTAAGCTGTTTTCTGTTTCTACTTGTATTTCACATTGTCAAACATTAGATGCTTAAAAAGCCTGTAACACAGCAGGCTGAAGTACAGTGACCTACTGCTCTCTCACATTCAAATGAATAAAGTAGCTCATACTGTAGACCTCCAGAAAGGGAAGAGATTATAGTTTTTTAAGGCAGAAGGGGATTTATTATGATAGAAATTAATCTCTACAGACATTACTTTAGGGGTCCATTCTAACCCTGAAAGTAGAGACACACTTTTACAGTATTGTACTATTAGACTAAATCCAAAGCTTAAGTCAGCACTTCATCTTCACCCAGGATTAATGTTTCAGTCCAGTCCCAGAGTGGTATTTGAATGAGAATTCTTTACTTAGAATAATCTGATTTTCTTTTCGTAATACCGTCTCAGGTTTTCAAGAATCAGCTGGTGCATCCCCTCAGATTACAAGACCAGAAAAAGTTAAATTTAAAGAAATATTTACACCTACTTTAGAGGGGCATGTTGCAGTTCTCCTCCAGAACTACAAGCTACAGCTTGTTTAAGTGCATACAGTCTTTTGATCCCAGAGGCTTTCAGAAGAAGAAGCAACTACCTCAGTTTTCATGAGACCTGTGATAAAATCACGAATTTATTGTTCTGAGATTTACGTTCTCCTGTAAGTTTTCCCATCCAATTCATATGCAACTGCTTAGAGTTGATATCAGTTTATTCATTTTCTAAGACCATTTAAACAGTCTGCCATGAATATTCTAGTTAGAAAGTTAGCTGAATCTTTTGCCTGCACAGTAAGCAAATCAGCCTAGAAATCAAGCAGGAGGAGGTAGATGAGCAATTGGTATCTAGAAACTTTTAACTTCCCTTTCAAATAATAAGAGATACAAGTTAATTATTCAACTTTTTACCTCAGGAAAAACAAATTAGCTGCCTCACCATTAAATCTGGAAAAAAAAACCCAGCTTACAAATTTCTTAAAAGAACTGCAGAGCTCATCTGTTTTCACGTTCACATTTTGCATCTCTGCACAGGTGTGTCTTCAATATGATTTATGGCTCCGCTTCTCAGTAGTGGTTCAGCTGTGGAGAAATAGATTTGAACTTGGACACTGTACAGATGATTCTGTAAATCAGAAAACTATTAAAGCTCTTTTTCTGAAAATTGATTTTAACGTGAAACTGCTACTGGTAGCAAGAACTTTCTCAGTCTTCTTCTGAAGTTTAGTTGCTCTTCTGAGCTTAAGAACTGAGGCACATTTTTACTACCGCTAGACCAAATTTCTATTGACTAGCTATTTTCTGGGCTGTTTATTCTTTGGTGCCACCTGGAGATTTCTTCTTTATAACAAGTTTTATTCTCATGAAAGGGAAAAGCTATTCATTTTATTTCTTTAGAGAGAGCTTTAAAAATAAGCTATATTTCATATAGCAATATAGGAAATTGAATAAAAATAGAGCTGCTCTTTTTTCAGGTAGGAACAATGATCAACTTCTTCCCATCAATGGCAAAACCAAATGCTTGAGCTACAAAACACCAGGAAAGAGCGTTGTACCTCTCTAACAACATGCATTGCTAGTACCCTGAACTTGCATGTCACTATATTTGCAAATGTTTACCTGTAGATTATGTCATGCCTATTGTTTCGATGGGTATTAGCATCTCCTTGGAATTCTATGGTTTCAATATGTTTACCTCAGTATCAGTTTCTGTAAATTTCACTACATCAATATGTAGTGCATACTAAATATGTTCATATTTATATTTAATGTACTTCATATAAAACAATAAATAGGGTTGAATTTTTCTACACACACTTTCTATGTCACAGAATATGCTCTATTCTTAAATAATAGAAGAAAATGTGCCCAAACTCCCAAATCATCTTTATTCCATCACTTCTTTCCATCCAGTTTTGAAATCTTGTGAATCCACGGGATTTTTTGAAGACACGTTTCTTTCGTTGTCATCATTTCATTGTCTCAAGCAGATGTTTCTTACAGTAACAGTTCTGCCAAAAATCATAACAGTTATCGTTCCAGGTGTTAGAAGACAGGTGAGGGAAATTGTATTCATTTCAGGCTAATGAGTTTGTGCACAGGGACTCAAATGCTTCTCCCATGCCTAATTCAGGACACTGTACCTTAGCTTTTCGCAGGCATTCCTATCCCGGGAACTACAATGTTAAAGAGTAAGTAGTTTTAATGTGGAGCAAATAATTCTTTTTCTTTTTTTTCGTAGATAAACATTGGTAAACTGCAATTTGGTTTGCATATAGTAGTGGTAGCTGACTGGTCTATGGGATTTTACAACACAGACTTTATGCTTTGTGTGCTTTACAAAGTAGTGCATGCAGATGGTTGTGGATGGTACTTTTCTGTTTGCACAGTGCATCTTCTTTAGCCTTCTTATCACAAAAATTGTTTCCATAAACTCTGTGAATTTCTGTTCTTGACAAGGATTGATGGGCTGTTACCATTGTGGTATGCTGCATTATTTATACAGAGCAGCTGAGTTCCTTTTTTTGGGTTGTCCTTTGCTGTCAAGCAAAGTATGGGACTTTTCAGTCAAGAATCATGCAACATTTTGTGCAGCTTTATAGGATCAAAAAGTATGCTGTATAAAAGTGTAAAGTTCGACAACAAGTGGATTTACAATTTTTACCCTCCTTCCCACCATTACCTGCTTGTGGAAAGAAGCAATAGTTGTACATTCAGCATTTTGTTGAAAAGGATATGGCTTAAGAGTGGTTATGTGAAGCTACGTCAGGGAGCAAGATGGACTTACAGAGCAGTTCCTCCCCAAGTGCTTTTAATAGAAGATGCCCAGGTTCACTGATTGATATATTCATTATGCATAAAGGTTGTCGTAATCTTTAAAAAAACCTAATTGTTACTAGAGACCAAATCT
The DNA here is from genome assembly GCA_008711295.1 of Anarhynchus alexandrinus. Lineage (NCBI taxonomy): Eukaryota > Metazoa > Chordata > Aves > Charadriiformes > Charadriidae > Anarhynchus > Anarhynchus alexandrinus. The sequence continues at coordinate 743,304 of VUYV01000125.1, forward strand.
CTCACAATTTATTTGAGTTTTGATATATATTTTTTTCTGAGTTTGGAGAAGTAGGGAGGGTTCTTAATTAAAATTCTAATTTTGAGTATGTATGGATCTCCACTTTAATTTTATTCTTTTTGTCTTGCTTTTTTTATTCTTAACCAACCATGTTTTCCAAAGAGAGGATGAACATTTACTCAAGAATTTTTTTTGACTTAAGAACGTTCTGCAGAAAATAAAGATGTGAGGAAAAATAAAAATTAAAAAATCCCCCAATTTTAGTATTCTTTAATCATGTAAATATTTTGTCTGCTCCTCATTACAGTATGGTATAAGGTAATTCAGATTACATTTCTACCTTAACTCTTCTATGCATGATGTTGCACAAAAAGGAGGAAATATGTATGTGGATATACATATATATTTCACATATAAAATAAGCTGCATATACAACACCACTTAAAAGCAAGGGTCCCCTAAAAGAGGTAAATCCAAAGTGGTCATGTCAATTTTGGAGGCGGAGCATGTGAGCGTATGCTTTGCTGATTCTGTTTCACAGATCCATGCAGCAAATCTCAATAGTTTGATTCAATAAGATTTTACTGTCTGAGATTTTCCCAAGGACGAAGTAAAGGTAGCAATAGTTGTAGTACACATTTTATATATGCAGTCTTAAGACATACTTTAAGGCTTTAAGTACCCACGTGATGAAAAGTGCATGGTTAGTCAGACATAGTAAACAAAACCATAAATTATTGTTTTTATTTGACACTTGCATTCCTACTGGACCCCTTTCAGAACATTTTAATAAAAGTGCAATATCAATTGTCTTTTGGTGTTTTTTTTTTAAATAATGGAGTTCCTCTTAGAGTGTTTGTTTAATCAAATCGCAGTCTATTGCACAAACTGCATATTACCTATCACTACAGAAAGTCAGCAGCACAGAGTGCAGTTCTGTAAGTTACTGTAAAGGATATAATTCTTCCTTTGAGTTTATTTTACTCTTCCAGTCACCGTGACTCTAAGGTTAAATTCTAAAACTACTGTTGTGTTAAAAGTTGTGTCATATGCAACATAGTATGTTAATGGTAACAAATCCCTTAATCAGTTATATTAAGACAAAGTGCACCCATATAAGTTTTTTTCATTAAGAACAGAGCCTTTAAAATCAAATTCTGTTCATCAAACTGAGTAGAATGTATAAGAAATTAGATTCAATATTTCAACACGAATAGCCTCTCAAGGGGCACAAAACGTAAATTGAGAGAGATATTCTTGATTCAAAGGTGATATTTCTTTTGTTCTGCACAATTTCACAAGCACTAAGTCATAAATAAAGTTGCTAACATTTTAAGTGAGTTTTACTAATTGGAGTATGCAAATTTGTACGGCCTTGTATCTTAAGTAGAATTATTGCTCACTTATGTCTGTGCACTTGCCCACTTCTCTGACTGCATTGTGTTTGACGTCATGTTATGGTATTATTTTAACCATTGTTCAAAGTATGGATTTTCCCTCTTTAGTACTCTGTAGCATTATGTGAATGAGACAGCCTAGGGATTTTTTTTTAATTGGAGCTTTTTGTCTTTTTTTGTTTGGTTTTTTTTGGTCCCATTTTTTTTAGAGGTGAGCTGTACTCATTTTATTTCTGTGATGTGATGTAACGACAATTAAAAATTTACATCAGTGATCGGCTGTAGAATATGGGCCAAGGTGGTGGGTCAGAAGAGCACTCAGTGCAGTTATTTCCTGAACACAGAAATAAATGACTGTTTTTAGAGGACAGCATCTGCTTTATTAGTCCCAAACTGTAGGTCAGGTCACTTCAGACTGAAGAAGCCGACAGGAATTTTCTGACAAATAAAAACTACACAGTTAAGTATGCACACGTTGGTCATAGTAGATTTCAGTTTCTGGAAATATAATGGAAAACTGGGGATGTGTTCTGCTTGTCAGTCAATATAAAACTTACAAATGGAAACAGTAATTTGTCTTTTTACCTTTCTTTTTTTCTTGTATTGCATAATTGAAATCAGAACACTGAATCAGGAAACACATAGTAAAAATGTCCCCTCTCATTTTAATCAGAATATCCATATGAATTTGCATAGTAAGTGTTCCTGCTCCAGATGCTACTAAATTTAGTAATTTAATTAAAGGTATGGGAATACAGTTGTCAGAGCATTCAGTTATTAATAGTTGTTCTTTCACAACCAAGTGCCTAAGCCCCACGAAGTAAAAAAAAAAGCATCCTTTGCTACCCCAGTAATACAACAAGCACTGAAAATGAGAGGTCTTGCCTTATTTGGATTCAGCTAGGAAGACAGATAGCACCTAGTCATTAGAAAGATAATGTCTTACGTCATTGGCTCTTTTCAAATAGCTCTACTTCTCCATCACCTGGACAATCTTCAGGACAAAAATGTTAATACCAGGTGCACACATATGATAATTCTCTGTGTCATGAAGGCATCTTAAAGCTGACAGATTAAAATGAAATAAAATTAAAAATAATCCAGCAAAGTAACCCACAACTAGAGTTTTTTGCAGCTGATGCATAGAATTCATACAGGCACTTTTCTACATCAGTTACATTTCTTCAGTGATTGTTAGATGGGAATTCTTACACCAGGCACTATTCTGAAGTCTATGTGCCAGAAAGGCATTGAAAACGTTTTGATTTCCCTTACCACCACTATAATCCAAAACATATTATAATGTCAGTACTACTGAGGTTAACAAGTGGATTTCTGTAACTCTTTACAATTACATGGCAAAAGACTGCCAACTTTCCATTTAAAACAGCATACAAAATAACACACTTATTTTTTTTTAATAATTAGCTATCTGCAGATGTTGCTTTAAGTTGCATTTGCAAAAAATTTGCAAAACAAAACTCTACTGCACAAATTATTTGTATTTCTAAAAACAGTACTGAGCAATGGAGAGGACAGATCTATCTTATAAGATGAATCTTGAGAAAAGTAAAAAATGCATCCAAACGTGTATTTAATTAGCTAAGAAAAAGATATTAAATTGAAGCTGACCAAAGCCTAGGGCAAAGCAATCTTTAGGATTGCTTCCAGTTATCCCATTGGGGACAGGATGCAGTCCTGTATTTCTGTACATTTGTAGAACTGGGATAAGGTGGGGTTCTTTAAGGATGTTAAAACTGAGGAATTATAAGAATTGAACAGACACTCTGTTCTCTCTTTTATATCTCCTCCTGCAGGTTGTTTCAAATACTATTAGATAGAAAATCACAATGATGTGCTGTACACACTGGTAATACTGAAGACATGTTCAATTCTGAGTGTATGAAGTGGCCCTGTGGTGCTTCTTTCAGAGTTTACGTCATTCTGCTGTTGATCACCTCGACGCTAATTGACTGAACAGGATGTCTTCACTAAAGAGCAACTGAAGGACAAGCAAAATCTGCTTGTTTAGCATCATTTAGGCAGGCTGAAGCTACCCACTGTGCCAGTGCTTGCCCTGTGTCCCAGGGAGTTTTGAAGCATAGGTGGTTCATAGCAAAGTGATTTGTCCTGGTTCTGCAAACAAAACCAATTATGGGAGAAGGTGACAAACTTCCTTTGGACATGGAGGGGACTGTCGAGGAGCACTGAAGGGGATGTGGGCTCTCAAGTCCTTTAGCGTCCATCCCTGCCAGGGAGTTGGTCAGTCACAAGTCATAGTGAAAGCCTGCTTGAGGGCACAGTGTGACTACAGGGCAGCTCTGGTCATAGGGCTCCACATCAAAAATCACTGACAGGATGTCAATTTACCATTAGAATTAAATTGCTCAAAACACTTTAATGCCTTTAATCTGTACTGCCAAACTTCATCCTGGAATCACGTACAGTTGGTCTTCATGTGACTGATATAAAGCTAACATTGAAGCACATTGCTGGCTTGAATGCCATGCTCTGTGTTTAGCAGAAATATAGCAGCATGCCAACACCTGATCTGGATAAAATATGTACTATTGGGTGATTTAAGACTGTACATGTCTGGAGCACATGATGATGTATGCACAACCACAGTTCTTTGCTTACAAACTGGGTGATAAGCCAATAGCCGGAACCAAAACCACCGTCCAGCTATGGAGTAGAAGGTTAGGGGGAGATGATTACACAGAGGTGTGCTGTTAAATGAATGTAAAATGGAATTAGCCAGAAGGTATTCAAAGGACACAGAGGTTGTAATTTCTTTCTGTTCTTGGTTATCAGCAATCCGCCATACTTAGAGCTTGTGCATAACTTTTGGAGAGTTTTACCCAGGAATCTTTTTTTCCACTTTAACCCCCAGGGGACGTGTGTGACTCCAACCCGTGCAAAAATGGTGGCATCTGTCTGTCCGGGCTGAATGATGACTTCTACTCATGCGAGTGTCCTGAAGGCTTCACAGACCCCAATTGCTCTAGTGTTGTGGAGGTTGGTAAGTGCAAACTTTAAATGCTTGAATAGTTGTTTCAGTATCCCGTTAGTCTGTGGCTGGCCAACCGGTCATCGTGTCCACTGCATTTTGTGTAGTGCTGTGGTCATTGCATTCTTCATTATTGGCCTCTTAACCTTCTCTCTATATCCTAGATATCTATATCATAATTAAGAGACAGTTAAAACAGTATCTCACAAGTGTACCTGCAGAACATAACTCAGAAAAGTTCAGCGCTCTACCTCACAAACAGAAAAGATCATAGTTGTGACTTAGGATGACCAAAATTTCTCAAAGATCAATGTAATTAGATATTTTTCTATATCCTTCTGCTGATCATTTGAAGATTGCTTTCTGATAGTTTTATGCCTAGGCCCAGTCTAGGCAAGACTACTTAAACAGGTGAAGTTACAGGAACAGTGTAGGAGAAATCAAAGTAACACATAGTAGTCACTTGTTTGAATTTCAAAACAATTACCCATCCGAAGGTTGTAATTAATCATTAGATGAGTGCATAGAGTGCAAATCAAATGTACTGAAATTTTGTGATGTGCGTTTGACTCAGAGTAAACATAAATATAAGTGGTAGCTCCAAAACATCCAGCAGGTCAGGCCTCCCTCTTAAGAAAACTTAAGGAGAAAATCAAAGTGCAAGGGTAAAAAGTAGAAAGCTCATTAGGTCATGGGCCAACCCACCATTTTCAGAGGAGCAGAAGAGCTGCAAGTTGACCAAGCTCTTAAATTATCCTGAAGTAGGTATAAAAGTATGTATGGTAGAGCAAAACACGAAATAGACACTACTGTTTAAATAGGTACATTTTCTACCTATCTCCTCTATGGAGTTGTGGGAGTTAGGAAAACCTAACTTCCTGAGCACAGGAAGGTAAAAGATGTGGAAAAGCATTGACTTGCAGAAGAGATGGCAGTGTATCTTACTTTCTTCATATTAGGAGCATACGCCAAAGTAGAGTTTCTGTGGCAGCACCTCTTATCTGAAGGCTTTGCATGCCCTGTGTGCATTTCTTCCGCTGACAGCCACAGCGTTTGAAAGCAGTACGACCCCTCAGGTATTTCATACCGTACGTCCGTGCCTGTGATTCATCAATCTGGGTTACACTAACAGGCTTCGGTCTGTGACAGCTGAGCAGTGCTCACACATTTGGCTTCTGCCAGCTGTAGTGTAGGACACCAACCTCGGGCAGAAAGGCAACGCCAACAGCCTTGCTTCTACAGATGTCTCGTTGAAGCTGTCACAGCTAGGCTCATCACTCCCCTCGCACTGCGACTCTCCTACATGATGTGGGTTTAATTTTTTAATAAATAAATAAAGGCTACAGAGGCACGACCTGAATACACTCTTACGGGGATTAAGTATACCCCTCTCTATCTCTCTGAGATAAGGCTAGCAGAACTTGGTCCTCGAACCCAGGGTTGGGTTGGTGTTGGTTTGTTTTTTTCTTTTCTGAAAATCACGCTACCGTTGTTCTGGGACTGAATTCCAAGTCTCCACAATGCAATTTTAAGGGAATTTGGATTAAATTTTATTTCCCTGAGGACAAGTTTTCTGCAGACAAATGAACTGGTTCCCGTATGACCAGCTTTGGTAAGACACCAACTGCATTTTTTTTCTGACTGTAAAATGTGATAGTAGCTGGTTATTGCCTAACACGCGAGCTGCACAAGAAACTGCTTTTTGCCTTGGTGCAGCCACACAAGAAGCAGGAAAACGCTGCCTCAGAATCCTGTTTTCCAACCCTTTCTCTACCATTTTTATGCATGCTTGAAGAGCCTGAATTTATCCTACAGCTATGTATCACACTACCCTAAAATGGCCTGGACATGGTTTTACTGCGGGAAACTTTTGGATTTATCCTGTGCTTGGTTGGCAGGAAATTGCACTGCACGTAACTGGAAAGATGCTGATCAGAAGTGAATCTGAGATAAAAGTATATTGCGGTAATTGCCACTGTAATTTACAACTAAATATTAACAGGGCTTTAAAAAATACACACATACTTAACGAAATTCTTCAAACGCCTCAACAAAATCTGAGTTTGGTAAACAGAGTGAAGCATAAGCAAATAGAAAGCTTCAGAATATGTGGTGATCATGGTGCTTATGCAGGCAAGATATTACATTTTTAGTTTGTGATGTGGAGGAATTATGGAGTGGACAACACCGGTTAAGTAAAGGACTTATTAATATTCCTATATTAGCTAAAATATGGAGTGTTAATTTAGTTTGTGCTTGTCCTATATGATTTTGCTACATGTATGGATTCAGAGACTAGCCATTACATTTTGAAAACTTTAAAAATAGTTTTCAAAATAATCTTGTACTTTTAGTAAAGGCTGTCTGAGGCATATTCAGCATTATATTCTCCTGCACAGAGTCACATAAATTACTGAAAAAATGGTATTTCAAGATAATATTTTGATATTTGGTGTGAAAATGATGACGAATAATATAAGCTATTAGTCAGTTACACTCCATTAATTCAAATATAGGAGTGTTTCAAGTTGGTGTGCAAGACCTCAAGTGATCACTTTTACCAACAGTGCTTATTAGCAGATGTAAGAATTGAGGAGTGTTAAATAAGATTACTTCTCTTTGGGTTTTAATGAGTTATTGCCCTAAAAGCTATTTCTCTTAATCCTCAGTATCACAAAAAGGTTTCCTGACAATTTTGTGTGTAGTTGAAAACACTAACCTGGTTGAAAATTAGTCATCTAGGATGTCAGGAGGCACTGAGTAAGAAGAAAAGAGGAGGATGGGGGGAAAAAAACAGCACAGAGAAGAGCCTATGTCAGTCTGTCTCCCCTTGAAAGGGCCATACAGCAAATTTTAAAAGCAGTTGAGTGTTCTCACATCAATCGCACATTAATCGCACATTAATGTAGGTAAATGCCATACAATGCCATACAGACAGGAAGTTACAAAATCATGTAAGGGAAAAAAAAAAAAGATGCATAAAAGTACATAAAGGTAGAAAGGTAAAAATTGAAGAACAAAGATTCAAGACAGTTTGGGAACTGCATGAATAGTTCAAGGACTTAAGAATGTAACTCCTGCTATTATCTTAATAAAACTAAGATGTAAAATAACCCAACATGATCATAGCAACTTATTTCAGTTTAAGAAAATTCATTATTGCTTTTTTTTTTTTTTTAAATTCACCTATGGAAAATCCCAACTCCTATTTCTATACCCCTCCACTATTTTCTGATCCTGATCTAAACCAAAATATTTGTAAAATGTTTGTAATAGTAATTTGTATATTTTAAATTACTAATCCTATTCTGATCCTACTCTAATAGTAATCTTTCCTTACTTCCTATGTTTCCTTACACTAAATACTATACATAGTCATGCTAAAAGAGTTGACATTAGACGACAGATCTATAATATCACCCTGTTTGTGTAGCCAGGCCATTTCAATGCTCTCTGTATCTTAACAGATTCTAAATATCTGATAAACTGGCAGAGAATAAGACAGAGGCATGCAGGAAAAAGTACATTGTAGTTCTTTTCAGTACAGGACATCCTCGAGTGAGGTAGACAAGGGTTTAGTTAAACAGATAAGGGTAAAAGGTAATCATATCAAACTTCCCAAATAGCAGGATGTTTTCCAAAGATAATAAGGACACTATGGCCTGAGCTACCTCTTTAGCAGACTCCTATCGATATCTTTGTAAACATGAATTTTAACCTAGACTGAAAAAAATTGACATGTAATTAACATTGGTATTGAAATACATTACAGACAAAGAGTTGTCAGACTTCACAACATTTAAATAACTCACAAGTAATTCTCAGAAACCATGTAAATTGCAGAAATACCATAAACCACAACTGTTACATGCAATTAATATAAGTCTTTAATACTATTCGGGAAAACTATTAACATGTGACCTAATCAACATGGGTAGTTGATGAAAGAAAAGCCACTTAGTCGTGACAGTGCGTGAGGGGAACAACGACAGTGTGGCTACATACATTGAAATAATACTGGGGGAAATTTTTTTTTTTACATAAAAATTATTCCTGTTTTGTTTGGTGTGTGCATAGGGGAAACAGAGAGAGAAATACATGACCAAAGGTAAAAGTTAAAGAAAGAGCAGCTAAGTTTAGAATGCCGTAAGTCTATCACAGTATGTACCATGAGTGACCACGTTGTTCATGTTTGAAAAATTAGCAAATTAAAACTATTCTGTTTTGATCTTCCAAATCTGAAATTCAATAGTTGTCTGAGAGGATAAACTGGTGAACGTGTTTAGTTTACATAAGTGGAAAAATAAATTATGTGCAACGACAGGGAGGGTAGAGAAGCCATGAGCACATTAGCGAAGAGCTGGGCACACCCTCCAAAGCTGCATTCAAATAAGCTGTTGGTACCCTTTTGGAAAGAGTCTTTACCTTTTGCGTCGGCTCTCAATACCTACTGAGAGGAGTTAATTATTGAAAATCATGGTAAAAATGTCTATGTGCATTTTAGAAGGGTGGAAAGGCAAGTTAATGATCTGCAGCATGGTGGCTGAGAGAAGGGAGGAGAGCTGAAAGGAAAAAAGATATGCTAGTTTTGCATTACATCTTTATTCTCCCAAGTGACTAAGAATTGATTGTGGGGTTCCTTGTTTATCACATTGCAGTGTGTTTTCTGTATCAGTTTAGTCTTTACAGTATCCAATGGAAACTATTTCTTTGACAGCTACTGTCTCTGAGCCTGGGACACAGGAATCAAAGGGGGTCTTCCCTTTTCACACTGTTAACTAAAAATTCAGTAAGATGGATTAGACCCAGAGTGCTATGATCTGTTGGTTTTTTGGCTTTCTTTGCACAACCTAAGTACGTTTGCTGTCCTGACCTCTGCACTGACAGGACAAGAGCTTGTCAAAAAAATTAGTAAGGGTAAATTTCTGTCCTTGTTCTCCAGTCAGTGTTACAGATGCCTTTTAATGCCGTGAGTGGAAATGACTGAATGGTTTCAAAGATGTTTTTATAGTTCTACAATATGTGATTTTTAGGAAAGATCATTTGCACCACATGTCGAACGTATGTACTGATGGATTTTCTTTCTAAGGTAGAAATAATGAAATGAATCCACTCTTACAAAAGAATTCCAATGGCTTAGTGCCATGTGTATCTAGTATGCGATTGATGTGAATGTAGCTGCCCTAGCTCTAAAATAGGCAACCTGAAATAATGCCAATTGAAGCATTGGAGATCACAAAATCAGAGTAGCTGAGGATGGGAGGCACTTCTGGAAGTCTCTAGTCTAACCCCACTTCTCAAAGGAGAATCATCAGGGGCGCAGGTTTCTCAGGGCCATGTGCAGTTGGTTTTGAATATTGAGAAGGACGGAGACTTCACAGCTTCTCATGGTAACCTGTGCAAGTGTTTGATCACCTGCACAGTGAAAAAACCATGCAAACAAACAAACCAACCCCCCAAACCCAAATATGTTTAAGTGGAATTTTGTGTTTCTGCTCATTGTTTCCTGTCCTGTCACTCTGGACCACTAAGAAGACCCTGACTCTGCTGTCTTTAGTTCTCTGAGACTTCTGCAGGCTTAACAGTCCCAGCTCTCTTAGGTGCTCCTTATATGTCAGGTGCTCCAATCCCTTAACGATTTCAGACAATCACATCCCTTAGCCTGCCGTCAGTACTCTCCCTGGTACAATACAGTGCTCAGTGCAGATTGCCCCAGATACTGGGAAATAGAGTGTGGACTCCAGGTTTCACCATCTGCTGTCACTGCTGTAGGTGTAGTGTCACCCAAATTGACTAGATTTATTGCTATCGTGACAGAACCTACCTAAGTGACTTCTTCGCAGTGTTTCTTACTGCCAACAGAGAGATCTTATTATATATCTGTGAGCCCTTTTTCAGTAAAGCATCATGCTTTGCTCTTGATACCTATTTATTATTTGGAAAAATTGTAAAGGGAAGGAGTGTCTGTTTATATTTTTGTTCTTGAAACTCCTTTCAATGGTTCTGTTGGTATAAAAGTGAAACAGCAGACTGGTGAGTTTGGCCCTTGTTTATTTGAATGTAGGAAGAACAATCAGGTTTCATGGTCGAAGGTTATTCTCTTCTGGGAAAAGAGAGAGCTGGGGGAGGCAGGGAGTAGAAAACAAGTTCTGCTGGACTTTATCTATGATAGCTGTTTGGGTTCTGTGCTTGTTTCTTTCCTTGTGGGCAAAGAAGGAAAGTGCTAGTTTTCTTGAGCAACAACTTATTGCTGCAGTGTTCTTAATAATGTCCAGGTTTCCACTTCTGAGCAATGAAAGAAGTTGTTAAGTGGACACCTATCAGCACGCACCTGATTTTGCGTGAATCTGATTTCTGTTTGTTTGGTTTTAGTGGGAAATATCCCTAAGGTATTTCTAAACTATTTGAAGTGCACTCTTGTATTACTTTCCTTATGATTAGAATTTGCAGTATGAGTATGGACTACTAAATTGCCTCTTAGTACAGCTGTAGCAGTTGTATGTTCAGTATGTTGAGGGCATTTCTCAGTGTTCCGTTCTGAAGTCTATAGCCTATAGTTTCACATCTCTGTTACAGCAGTGTTTTACGTGAAATTCACTATAAAACAGATTTTTAAACAGGAGCTATCATATAATCAGGACACTTGGCTCATTAGGAGATGTTCTCAAAGGTTACGGAATTCTCTTGAAAGGCAATCAATAGCTATTAATAAAAATGATTTGACAAATTAAGTCTTAATTTTTAGTTTCTGGGTAGCCTGAACAGTGCATACTGCACAGAAATATAAATTAAGTAGACTAAATGCATGTAAGCAGAATGGCATAATAAATGGCATTAAATGCAGTGCAGAAAATATTGTAAGTGATAATTGTACAATGTTTGTGCCAAAACAATTGCCTTTGGTGTTGATTGCTAGTAAATCTGTTGTGAAAATATGCACTCAAGTCAAAATTGGAAAGAATGCTGAAATAATGGATATTCATAGAATCATAGAATACCAGGTTGGAAGGGACCTCAAGGATCATCTGGTCCAACCTTTCTTGGCAAAAGCATGGTCTAGACAAGATGGCCCAGCACCCTGTCCAGCTGAACCTTACAAGTGTCCAGTGATGGGGAATCCACCACTGCCCTGGGGAGATTATTCCAACGGCTGATTGTTCACATTGTGAAAAAATTTCCTCTAATGTCCAATTGAAATCTTCCCTGGAGTAACTCGTAGCCAATCACCTCTCATCTTTTCCATGTGACTCCTTGTAAAAAGGGAGTCTCTGTCTTCTTTGTAATCACCCTTTAAATATTGGAACATGGTGACAAGGTCTCCCCTAAGCCTTCTTTTCTCAAGGATGAACAAACTCAGTTCTCTCAGCCTTTCCTCATACGGCAGGCAACCCAGTCCTTTGATCATCTTGGGGGCTCTGCTTTAGACCGCCTCCAGCCTGTCCACATCTTCTTTGCATAGCAGGGTCCAAAACTGAACACATTATTCCAGGTGTGGCCTGACAAGTGCTGAGTAAAGTGGGATAATGACTTCTTTGTCTCTGCTGGTGACGCCCTTGGTGATGCAGCCCAGCATCCTGTTGGCTTTCTTTGCCACAGCAGCACACTGTTCACTCATCTTGAGCTTGTTGTCCACCAGGACCCCCAGGTCCCTTTCCACCGTGCTGCTCCCCAGCTGGGTAGATCCCAGACTGTGCTGCCCTCCTGGATTATGTTTTCCCAGGTGCAAGAGCTTCCACTTGTTCTTGTTGAACTTCATCAGGTTCTTGTTAGCCCACTCTTCCAGCCTATTCAGGTCTTCCTGCAGGGTGACTCTTCCTTCCAAATTGTCCATCTCCCCACTCAGTTCGGTGTCATCAGCAAACTTCATCAGGGTACACTTGATCCCATCATCCAGACCATTTATGGAGATATTAAACAGTTTTCGGCCCAATGTGGACCCCTGGGGGACCCCACTTGTGACAGGTTGCCGTTTGAAAAGGAGCTATTTACCACCACCCTCTGGGTGCGGCCTGTCAGCCAGTTCCCCACCCAGCACACAGACTATGTGTCTAGAGAGTAACGCATCTGTTCCTCTAAGAGGAGGCTGTGGGGAACTGTGTTGAAAGCCTTGGAGAAATCCAGGTGGACAATGTCCACCGTTCGCCACACATCAACAGAGCAGGTTACTTGGTTGTAGAAGGCGATCAGGTTTGTCAAGCAGAATTTGCCTTTCATGAGTCCATGCTGGCTTTCCCAATCACGTGCTTCCTTTGACTTGGGATAGCCCCCAGGAGGTTTCATTCCATAACTTTCCCAGGGACTGGAGTAAAACTGACGGGCCTATAATTTCCTGGATCCTCCTTTAAGCCCTTCTTGTAGATGGGGGTGACATTAGCCACCTTCTAGTCTTCTGGGATGTCCCCCAATCTCCACGACTTCTCAAAGATTATGAGAATGGCCTCGCAATGATGTCAGCCAGCTCACTCATTTATGCTTGTTGTTTGTATACCTGAAAAACCCTTTCTTGTAGTTTTTGACTTCTTTGACCAGTTTCAATTCAAGGTGAGCTTTTGCTTTTCTAACTGCATCTCTGCACACCCTGGCAGTGCCCTTGTAGTTTTCAACAGGTATTTATCTGCTTTTCCATCTCTGGTACGCTTCTCATGCGGTTTTGAGCAGACTCAGAAGCTCGCCGTTAAGCCAAGGGGGTCTCTAGCTCCGCCTACTTCCTGTACCTTTAAAGGGGATGAACTGGTTTTGTGCTTCTAGGAGAGCACTCTTGAAAAACTCCCAGCACTCACTACCTCCTTTGTCCTCCATGGAAGCTTCCCATAGAGTCCCTCCCAGCTGAGCTCTGAGTGACTGAAGTTTGCTCTTCTAAAATCGAAAACCTTTGTCTTAGTACTGACCTTCAACGTGCTCATCAGGGTCCCAAACTCCACAATATTGTGGTCAGTGCAGCCAAGGTTATTGCTAACCGAGATATTACAAAGCAGGTTTTCTTAGTTTGTGAGTAGCAGGTCCAGAAGTCCCTCATTCCTGGTTGGCACGTCTAAAATTTTGTAGAAGAAACAAGAGGAGCTGGCCTCAAGTTACACCAGGGTAGGTCTAGATTGGATATTAGGCTGGATATTTGGATATTAGGAAAAAGTTCTTCACAGAAGGAGTTAAGCATTGGAACAGGCTGCCCAGGGAAGTGGTGGAGTCTCCATCCCTGGAGGTATTTAAAAGATGGGTAGACGTGGTGTTTAGTGACCTGGTTTAGTGGTAGTTTTGGCAGTGTTGGGTTAATGGTTGGACTTGATGATCTTAAAGGTCTCTTCCAACCTCAACAATTATAAGATTCCATGAAGCAGTCATCTGTGCATTCCAGGAGCTTGATGGATGACATACGAGTTGCTGTATTGTTCTTCCAACAAATGTCTGGGTAGTTGAAGTCTCCCATAATAACCAGGTTCTGTTGACCCAAAGCTTGCTTAAGTGGCCCAAATATTGCTTCATTGGCCTTGTTGTTTTGGTTTGGATTGGTAGCGGATGCCTACTGTAAGATCCCCCTTGGAGACAACCCCTCTGATCTTGACACAGAGGCATTCGATAGGGCTGCCAGAATTGCCGTGGTTTAATTCTAGACGTTCAAGGTTCTCCTTAACATAGATCGCAATTCCTCCTTCTTGTCTTCCCTGCCTGTCTTTACTGAACAGCCTAAAGCCATCCATAGTGATCCTCTAGTTGTGTGAGTTTTACCACCGTGTTTCAGTTATTCCTATGATATCATAACTTTCTGACTGGACACGGAGCTCCAGTTCCTCCTGTTTGTTCCCCATGCTCCGTGCATTGGTATACATATACTTGAGGTGGTTGGTCTTCTGCTTATCGTCTTGGGAGGCAGATAAGGGACATTTGTTGCTGCTCTGGTTGGCCTGGCTTATTCCCCAGTTGGTTGCAGTGGCGTGAACGTTGTCACTTTGGACCCTGCCCCCCAAGTCCTTCAGTTTAAAGCTCTCCTCACCAAGTTGGACAGCCTGCTGCCAAAGATTCCCATGTATGTTCTAGACAGGTAGATCCCGTCCCTCCCTAGCAGGCTATAGCTATCACAGAATGTCCCATTGTCATAAAATCAAAACCCTCACGACGGCACCAGCCATGAAGCAGAAGTTGATTTGCATTATATGTCTATTTCTGGCTGCATCCTTTCCTCTTATTGGTAAAAATCAAAGAAAAGATAACTTGGGCACCATACTTTTTGCTTGCACCCCTGGGGCCTTGGAATCTTCCTTGATTCTGCCCAGGTTCTGGCTTGCGGTGTTATTTGTGCCCACGTGAAAGAAGAGCAACAATGGGTGGTGGTCTGTGCTCTTGACAAGTTGTGGCACTCTCTTGACAACATCTCAGAGCTTAGCTCCTGGATGGCAGCATACATCTCATAACTCCCTGTCAGGCTGGCAGATGGGTGCCTCAGTGGCCCTCAACAGAGAGTCACCCACTGCAAGCACTCATCGTTTCTTTTTGTGGTATGCACTGTGTGCTCCTGGTACAGTTTCTCCTTGCAGACCTTGGTTGTGGCTGTCTACGCGTGTTAAACCTTTGTATGTTGTCAGTTGTAATGCTGGAGGGTGGGGACTGAAGTGGAGTTCTGCTTTTTTAGGGTCACCAGGGTCCATGGTGCCTCATTCTCTGTGGTGTCCGCCACAGGAGCATGGTTTTGAAACCACTTATCTGTCTTCGTCTCTAATACTTCACAGCCTTTTAACTGCTTCCTGCAACTTGGCCACCTGATGCAACAGATCATCACCAACCTATGCACAAATTTTGCAGGTACTTACCTTTTCTCCAGGAGAAGGGGCTGGGCACTCGTTGCAACCTACTCTCTGTACTGAAGTTTCCTTCCTTACCAGTTCCGTCTGGGTGGAAGGGTCAGACATCTGAGGGGCTTTCTCTGTAGAAACACTGGTTTTAACTCTGAAGTGAGCACCCACTATTATGGCAGAGACCTAGAGCTCTTCCCTGGGCTGTGGGCCTACAAGCAGGGTGCACAGACCTTCTCATGTGCCCTTCTGTGCAAACTGCTGTGCTGTCTCGATCCTTGTTTGCACACCCCGTTCGCAGTGCTGCTGGTCCACATCGCTGCCTAGGGCCGTTTAAATCTCCCGCGGTTTCTCCTGGCAATGCCTAAGCCACACCAGCCTCTCTCCCTGGCTCCTGTACACCTCGATCTAGCTCCCAGCCACAGAACTTACCACTGCTGCCGCTGCGTGCCTCGCCAACTAAGTACTGCTTTCAGTTTCACTGCATTTAAAAAAAAATGCGTTTAAAAATTTTGCATCAGTGTTGGTAAGTTGGGTAAGTAATCCTTGAAACACTGTTCCCGTGAGTAATATGCAACCATGTTCATTTAGACTGGAGCAAATATTTTATTAAAAGAACCTCTGTATTTGAGTACTGAAGCTGAAATTCATATCACCGAATCACAGAACAGCTGAGTTTGGCAGTGACCTCTGGACATCACCAAGTCTTAATCCTCTCCTCAAGCATGGTCAATCAGCCCATGTCCTGTTGGGTTTTGTCTCCATATGAGAGGTTGTGATGGAGACTCCAGAACCTCTCTAGGCAACCTATTCCAGTGTTTGACCATATTCACAGTAAAAAAAGTGTTTTCTTGTGTTCAGGTGGATTTTCTTACGTTTTAAGTTGTGCCTATTGTCTCCTGTCACTGGATACCACTGAAAAGAGTCTGGCTCCACCTTCCCTATACCCTCTCATCAGGTATTTTTATACACTTGGGTAAGATCTCCCTGAGGCTTCTTTTCTGCAGGCTGAGCAGTCCCAACTCACACAGCCTCTCCTTGTATGAAAGATGCTTCTGTCTCTTCTGCATCTATGTGGCCCTTTGATGGATTTGCTCTAGTATGTCCATTTCTCTCTTGTACTGGGGAGCCCAGAACTGGACACAGTACTGCAGATGTGTCTCCACTGCTGAGCAGAGGGAAGGATCACCTCCCTTGACCTGCTGGCAATGCTCTGCTTAATGCAGCCCAGGATGCTGTTGGCAATTGAAAAAAAAGGTGGTGAATACAGTCTTGGGTTTAATCAGAATGTATCTTTTATAAAGCGTTTTGAAGTCTATGACTAATCTTAAAAGTCTACTTAGTACCATTGGTCTCAAGATGACCATCCACAATGTTTGTAGGCAGTGGAAAGTTTAGCACCCATGTGAAAAATATCTTTTCAAATAAACCCTATGCTGAAAATCATACCACTTTTTTTTTTTTTTTTTCCGTTTACAAATTTCTTATTTCAAAGTACAAACTGGCAAGGAATAAGTAGTTGTAGTCACACACTAGAGCGTTTGACAAAAGAGCATCGGAACATACTGAGGGAGATTTTAATGCATTTTAGTCTAATTAAAAAGAAAAATGAAAAATATCTAGGCTCTTGTTGCCAGATCTGCTGCTTAGGATGAGACCTTGCAAAAATAAATAAGGTTTGTGAGCATGGGTTGGTCTGCAAAACACATCCCCAGCCCATGTTTTCAACTGGAGGGATGAAGCTCTCAGTAGTACATCATGTTTTGATTAAAAGCTCCAACACAGATGCCAAGCCTTGCATACAGAACTTTCAGAAAAACATGCATGTAGGCCATGAAGAACCGTCACAGAACAGTGAGGTGTGGGCTCTCAACTCAGGTGCTGTTGAGTTGGAAATTCCACGTATATGGAGTATATAAAGGCGTGGTGCTACAGAAACAAGACTTGGCACTCTGCAGATCAGACCTGCCTGGGCTGTGTACGCTGGAAGGGCGGCATCTCCTGCGAGCCAGGTCTGTTTCCACTGGGTTCCTGTCTGCAGCTGAACAGGATTTTTGCCCTACTTTAAGGGGTGAAGAAGAGACAGAAAGAATAGGAAAAAAAAGAGCGGTTTCCCTAGTGATGTGATGTGTCTGTGGCCTGATATGTTTTAAACTGGCTTCAAACAAGTAGGTAGAATAAGCCAATTATTTTTTGCCAGACCTGCCAGTAAAATAGACAGCACGTAAAAATCTGTGGAGAGCTTATGTTAACAGCCAGGGGAAATTGCTCTTTGGATTGGTACTCTAATGTCGCTTGGAAAAAGAAGCCTGCAAATAATTCAACCACTTTGAAAGAAAGAGGCCTTGGTGGGCAACAGCTGTAGCAGATTAAAACAGCTGAATCCAGTACATGACACATCAAGATCTAATGGAATAAATATTCTGGTATGCAATTTTATGCACATATCACATCCTCCGTCAGTACCTCTGAACTAGTCCAGGCTCCTGCTAGACCTGCTGACACTGCTGATAGGCTGTTTGTGGTGAAGTTCCATATTATGTTGACTTTATTGTTCAGTGGTGTTTATTTTTGGCTGGTGAGGAAAGATCTGGAGATCTGTAGTTTCTATGAGGCCATGCAACCACTGGTTAGGACAAAGTGGTATTTTCTGCATGTTTTGTTTATTGGATGCTCATCAGCTGCAGCACAGACTTAGTCCTGTCCTGGACTCCTTGGTTCTATATAAACTGGAAGACATAAGTGTTTAAAATGGGTCTCTCACTGCCTTTTCTTTTTTTTTTGGTATTTGTGTGCTTGAAAATGTGTAAATTTAAATTACTAGCAGATTGTTAGTGCCGTTAAGAGAGTTCTTTGGTTTAGATCATTTTTCTATGTAAGTATGCCATTATCTTTGCCAAATATTAAATCAGCAATCTGTATGTTCTTGTCCGACTCTTAAGAAATGAAGAGTTGCAGAACTTTTTATACTTTTAAAACACGCGACTCATTAAGAATTATCAATAGGGCTCAGGGATTAATTGCTTTTCTGTTTTGCTGGAAATCGGTTGTTAGCTTTTATAGATTCACTTTCTTGTTCCTTTAGTTTCTTGGCTAAGGTGAAATAAATACTTTTGGTGATTTTGAAGAGACCAGATGACCTAAATTTTCATAAAAATTAGGCTTGAGAAATAAATGTTCTTAAAGTACCACTCCTGTTTGTGTTCCCGTTTTATATAATACAGTGTTTTCCTGGATTTTTATGCAGAAGGATGTGACTCAACAGCATGGAAACAACTTACTAAAATAAAAATGCCAGAAGGAAGCTGATTCTTTAGCTGAAAAGGCAAATTGGTCTTTAATGAGATGGTAATTCTGGCATCCTAGGAGATTCAGATTAGAAGATTTTAGAATTCTTAGGCAAAAATGATCAAATGGAAAACCTGGTAGTGTTCAGGTTAATACAAACTCTCAGTGCAGTGCAGTTCCAGAGTAAAAGAACCAAAAATTAAAAGATGGATATTGAAACCCAGAGACAGATGGACATTACTGTTGTTTCTTTCTTTTTGCCTCTAAGTTATTTTCCAGATGTTTTGGTTTTGGTTTTGTTTTTTTTTTTCCAAAACTAGTTATATAAAGGGCTCATTAAGCACAGCAAAATTCGTGATGATTTGGAGTCACATTTGCTTACCTTTTTCTCCCTGTGTATGTTTACTTACATTTAAAATAATGAATTAGGGAAATATTTTTTTGTTACTATAAATAGATGCAATAGTTCATAAAACTTTTTTTTTTCTTCAGTAATAAATATTCTTATGCTCAAAAGCAGAAGAAGAAGAGTGCCCAAATTTTTCTCTGAATAAATTTAGTCTTTATAACTGGGAAAAGTTTCTATTAGTAGCTCAGAAATTTCTTTTCACTCTGTAACTCTGTAGGATCTGATGCCTTTTTATGCTCACTCCCTTTTTATTTAAAATCTCTGTTAAGTCATTTGCTTAAGGGTGCAAGATCTGATCTTTGCTGTTCAGCACTCCATTTCAGATGCAAAATTCTCTTAAGTGTTTAAAACACTGTGTAATAATGTATCTACTCTACCCTCTTAACATTTTTTCTGTGCAGTTCCAGAATACTAAATGAACTCGTTAAGAATTTAAACTGGAATATATACAACTATTATCATCTTGACCAAATATGCCTTGTTCTTATGTATGTTAAAGACTGAGAATTGTTGGTGGAAGTGGGCACAACTCTGAACGTAGAAGAATTGTGCTGATGTACACCAGGTGAGATTTTTAGTTTAGTTTTTTCAGCAAAGGACTACCCACAGAATCCCCCTTTACCTGGGTAAGGGGAATAACTAAATGTCTTAGCTCTTAATTGGTTTGGTTTCTTGTTTGTTTTTTGGGTTTTGGGTTTTTTTTAAATACAGTTGTAATTACAGGAACTTCCTAATAAGTTTATGGTCCAAAGTTTTTCCTATTAGACTACTGAATAAATGCAGGATTTATTGCAAGGAGTAAACACAATGGGAATTATACGAAATAATCTAATAAAATGGGAATCAGAATTTGAAAGACCAAAGTTCATTATTGAACTTCTATGAAAATTATCAGTCAAAATAACAGGAAGTCCTTTCACTTCTCGGAGAAACACTTTTATTTGATAACCTTCTGCATAAGTTAATAAGATGTTGAGGTAATCTGGATAATGAATGAACTAAAATGGTGCTGCTGTATCTCAGCTCCAGCTGGCTCATAAAGAGCTGTCTGAGGGGTGTCTCACTGTTCTTACCTCATGTCAGGGTAAGGTCAGCTTCTTGTCTAGACTAGTTGCTATTTACTCAGATGTGCTGAGCTGCACCAGCTCATCTCAGCTGTTAATAACCAGGATGAAGGACCCCCGCTGGTTCCTCTCCTCTTCATTCATTTACCTAGTAAATTATCTGTGATGGTTGTTTTGGGTGTGAAAAGACACTATATGTCACGTGCTCATCTTTACGTGCACCCACAGCTCTGGATCTTGGCACACGTGGGGAGAGGTACAGCCACTCTCCGGTGTGGCGCTGAGTGTTATTCGGGTTGGGTTTTCACAGTTCAGCTATTTAAAGGCAGGATGAGTCAGGCATCCTTTTTCTTTTCAAATTGGCCCCAGAAAGGATAATGAGGACTTAAGTGAAATGATAAATATATGAAGCATATGCATAATTTCATTTAGAGATACTGAAAGTTTTTCATGTTGTATCACAGGTGTACAGCTTTCGCAATTCGATGATGCTAAAAATAATTCAGTCATATTTATGTTATAGTATTANTCAATTTGATGATGCTAAAAATAATGATTAATAGTAATTCAGTCATATTTATGTTATAGTATTAATGACCAAAATGATTAGGCCATAAGATTCCATACTAAATTATGGTTGCAGAATTAATATTTTAAATGTATCACTTGAGCTGAACACCTGCTTGAGAATTGCCATTGTACCATCAGTTAGGAAAGTCATAGAATCATAGTGTGGTTCGGGTTGGAAGGGACCTTAAAGATCATCTAGGTCCAACGCCCCTGTCATGGGCAGGGACACCTCCCACCAGCCCAGGTTGCTCAAAGCCCCATCCAGCCTGGCCTTGAACACCTCCACAGATGGGGCAACCACAACTTCTCTGGGCAACCTGTTTGAGTGTCTCACCACCCTGACAGTACAAAATTTCTTCCTAATATCTATTCTAAATCTACTCTCTTTCAGTTTAAAAACACTACTCCTCATCCTGTCACTGCACTCCCTGATGAAGAATTCCTCCCCGTCTTTCCTGTAGGCCCCCTTTAGGTACGGAAAGACTGCTCTAAGGTCTCCCTGGGAGCCTTCTCTTCTCCAGGCTGAACAACCCCAACTCTCAGCCTGTCTTCGTAATAGAGGTGCTCCAGCTCTCTGATCCTCCTGGTGGCCCTCCTCTGAAACCGCTCCAACAGGTCCATGTCCTTCTTATGTTGGGGGCTTCAGAGCTGGACACAGTGTTCCAGGTGGCGTCTCGTGAAAGCAGTGTAGAGGGGCAGAATCACCTCCCTCGCCCTGCTGGCCACACTGCTTTTTATGCAGCCCAGGATATAATTGACTTTCTGGGCTGCCAGCGCACATTGCCTGGTCATTCTGAGCTTCTCATTAACCAAAACCCCCAAGTCTTTCTCCTCAGGGCTGCTCTGAATCTCTTCTCTGCCCAGCCTGTATTTGTGCTTGGGATTTCCCCGACCCACGTGGAGGACCTTGCACCTGGCATCGTGCAACCTTCACGGGCCCACCTCTCCAGTCTGTCAAGGTCCCTCTGGATGGCATCCCTTCCCTCCAGCGTGCTGACCACAGCACACAGGTTGGTGTCATTGTCAAACTTGCTGAAGGTGCACTCAATCCCACTGACCAACAAAGATATTTAACAGCACTGGTCCCAGTACCGACCCCTGAGGAACACCAATCATTACTGGTTTCCACTTGGACATCGAGCCGTTGACAGCAGCTCTTTGAGTGTGACCATTCAGCCAATTCCTTATCCACTGAGAGGTCCATCCATCAAATCCATGTCCCTCCAATTTAGACACAAGGATGTCATGCAAAACAGTGTCAAATGCTTTGCACAGCTCCAGGTAGATGATGTTAGTTGCTCTTCCTTTATCCACCAACACTGTAACCATGCTGCAGAAGGCCACCAAATTTGTCAGACATGATTAGCCTTAGTGAAGCCGTGTCAGCTACCACCTATCACCTCCTTATTTCCCATGTGCCTTAGCATAGTTTCCAGGAGGATCTGCTCCATGATCTTGCTGGGCACAGAGCTGAGACTGACCAGCCTGTAGTTCCCTGGGTCTTTCTTTTTTACCTTTATAAAAATGAGGGTTATGTTTCCCTTTTCCAGTCAGCAGGAACTTTACTGCACTGCCACAACTTCTCAAACGTGATGCATAGTGGCTTGGCAACTTCATCTGCCAGTTGCCTCAAGACCTGCAGATGTGTCTCATCAGGTCCCATGGATTTATGCACCTTCCTCAGATGATCTTGAACCTGATTTTGTCCTACAGTGGTCTGTTCCTCATTCTCTCAGTCCCTCCTTTTGTCTTCTGCGACTTGGGCAGTGTGGCTGCAGCACTTGCCAGTGAAGACTGCATCAAAAAAGTCATTGAGTACCTCAGCCTTGTCCATGTCCCAGGTGACCAGGTCTCCTGTTTCCTTCCCGAGTGGGCCCCCATTTTCCCTAGTCTCCCTTTTATCACTGATGTACCTGTAGAAGCTTTTCCTGTTGCCTGTGACATCCTTGGCCAGGTTTTACTCTATCTGGGCTTTAGCTTTCCTAACCCGATCCCTGGCTGCTCAGACAATTTCTCTGTATTCCTCCCAGGCTACCTGTCCTTGCTTCCACCTTCTGTAGGCCTCCTTTTTCTGTTTGAGATTGTCCAGGAGCTCCTTGTTCATCCACACAGGCCTCCTGGTGTTTTTACTTGTCTTCCTCTGTGTTGGGATGTACCTCCTGAGGAGGTGGTCCTTGAATATTAGCCAGGTTTCTTGGGCCCCTCTTGCCTCCAGGGCTTTCTTGCATGGCACTCTGCCAAGCAGATCCCTGAAGAGGCCAAAGTCTGCTTTCCTGAAGTCCAGGGTAGTGAGCTTGCTATGCGCCCTCCTCGCTGCCCTAAGGATCTTGAATTCCACCATCTCATGGTCACTGCAGCCGAGGCTGCCCTTGAACTTCACATTCCCCACCAGCCCTTCACCTGTTGGTGACAACAAGATCCAGTATGGCACCTTTCCTTATTGGCTTCTTTATCACTTGGAGAAGGAAGTTATCATAAACGCATTCCAGGAACCTCCTGTATTGCTTATGGCTTGCTCTGTTGTTCATCCAACAGATATCAGGGTGGTCCCATGAGGACCAGGGCTTGTGAATGTGAGGCTGCTCCTATGTGTCTATAGAGGGACTCATCCACTCGGTCTTCCTGGTTAGGTGGCCAGTCAATATATTATTTCCTATGTTAAAAAAAAAAATCAATGAGATGATAAAAATTAATA
Source organism: Anarhynchus alexandrinus (assembly GCA_008711295.1). NCBI lineage: Eukaryota > Metazoa > Chordata > Aves > Charadriiformes > Charadriidae > Anarhynchus > Anarhynchus alexandrinus. The sequence goes on from VUYV01000125.1 coordinate 766,521, forward strand.
TTTTCAGCTGGTCCACTCTGGTATATCTGTAATACTAGAATACTAATTTGAGGTAGAAACTGTCTAGTCATCCATACCGTGTACATTTTGAATCATGCACTGGACTTATTCCACTGTAAACTAGGCAATTCTGAAGTCTAGAAAAGCACGTGCAAGGGGTTCACTTGGACGGGATCTTGATATTTTGTCTCTGAATCTGGAAAGGGTGAGGTAGAATTCAAGCTACATGATTTAGTGAAACCACACTTCAGCTTCCTTGGTATTTATGGTGCTATTCAGCTTATGTGCCTCTTCATGCATAATTGGTGCAAATATGCACAGTTCCACTCTTCTGATCTATGCTTTCGACAAATATCTAATTCAAATATGCATGAATGCATGCAAAGTTTTAATGTTTTTTCAAATGGATGGGTACAAGACATGCATATGTAATCTACTTTGTTTATCCGTCCATATGCATAAAACTCTGATATTCTACACTTATTCCTTCCCCCTTTCCTAAAAGACTAAAAAGAGCGGGGGTCAAAAAAGCCTGGAATATTTAGGTTTGCCATACCAGTATTTTCTACATAGAAAATGGGATACAAATGCTCAAACTTCAAATCCTCATGGAGATGCTTCCAATATTGCATTTCAATTAATTTATAACTGTTTTTTTACCCTCCCTCTCTACATCAGTGCATTCACACAGACATACAGTGTTGCAGAAAGATGTGTATCTGTCATCTGGGTAATGCATTTGTTATTCCTTTTACCCACCAAAAAAGAACATGGAAAGAAGTGCTGGTTGTAGCTGTTTATCCCATGTAATATCCCTCACACAGGGACATGGTGTTGGGAGAAGTGTGCACATGCACAGATTGAGAGCTTCTATTTCAGAGTGAAAGTCCAAGATACCTTTAAATGCCAGAGGCCTTTCTCTATATCCCAGCCAGCACGTTCTGTAGCTCCTCATGGCTTTGAACAGCGGTAACTATTTGGCTTCTGTTGACTATGTTTGCTCAACTGCTCTTTCTAGCTGTAGGTGAAGGAAAAACTAGAGAGGAAAGAATAGCTGCTGCTGTGGTAACTGCCTTAAAGTTGATTTTTTCTTCTAAACAGGCTTAACAGTTTTCATGGAGTCTGGTGTCTTTTATGGTGTAAACAGAAACAGGACAGAAGTTAAGTTCCTCTGTCCATGCAGCTATCTGTGTATCCAAGTGGAGTGATGCCCATGTTGCACAAAGTGCTTTTAAATCTGGAAGAAGAGTTGTCAGTATAAGGCAGACAAAGCATTAGCCAGAAGTGAATTGATTCTGCTAAATAAGGAGAACCGATGACAAATCAGTAAGTCGGGCACAGCTGTAGTATTTTAGAGATTTGCTGGTTGCTTCACTGTGTCAGAGGAGGCCGGGATTTTAACCCACGTGGCACCACTGCTAATTCAGTTAGCTGTTAGGGGTCTGCTAAGGTGTTTGCATTCAGTTAGAAGCTAGTTCATGCAAAGTATATTTTTCAAACATAAAGGAAAACGATTTTTTTTAAGTGCAGTATGAGTCATTTCTAGTATGTATTTATTAAGCCTTTTGAAGTACAAACAATGGGAAACGTTGAGAGAGTCATTAGAGGCTATTAAGAGAGGAAGAGGTATGAATGGTTAGTTGTGAAAGAAGAATAGAGGGAGTACAGTGAAGTCCATGTAAAAGTTGAACAAATAACATAACAGAATGCCAGGTTTTGAAGATTATGTCTGTATTCAAATTATGATTTTTTCTTCTTTCTTTTTTTTTTTTTCTTTTTGTCTTTTAATTGACTTCTGTGTTTGTAAAGCTAACCTTTAGAAATATTTGCTGACAATGACATGGTCTCATTTCAAACCTAGTCTGGAAGCAACTACAGCCTCAAATACATATTTAAGGCCAAATGGATTATCTGGGAATCAACAAGTAATGTGCTTTATAAAACAAACAAACAAACAAACCAAAGCAAGGCAAAAAAAATGATGGTACCCCCCAAACTGTCTGATGTGTTGTAGCAATCAATGGGGAAAATATGAGCAAGATACATTCTCATTCTCCTTTCTTTCTCTGTTCTGGGGAGTTGTGGGAGAGGTTCGATTGACCATAGGAAGAAGGTGTTGCTGTGGGACCTCAGGCAAAGAGATCACTGCTTATTCAGTGAGAGAAAATGGAGGGCGTGGAGGTTGGGGCTAAGCAAAACAACTGATTCTCAGATGTTAGGATACTTAGAAGAATCCTTCATGCAAATGTTTCTTAGCTTCAGGTTTGATTTCACCAGGAAGGAGAGGCATGCACATGTTAAATTGTGCTGTTTCTGCAGAAATACCTGCATTCCTTGCTGTAACTTATAAAGGATTAAAGCTGTAAGCCAGACTAGGCTGTTTTAGCTCCTGAACTGGTCTTGTGGCCTCTGGCAGCTTGACCCATTGTCTCATTTCCTGAGAAATGACCGAAGAGGGACACTGCCTGTGAGGTTGCACTGGGGAGGCCAAAGAAAATGCCTGCAAAGTTGCTCAGTTGAGACGTCCAAACGCTGCTTCCTGTAGCGTGTGTTGCTGTGTGGATGTCACCAAGGCTTTTCACCAAGATGCGGTGAACAGTCTGTGCTTTGACAGTGTGTCAGATGGACAAAGACAGAGACATGTTCCCAGAAATGGCGCGCCATGAAATGCAATGGATGGTAAGTGTCAAGGAAGCGCGTAGCTGAGGAAAAGGTAATAACATTATTAGAAATGTACCAGAACAGGAGAACGGGGATCTTTTATGTACAGTTCTTCTCCAACATGATAGTAACATATGAATTCATTAAAAAAATGCTTATTTCCTAGTTTATTCAGCAGTTGCAGTGACTAGAGGTTTAGGAAGAGTGAAAAGCTTAGTTCCAAGATGTTTATGCACAAACCAACAAGTTTGATTAAGGTGAAAATTAGATTCTCAGTGAGAGCCTACAGTGAGTACAGATACCAGTATTTTGGGGCTCAGTGGAATCTACTTGTCTAAGTATTAATGTTGTTTAAAAGGCATCATAAACCCCCAAACACACCATTTTCAGATATTCAAAAGCACTTGTTGTGTTTAGTTCTGCACATAAAACCAATGTTTGTGTGGTAGATGAGTCCTTCTGCTACATTAACCAGCTTTCTGCTGTTGGGACAGTTTGAACTAATAACATTCCTACTGTGGCAAAGAGAGATATCATCATTAGTAGGGAATCTTAGCGACATAGGTATTCCTGAGCAAAGGTCCTGAGAAGTTGTTGCAGCCTTGTGCTGGCACAAGATCTGTGTATGCCCAGGCAGTGGTAACATCAAGGCCTGTAACAGAATCATGATTATGGATTAGGCCTTAAGGCCCTGAGAAACAAGTAAGAAAAGTATTTTTTAACAGCTAAAACTCAATGTATTGTGTGACTATTACCTAGAAATATGAAACACCATATCCAGTTCTGAATATGGCAAAGTAAATTTGAATTAACATTAGATTAAACAAAAGGCATTCTTGAAGATGTCTTGTTGGGTTTCTCCATGTGTAGGTAAGGTGTGAAATAATACAAAGACAGAGACATGCCAATGTATTTAAGTACAAATGTACTCTTGTTGAAAGAGAGAGAGAGGTATGTCTTGATTAAAAATTCCTATTACTTTCCTCTCCTTCTTAGATAGGTCAACTTTTTAATCATCAGTTATATTATTCATTATGAACAGTCTAATGAGGCCAGAATTTGGTCCTGTAAGATTAATTTTTGCAGATAGGAAAACTGCATTGTCAGTGTCATTTGATTTATTAAAAAGCATGACTGAATGGGCTATAATTTATAAGGGGAACTATAATGGTCATAAAAAGAAAATATTTAATTTCAGCTTCTGCTTTTCCTGGCATGAAATAAGAAACATCTGCAGGAGTCATTAGCTCATAGCTGAACAATACATTAGCCTAAGTCAGCAACAAAAGTAAGCAGTGGATTAAGTTTGTCCTCACTAGTGGTGTCATTGGGATCACTCTTAGCTATATGAAAACAACAGACCCTGACCCATGTAGCATAAACAAAGTAATTAAATATATCAATCTGAATGCAAGTTGTGGATACTTCCAAAACATCAGTATGTTCATCACTTGCCCTCTCAGGGAGGAAGAAGACACCCGAGCATTTTCAAAGAATCAGTAATCCAAAATTAAATAGATTAATTATGTTTCAAGTATTGCAACTGAACATATGAAAGCCCAAAGAGCATGAAATAAAAGTTTACGAAAATAAGGAATGTGAATATTAAACTAGCAAGCTATGAATCTTGATACCGTTTAGAATTAGGATGTGTTAAGCGTTTCTTTCATGCATCTTACAGTTAAATATAGAAAGAATTAAATTATACAGTTCTTGCCCTGCCTTGATGAAATCAAAGTAATAGCAATACTTTTAGAGAAATATCTGACCCTTGTTTAGGAAAAGAAGTATTAAAAATACAATAATCTGGTTAATCAGAATTGAATTAAAGGGCATATTTTTTATGTAATTTCATTTCCCACCGAATTTAATTTCATAGTCTGTCTGTAACAAACAGTATTGTATCCACGTTTTTCATGAGCTGCGTTCATTCAAAAATGGTCCATAGTAGCTTCACTCTTCTTTGACTTGGCAGCCCTAAATCACAGCCCTGCGTGTTGCCTACCATTTGCCCTTCTTTGCAAATTTTCTTGTCTACTTCAGCTCTATAGGGCTGATTTCCCTGTGAGACATGTGATGTTACTGAATGCCTTTGGCCTGCCCAAGAAGAAAGCTACATTTTCTGTGCCGAAGTCACTTGGATTGGTGGGACAGGTCTTCCAGGAACCTGAGAAGTCTACCAGTTGAGTGGGAGAGGAGATGGGACTTGCGGGTGCAACTTAACAAATCTAGTTTGTTTGTACCATTACAGTCTTCGCTAACATATCTGGATAGGAAGGAGACAATTTAGCTTTATAAACACAGAATTTTTTTCATGTTATTACCCAGCATGTGGTACGTGAAACACAGTGGCAACGGTCTGTCTGGTGAGAACTGGAGCAGCAAAGAGAATGTGATGAATAGAAAACCAGAGTGCAGTACAGTGAGACATAATGGCAATGACCTACCTGGTGAGAACAAAGCGATGAAGGGAGCGTGATTAAAAGGAATCAAAACGGCCTAGCAAAGCACCTGAGTAGTAGCACAGGAGAAGGGCAGGGAACTGATTCCACAGTTCAAGTGAAACGTCAGGAAAATAAATTTTTGCTGATTAGTAAGTGGCATGTGTAATCTGTAGGACTGTGTCATCTGTAGGACTATACATTTCCACTCTTTGGGAGTACAGAAAGTATTGAAGAGCCTGGAGAAAGATCCTCAAATCCTTTTTCAGGGCAAAATGGTGACAGAGGAGCTGAGAATACAGGTCACGTTTCAGGGAAAGTAGAAAAATATGCTTAGTTATGGCATTGTATGGTAAACAAAATAATGCCATGCTATTTGTGTAACTACACTTACAAAAGAAACAGTGCATTTAGTGACTGATGATCTGAGCATTTTCCAAAGAGCTGATGCACATTCATAGTACTTTTTAAAAAAAAAAAAGATACATTTTTTAAATATAGGTGCACTACAAAATTTTTAACACCTATTCAGGGCCCATTATTCACAAGCATGCAACTTGAATAGAATTAGATTTCTGATTGGCGATGAGGACTCATCAACATTAGGACCAGAACAGACCATTAGGAAATACAGTGTGACCTCCTGTAAATCACAGTGTGTCGTCACACCCAAATAGTGCTGCGTGAAGTCCAAAGAGTCAGACTAAAGCTTTGCGTTTCTCAGGAAGATTACAAATGTGATATGCACAGAAGAAGAGGGAATTTTAGAATAGGGAATTTGAAGAGGTGAGAGAAGCCCAGCTGATCTAGTTGTCAGCCTCTGCTGACAAGTAGCAGCTACAAAAGTAGCTGGAAAATGCCATTGTTTTGATTATGCATGTTTCAAGGTAATTTTTTTTCCTGAATGTTTACTTGACTATGACCGTGGCACAATATGCAGTTAAACCTTCATCTAGAAACATCACTTCATGTTTTGAGGTCAATGTCTCCAATTCACTGAACTTTGTTATCTTTGTCAGCACAATGTGCTTAAAAAGAAAACAAAAAGCTTTTCAACATAAGATTTATTCTCTATATGTAAATAGTGCTCAGGTGCTTCTCTATTTATGATTCCGTCACCTGAGTAACAGAACTCTCTAACCTTTACTTCTGTTCTGGTAACATTTCTGAGGTGTTAATTTTCTCTTTCTTTGATATTTTCACGTCTTTGCTGAAATGTAGACACAAGAACTGGATACCCTAATCCAAATCTCTTTTTAGCAGTGTTATAAGAAGAAGGAAACTAATTTTATGTGGGTTTTTTTGAAGATTTGTTATGTCTCTGTATCCAGGAATCTCATTACTGCATTATTTACTCCTAATATTAAAATGAAGTGGGTGAGATGATGGAAAATGGATTGTATGGCACACAGCAAAATAATTCTTTGATCAGTGGGCAAATATAGATTGCTGATGTGAAAGCCTGGAGCAAGAAAAGATATTAATCTGGCATGCAGTCATACAGCAGAATCATTGTCATGTAGGCAACTGGATATTGCAAGCTGTACATAGGACTCTGCAGAGAACAACATCAACGGTGGTCCCAGCTTGAAAGAAGAGGAGAGTGCAGGTGCGTGAGTTCCAACCAGGTATAAGGTTGTGTAATTCCATGTGATGAGCACCCAGAGAGAAGCTGGATATAGAAATAAAGTTTCCCATAAATATTGCAGTAGTAATGTTGATGAATGAAAGGATGAACAGTATGAATCCCCATAGTGTTTTGAAATGCACCAGAACTGATTAGCAGCTTAGTGTCATGGATAAACTGAGGGTTCTGCTTTTACCCCAGACAACTGCAGTAGTTATTTAAAAACAAATATTAGTACTGGCTGTCATCCAATATAGTGTGCCCCAAACAAAACTGGATGAGTAATGTTAAGTTGTTCTGGATTGTTCTACCATCTTCAACACATTTTTGGAAGGTGTCCCTGAACATGGACTCTTTGTGGGTCCAGATGTATTCTTGCTTAACGTAAGACCAGGTACAACTGGCTTTATGGCAATGGCATTCTTTCTGAAAAGATAAAGGAAAATGCAATCTATGATGATGATATGAGATGGTGGCAACCTGTAAATATAATTTCATTGCACAGCGTCAGCAGACAGCAGGCTCGTACTAGCAAGAGGTGACGCAGACCACAGGACATGTATGGGATATCCTTTTGAAAGACTTATGAGAACCTTACTCACCCTCTGGGTTGGTGTAGGAGAGCTGGAAGAAGTTTGGTACATGAACAACCTAAATAATTAGTGTCACTAGCATCACAGGTTGGAAACAAGACCCCAAACCACGGTAGTAATCCAAATGATTTGGGACACATTCATGGAATATTGTACTTGAAGATGTACAGAGCATACAGAAGAAATGAAACAACGAAGTTTATATCAAGTAAAAAAATCCAATTTATTTGCAAGATTTTCATCAGGAGTTTTTTTGAAAAGTAATTTGGACTTTTTTTTTTTTTAAATATCTACCAACATCCCTCTTGTCACTATGCAGTGCAGAGCAAACAATACAGAAAATGGACAAGAAGTAACCTTTAAAGTCTTCAAGGTGACTAAGAAAGGCAAAAGGATTTTTAGAAGATGAAGGAGAGGAAACATGGACAGAAAACATTTTGGTTTGCCTGTTAGTTTACTGGTTCAATTTTTATGGGTAAATGGATTTACCATTAACTTCTTTCCTCTTTAATGCTATTAGGAACAAACAACATCTGCCATTCCTTAGTTTTTACCAACCTAGAAAAGTGACTGTCGCTTTTTAAGTTGCATGATAAATCAGGTATAAATCTATACGAAGGAAAAGAAATCTCATTAAATAGAGTTGTCCTCTCCCCTGAGGAGCACAGAAGCTTCTGCCACTATAAAAAAAAGGGAAAAAAAAAACCCAAACTCTCCTGTGACCTGGGTGACCACTTGATGCATAGTAGCCAACAGACCTGCAACGACTGACCTTCCCCAGACTTGTGAGGCTGTGTGTGGAGTGAAGGCTGAAGATACTTGCACTGTAATATGTTTTGGAAAACAACTAGAACCTCATTAAGCTTCTCACTCACTGAGGTGTGCATTTGTCTTGGCAAAATGGCAGCAAAATTTACATGATCACTTCCTGCTGGGAAAGGTTGACCTAATTACAAAGGAATTTATTATCTTGGAGTTGCAAACTTGGATTTTGTCCTGGCTAGACTAAACTCCAGTGATTTCAGTGGAGTTTCTGTCTGCATTATATAAGTCTAAATTGTCCCTTAGTTGTGTGAGGGGCCATTTAGAAAATTCTCAAACTGCAAGATAATACAAAAGTAGAAGAAGCACAGCCAGTGGAAGGTAATATAAATGTGTATTTGATTGATTTATTCCAGGTCACCAGGAGACAATAAATTCAGTCAGTCACTTTTACATTTATAAAGTGGATCTCATGTAAAGACCTTTGTGTGGTGCAAAGAATCAATAAGAAGATACATAAGTGAAGGAAATTCACTCAAATATTGGCTGTTTCATTTTAGCCATTGACTGCAGATACTAATCGCACATTTTGCTCTATCAGCTCACAGTAGGAGGGCATGTATATATGTGTGTGTGAGTATTTTTTTAACATATATAGTGTGTCATTTTGTCCTTTTAATGCAGAGTCATGGCTAAAATACACTAGGTTAAAACATGGAATATTTATGAAGCAGAAGAATTTGCTCACCAGATGAATATTTCATGATTACGGGTTTTTGTCTATTTCTTGAATATATCTGCTATTTAGTCATAATAATCTTTGATGTTGAAAGCTCTTACAGAATGCTGTACATAGTAAATTAACATAGACTTTAAAATACGTGGTTTAATTTAAAATGTAATATACTAGAAAATTTCCTTAAGGGGGTTATTTTCTGTTCAGTGCAGTCATCATAAAATTCTCAGTGAAAAAAAAAAAGGTTTTGGCGGGGGGAAAAATTATTTTGAGAAAATATTTTGGGATTAGTTTTTGCCTTTTAGTTCAGTCAGTGGAGTTATTTCAAGTTTACTTTGTTACTAGTCACTGGTATTAGATACTATTTTGTGTTAAAATTAATAATGCCATACAAAGTAATGTTAATAATTCTGTATAAAGTTGAGCAATTGAAAATGCAATAAAACTGCATTTGTTAGCATTATAGGCATTTAGATTGCCCATTTTTAAACCTGAACTTTTTTTGCATGAATATTAACTGGAAAATGCCATGGGAGCCATGCAAATTATTCATGAATGTGAGTTAAATTCAGAAGGAATTTTTTACTTTAAAAACTAACACATATATCTTTGACCTAAAAACTAACAGAAAAAGGGTTAACCTAAAAAGTTGGTAAAATATCCCTGACAATATATTAATGAATTTCATTTTTGATTTTATGAGACAATATTTATTGATGTCTACTTTTGAAATTTTTAAAAATATTCCAAGTCTTTTAAAATTGTGTTGGTTTTATTTTGTTTCTTAAAAGGGTTGAAATTAAGATGAGGTATTTCACTGCAAGCATGAAAGGTTTCGGTTGACCCAAATATAAAGTTTTTCACTTCTGCTTAATGTATCCTAATTTTTTTTTTCCCATTAGGTAGGGGGAGGGGGGGGGAACAAAAGATTATTCTTCAGGTTCTGTCCTGAAGAAAGCAATTAATGATGGAGAAGACAAGCTAGTAATTTCTTTTTTCTTAGTGCACTTAACTGTAATGAAAATCAATCACATTTCAGTCAAGGTTTTCTCAGTAGTTCCTCCGAGTTAAATATGTGAGTATCTGACTGTCATTTTCCCAGATCTCCAGAAACATACACTTAGAGCACTTAAATGTATTTATCTTGAACATTAGAGATGAAGACTGGAGAAGCAGTAGGGATTTTTCCATCACTGTTGTTGTAATTAGTCCTTTAAAGGTAATGTATTTCAATAATGACAGTATGACAGTCAACATGTCATAAAATGCATGTTAGACGGCTATGTAGAGATTGAAAGGTGGCAAATATACTTAAAGGAAAAAAGTTGAGTAACTGTAGCAAATATATTTTTTTTCTCTTCCATCGCACAGCCCTTCTGTTATTTTTTCTTTGAACACAATGCAATTCACAGAATCACAGCAGGGTTGAGGTGCGAAGGGACCTCTGGAGGTCCTCTGGTCCAACCCCACCATGTTCAAGCAGGGCCACCTAGACCTGGTTGCCCAGGACCATGTCAAGGTGGCTTTTGGATGTCTCCAAGGAGGGAGACTCCACAGCCTCTGTGGTCCTATAACTAAAATACAAAAATCTTACATATTATCCATTGTCTGGAATCCGGAATGTGAGCACTTTGACAACCCAAATAAAAGTGCCACATCAGCAGATAAAGGTAAGGTTACGGGTCTTGTACTCAGCAGTTCTTTGTGCTTTATCCTGCATTTCTGTGTGCCCTTTTACAAAGAACACAAGGCATCACTGAATCCAGAAGCAAGGGTCAAAGTATTGATTTAAATTATTCTAACCTGAACTGACCAAATAAAAAGCATTTGCAACATCTCAAGTGCTGAGGAGAACAGATTATAAGAACAGAAATCCTTGTTTTTGTGAAGGGCTGCAACAGTGTGCAGTGGATATGTGAGTGTGTAGAAGTGCTCTAGACTCCATCAAACATCAGTTGGAAGGGGGTAATGCAAGGAGAGGTTTTGCCATCTCTTTGCAGCACAGAAGAGGGAAAAGAATGAAGGACAGATATTTAACACAGCTCACCAGAGCCTGACAACTCTTATTTCCCATGGCAGGAGGTGCTGTTTGGGATTGCTTATGAAACGGAGAGGGTGCTAAGCATCCTCTGAAAAATCAGAATCCTGCTTCTGATGGGAGGTGCATGGAAAATGAACAAAACAGATCTGAGGAACGTACGGAAAAGTAGGTGAGGTGGGTTTCAGAAAACCCACATGCTTGGGACGAAAAAAATCTTGAAAAAACTCACAACCTTACCTCAAAATCAATAGGCCTGAATCCTACACTAATGAAAATTGAGAGGAGTGGAGGAGCACCAGAATGGTGACTGAGGGCTGCTGTGAAAATGCTTCTTACAGGGGTGAAGTCAGAGAGGCCGATAAACTTTTGACTTCTAGTGGCTTTATTCACTAAGATAAAAGAAAAATCAATGTAAATTATCTTCACTTGTTCATGAGAAAAAGCCTTGAGTACTCAAGTTTTAATCATATTCTGAAAAATTAAGAATAGTATATCGATGACAAATTAAGGGGAAAAATGTAGCATTTCTGAGAAGAATAAAGAAAGCTCACACCAGGTGTATTTTTCTAGCTCAAACCACTGTGTTCTCTCTTGTCTTGTTTCACTGCATGTAGCAAAACCCTGTTAGTGTCAGCAAGACAGAAAAACATCTATTCTTACACTTATGTTTAAACGTGTTTCTCTTTTGGCGTTTGTGTTCATTGAAATACAGTTGTCAGCAAAGAACTTCACATGCTCAGTAAAACCAGTCGAGGGCACAACAATTTGTTCAAAGTGCCCCAGGTTTACAGTAAGATTCTTTGTCACTTTTAGGGCAGAACAATGTGCTAGGCAATGTGGCCTCTGCAGATATCCTTAGATAAAATGATATTTTGTATGAGTCATTGTTGCTGTTTTTAACATAAACATATGGTAATAGAGTCTTTGAGATCTAGGTGAGGGCAATGTTTTATTGAAGCTGGACATTATTGACTCTGGTTTGCCACAGTGTACATCATACATATTTTTCAAGATATATTTTTCGATATTAAACAATAATGAACTCAAATATATTTAGGTATTTATTCCAATTGTACTGAAGTTAAATATGAACCCAATATTAGCTGCAAAGGTAATAGGACTTTTGTTTCAGCCAAATCAGAAAAGTTAGAAGTGAATGTCAATCACAGTATGTCAATCATTCCTTAAACAGTATGTTCCAGTCTCCAAAATTTACCTTGGCAGTCAAAATATTGTTTTATTAATTTAAAAATATCTGCTTTGCCTTTCTTGCACCAGGACTCAAGTCTTTTCTACACCCGTATTCATGCCATGTACCTTTATAGTGGGTGTCCTGGTTTGAGGTAAAACAGGACCAATTCTGTTCAGTAACTTTGCTTCTTAGCTGGGCCTCTTCTAACTACTGACATTAACAGCATATTGTCCAGACAATGTTCAGTCTCAGAGTGACAAGACCAATGTTACAGCTGATGCCCAGGCATGGTATGCAGAGAGGCTCTGTTTATACTTACTGCTATAACCCCCAAGGGCAGCTCACTTTGTTACTTGCCCTGCTGAAGGGTCGGAAGTGGAAAACCGTAGAGGGATCCCACCTGCGGGGAGGAGCGGACAGGACAGGTGACCCAAAACTGACCAACAGGGTATTCCATCCCATCTGCCTCATGCACAGTATAAAAGCTGAGGGACCAAAGGGTCAGCCCTCTTTCTTCAATGGCCGGTGTCCAAGGAGGACTCTCTCTGTTCGTCTGCCTGTGATCCCGATCCTGAATGCAGATCTGGAATCCAGTTCCCGTCCATCACCGAGTCCAGCCTGGGACTGGCCCAGAGCCAGACGGTGTCGTCATTGTCATCTTGGGAGCTCGATATGCTTTTGTATATATTTCATTATTTCCTTTTATTTTATTACTAATATTTCGTTAAAGTAGTTTAGTTCCTTCTAAACTCATAAGTCTCTCTCTCCTGCCTCTCTCTTTGAAGAGAGGTAGGAGAGAGCATCTGTCGGTCACCCGGTGGCCAGTTTGGCCCAAAGCACAACAGTGGGGTATTTCCTGTTCTTCATTCCTGAAGTTACTAAAAAAATGAATAAAAACACATACCACACTAAAGCGATATGTCTCCCTGCATGGGACTCCTCTAATGCCACTTCCTTCATTTTAGCTGCCATCTGCTCCTTTGAATTCTCCTCTTAACATGTTATACAATTTACAGCTCAAATTTTCTGTGGTGAAGGTTGTGTTGCATGGAAATTATCTGAGTAAAGCAGTATGCCGTCCCTCAGTCATGCTGAAAGGAATCCTATAGGCTTGGATTTTTTTAAAAAAAGTTAATTCTTCTGTAGGGCCTACGAACCAAGTAAAGCATTTGAACTGAGAACTGGTCCTATGCAGTTTTGTTTAATATGTTGTAAAGCATTTTCTATGAAACAGTGACTATTGAATACTTTTCATTTCATCTTGATGTAATCTAAAGACTTTTCATATGATGATAAAATTATTGTCTGTTTGTTGGTTTATACAACTTCATTCCCCAGAAAGGATGGCTGTGGAATCTTTGTAACGGGCATATTGGAAAATATGCCCCCAAACCACAAAGTATTTGGAAGAGCAATGGAAATTGCAGGACAACTATTTGTCCTGAAATTTTAAGGTTTAAAAGTTGTTGGGTTTTCCTGTGTGTGTATTAAACTTCCTGGTATGTATTTCAGTGAGGCGAGCTGGTCAGCCTGGATGTAGTCTGTTGACAGCAGACTGGCTGGTTGAGGACAGTCCGGGGTGAGAAATGGCACAATAGTGTCGCAGAAAGTTCATGCGCTAAAGTTGGTGTCTGGTATTACAGGACCATGTAGAGCTGGGATTTGTTTGTCTTAACAGCTGTTTTCTGCTCTGTTTTGAGCATTGTTTATTGTCTTTTGAATCTTTCCTCATTCTATTGGATGGATTGTGGATTATGGATTGTGGATTGTGGATTCTATTGTTGGATAGTGGATATTGTCAAGTTGTATGGTAGTAATTCTACCTTCTTATTTCTGGTGGAAGATTTGGTGATGCTCAGACCCTGTTCAACCTTTACTTATCTCAGTCCCACTTTGTTTCAGCCTGAATTTTTGTAGCTTTTGAGAAACCCTTGCTCTCCTCCCTTGCACAGAGAGCAAATGCCAGGAGTTCCCAGCCTCGAGTAAACTGCTCTCAAAAAGCAGATCAAACTGCCCTCTCAGTCAGACTCTGTCATCTGGGGATTGAGATGCAAAACATTTTCAGCCCATAATACAAAGGAGTGGGATATCTGGCATGGCACCCAGGTACCTTTTACTTGGGAAAAAGTCAAGTACTTGGGTGCACATCTGCAGTGAGAGAGCTAATCCAGCCTTCTGTACAAGTCCAAAACCAGACTCAAATACACTGTGAGCATCTGAGTGGGATTTTATTGTGAGTTGTGGTTTGGTTTGGTTTTTTTTTTCCTTAAGGGACAATATCCATAAAATAAAAATTATCATCATCGTCATTATTACATTGCAGTGTGATATATGATGATACTTTAAAATTTTCTATCCACATAAGAATAGCTGGTCAAATTTCTCTTAAAACGCAGAAAACAACCAAGTGAAAAAGCTTCAGGCAAGTGACTGAAATACAAAAATATTAAATTGTTTGGCTTGGAAGGCGAAGTTTTCTATGTGTAACTATGGGGATATTCTGGGTAGGTTTTTGCATCCATAAATGTAACGGACGCTAGCAGGTACCTACTTAACCATAACTATTCTTTATAGCCTTTTTTAGTATTTAGGTTTAAGATTATGCATTTGGATGTTGGCGAATGATCTTTGAAATTTAGAGAAGCAAAGACTACTGTACACTGATTTATGGTCTTAGTTGCTTAGCTATTTGGCTACACTTGCTTTAGTACATAAAAGTGCTGGGATATTTTGTGATTACATTCTTTGCTCTTTTGGAACATGCACATCTTCTCAAAACTACATATGGCAGCCTGTGTGTGTGTGCGTGTGTGTAAAATTGTGTGATATTTCAAGTCATGACAGACTACTCCTGGTTTCAGAATTACAGCTTTAAGTACTGCTGTGCCTTTGGCAGCACTTGAAACCTTGGCAAGCACTGCAGCTGACTAAGAACTGAATAATTGTTTTAAAACTAAATCTTTTTACGCTGTTTTCCTTAAGAACATCCTGCCAAATACTAGGCTCAGAGGGTCCTCCATTGACTGCCTTGTTCTACAGAGTGGTAAATGTGAAGGCGCTAACCACAAAAATCATTATCTAACCTTGTCTTCTGCAAAATAGAGAATTTCACCTAAATAAATCTATTATTTCATATTTAAACATGCTCTCATTGAGCACCAGGTCCTGATGCTTAGGAAAATAAGGAAGACTGGTGAGAATGAATTAGCCACCTTTCATTGGTATTTCTAACACTGTCGTTTTAAGACACTAGTGTTCTATAATATTCTATAAACCTGAAGTTTTGCTCAGATGCACACTTTTTGTTAGAAATCTATTTCTTTAAATAAAATAATGAAGAGAAGAAAGAGTAAGTTTTTCATAGCCTTTAAGTGCTTACCTGAATGTAAACATATGAAGAGTGATAGGTTTCCTCTATTAAGTGCCACAGGCATTTGTAGGGTTTCTTAATTAATGACTTTGTTTTCCATGTAACATCTGTCATCCAAGCAGAGTTTTATCGGTTCGTAGTGAGTTATCTCCGACATGCACTAGTGAGTGCACTGGTGCCTTCCTTCTTGTTTCGGTTTGGTTTTCTTTCAAGAATAACTGCAAACACAACTTACCCAGCTGAAGCTGGAAGGAGGCACTGCTGTTCCAACAGGCCTGTGAATGGTGAAGGAGGTGCTGATGTCCCAGGACTACAATTACAATTAACACACAGTAACAGAACAAACCCAACATCACTGTAAAACTGTAAGATAAAAACCTCTTACTCACACAAACATATGTATCTTTGATCAACTGGTATAAATAGTGCATTTTCCAGAATCATCATATTCATGCATCTTGAAAACAATCTGTTTTTCTTAGTGTTTGCTCTTCCTTTTTATAACTAGGGGTCACAATTATTTATATCAGTTCTTGTAGTGGCAACCAGTTGAGTTGACTGAGTTAGTTGTTATGAGTTGACGAGATAGCACTGATCATCTGAGCTGTGGCTTGGAGGTGTCTTTAACACATTTGACCACACAGCATGGGACAGAGAAAGGTTGGGTTGCACGGGGGACTTTGGCGAAAACACGGCTTGTTTCAGTTCTCTGATTGACAATGGGTTGCCTCGTCAGTCATGGCAATACTGCCCACAGGGCCATGCTGAGATCCAAAGAACACTGGGCCAGTTTATGGAAAAAAATGAACTGAATGGGGAGCGGGTGAAGAGACAGATTTCTTAAGCGCATGTTTTCAATGAGACATCTGTAGCATTAAAATAATGCTTTTAATGACTGATGCTGAGTTTTTGGGAGTCAGTCAGTCTTCGTAGCGTGCAGGTCCTTTGAGATCCTGAGATTTGATACTGAGCAGGATATAATTTATTTTTGACATTGCATTCAGAAAAATGTTATTTGCTCTTTGATCCTACTGTTCACAGGTGGTTCATTCAGTTAATTTTGTAGAGCTTTTGCATAGCCTTTTCCATAGAGATAATGTCATACATCTGAGTTTATTCTTTCATATATGTCTGACATTTTATTTAAATGTTAAAGGCAAACATATTGCATATTAATATAAAATTAACACAAGCTTTAATATAAACACAAAACTAATGTAATATGTCACAATATATAATGTAGCACAGCGCACTTTTACACTGAATCTGCCTCCCTCAAGCTACCTATGCTTCAAAGTTCAGATTTTTCCCAGACCTGTCAAGGCTTCTACCATTGTAACAGAAATAATCAGAAGTCTGGCATAGGTACTATCCAAACATTGCCTTCTTACATTATTTCCCTTAAGCTAAGATATGTTGGACAATATGTATCCTGATATATGCTTTCCAAATCTGCCCATGTCTTCTTGGACATTTTTCCCCACTAATGTGATGCAGTATTATTCACGTCTAAGGAAAACATGATTAAGTTTTCCCAAGTGAACATCAGATTTTCTCTAAGATAAAGCTAATGTTTTTGCTGCCATATGTCTTATTATATTTTGTCAATGATGCATTAAAAGGGGAAGAAAAATGTTCTTGAAAATGCTTTAAAGCTGCAGAGTAGTTTACAGTTTAAGGTCATTCAATGCCATTATCAGATCATGACTTGGGTATATCTGTGACTCTTTGGGGGGCGTTTTTGTCAAATGCCCTTCTCCTCTGTACACGTCTCACTACTCTGGAGTCAGAAGAAGAAAACCAGGCTGATGTTGATCCACCACCCAGTGTAGTGAGTCACCAGCTTGTGCCAGCTCAGTTGAGCAAGGCGATTCCAGCTTACTCCCTCTCCACCCCTCTGAAATAAGTAAGGAAAGTAAATTACAGATAATTACTATGGAGATGAGTCACTGTATAAATAGCTTTTTAAAATAACTTCAAGTTTAAATCACTGCTGATGGAAAAAAATAGTGGTGTTGTGTAGGAAATTTTTGGTGTGGTAATTTAGTGCATTTACTTAATGAGTGGAAAGCAGAGTGCTGACATTGCATTTGACACGGTATGATAAAGCAAAAATAGTTTATTCCTTGAGTATTCAACAGCTTACTGAAGGCTGTTTTTTTAAACATGATTTACCAAGCTATGGGGGGTAAAACAAGTCCTGGCACATATAGCAAGAGATTAAGTTCATTTGAATTTTTTAGAGAAGTGTGCATGAAGTACAAACAAGATCATAACTGCATTTTCATATCTGTTTTTAATATGCATCTTTAACTTCTGTCTAGGGTTAAGAAATACAGTATTGACAAGTTGAACTAGGTTTTTTGCATTTTACAAACGTAGTTCTTACTAATGCTGGTCTAACTCAGACAAGAAATGAAGATACTCTGTTCTTGAAAGAGCCTAAACCAGCAGTCAAATAGTCAAAATTAATTAAATAAACAGAAAAGTGATGTTATTGGCATAGCTGTCTTGGCATCTGAATGATTTATTTCAGCTGAGATTCAGCTATATTTTTTTATGTGCAGAGTGGTCCCACTGAAACAACCATCAGGGTATTAACAGAACCCAGTTTTGAATTGCTAATGCTGGTATTCATCCCAATAATTAAGTCTAAGAATATTATTCAAATAGCAGTCTGAAAAAAAATTGTTACTGGAGTGAATATTCCTTGTGTAATTGGACAATTTTGTTTAACCAGTTTTAATGCACAGACACTAGCACTTTCAAATATTTGTTGCTCAAGCAGCAGTTGAGCTTGCAGCTAATACAGATTTTGGGCATTTTTTAAAATTTAATAATGGAACTTCTAATGAACTTCCATGTTCTGCTCTGTTTGTGCAGTCCTCTCTGCCATTTGTATTTTGAAAAATTACAACATGCTATTAATTAGTTTGTAGTTTGTTTACTTCTGATTCTCTTGTTCTTCAGATTTAATACTCAGTTTCTTTTTTTGTGGAATCAGCTGGCATGTTGTTATTGAATTAATGATGTATCTGAATAGTCCAATTTAAAAATAATAGAGTTGTATTTTCCCTTCTTTCTTTCGTTGTCTTGAAATCCTGTACTGTTACAAACACATTTTACTTAAATTCAGTAATTACACAGTAAAGCAACATGTTATTGTAAAATTTAAAAGCTTGATGTAATCTTTACATATATACATACCACAAAATGGATTAACCTAGTTTCAAAATACACATCTAGACACTAAATGAGAAGTTACAAAAGGGAAGTGTTAGCCTGTTAAATACCCTGTTTAGGCCATTTTAGATTATACATTTCATAATGTACTGTTCTTGTAATGTAGCCTTCTTAGTTGTATATCTGAACACCAAGCTATATAAATAAAAATCACCTATTTACCCCAGGAAACTTTAGTTAGAGACAAGACGGTTGGCTGGTGCTTCAGACAGTAATTCATTATTTTCTGTCGATTGGATTTGACAGCCCCCAAAAGGACACCACGCTAGTCTGCAATCAGAAATAACTGATGTGTCCAGCATTAATTGTAACATAGAGTTGTATATAGAATATTGTACTGAATTAGCCAAGGTTTATAGTTGGTCTCAAATGTGGTTGGTGTCTGTTGACAAAGTCTCTGCTATGTCTGATGAAGTTTCACGAAGAGGAAAGATCTTCCTGCTCTTTTCCTGATTTTTCCCAGTGTAATACATAGTGTGATACTGAAGGCAAAGAAGTCAATTTACCAAACATGACACTGATCTTTGAGAAAATGTTTGAAATCTTTATCCACACCAAGTGCAAGCTCTGACACCATCGGGGTGGATCAATGTTTGCCATGACTCTAGAAGCATTGTTTGTATGGAACTGATTCTGCAAGAAGTCAAACAGAAGGAGCTTCTGTTTCAATTGGTAGAAGAGACTCCTTAATAGGGAAAGAATAAAAGTATGGATACCTGTGTTTAGTATCTTAAGAGTGTCTCTGTATCACATTTATGGAGAGTCGTATCAGATTTCTAGGTGCTTTTAGAGTATCCAAGTGAGAAACATTTGATTGCTGCTTTTTCTGTCATTGAAAACTTTGCAAGACTGTGAGAAGACCGTTTTTATGATGCATGTGTGTATAAAACGTACTGACTGCAAGGAGGGAAAGAACTAGGTCACTGATGTACTTTTAAAATACAGTTTTACTGTGAATACATCTGTGTCTTTCTTTTGAATGTACAGGTAATATATAGTCTACAGTCAAAGGTGCTTTCTGATGGTAACTTCAGGGAATTTAATGGTTATCTATCGCCAAAAGGGAAAGGTTCTAGCACGACAATGTGGATTTTTATTGCTTTCCTCAGACGATAAACATCTGGAATGGAGAGTCCAATGGGCAACTCCCTCCCTACCCCCAATCCTACCAGAAAAAAAAAACAAAACTAAACCCCCAAACTGCCATTTTTGCTCCTTAACTACTTACTTTCAGGATCATTAATTCATTACTACCAGAGCCAAGTTGGGAAGAAATTGAAGAGAACAGAAGGGGTGGAGAATGGAGAGGTGGAAAAAGGTGTGGGCTGTGCCTCTCATTAACCAGCGTTAACCAGCATTAACCAGCAGCTGTTTTAGCTGTGTTATCAGACAACAGCCTCCATTAGCTAACCAAATAAGTGGGTGCTGCAGTTGATTTTTTTAGAAGGCTTTACCTTAAGAACAGGGTTTTTTTTAGTACTGCAACAGCTAGCTCTAGCTAGCTGCAGAGAAGTTGACTGAAACTCTTCTGCTGAGCATTGCTGTTGCAGTATTGAGCACACTATTAGCCCTATTAGCTAAATTAGAGGGAGAACTTAAGAATGTAATGTTATAAATGTAAGCCAAAATCCTAACTTGTTTTAGCTTAGTTCTCTGCTAAGATGGAACATCGATTACGCAAATTGATCAAGCTACTTAGAATAAAATTTTTCATGATGTCTTACTGCTTTTATATTAAGAAACTGTAAATAATATAACAATTAGGACTATATGGATTTCTTCATCTGTATTTTCCTCTCTCTCCCTCTCTTCTCTTCCCTTCTCCTTCCCTGTCCTCACCTCTCCCCCCACCCCTGCCACCTTTTTGCACAGCCTCTCTTGAAGAGGAACCAACTTCAGCAGGTACGAATAATTTATGATTACATCTGCATCATGGTAACTATTCCTTGAGGGCTACCTCTTTTAAAAATAATTTTAATGAGATTTATTTTGCATATAACACATGCTAAATAGCCATATCAGTGTTGGGTTCTCTTCTCTTCTGTCTGCTCCTGTTCCCTTTGTCTTTTTTCCACTCAATTTGGAGTCAGTAGGAGATGTACTCCTCCAGTGGTAGTTCAAAATCTTCTCTACCACATGTTCCTTCCTTTTTGCTTCTTCCTTGGTTAAGCTGGCACATCATGCTTCACATGAAAAAACAGGTCAAAAGCAATCAAGAGTTAAAAAAAAATCAGTATTTGTGCTAGTTTTTTTATCTGTGTATATGCTGGTGAAGCTCAATCATCTGCATGACCCCCAAAACTGGTATCCTTAAAGACAGTGCATCCTGGGAACAAGCAGTGAAGGAAGGGAAGGACAGCGGGTGTGGAAGCATCCTGCTTAAAGAAAACATTCTGCAAACTATGGCCTGGATATCTGCTCAGTGAACTTTTATTTCCATTGACAGGCTGCCAAGTAGTAAGAACAGCTAACAACACAGTCATAAAAATTTGTTTAGGAGCTCCCCAAGAGACACAAACACATAGTGTTTATTCTATTGGGAAGATTAACTATTTCTAATTAATTGGCAATCCACTAGCTTGGGAGTATTTAAAGAGAAAGAAGACAACATACCAAAGAAGAATGCCTTAACAGCTTAACATATTTGAAATGGCATTGAATTGTATAAACTCAGTGAGCTAAAACATCAAATGAATAGGGAGCCACTTTATAGTGGCTTGTTAAAAGAAGTAAAGGTCTCCAGAGGGCCAAAGGAGAAAAGGTAAGGAAAGTGAATGAAGAAAGAAAGATGGCAAAGAAGGATTGAACGCTGTTTACAACACTAACCTACAACTTGGGAGCAATATAAGTAATTAGGGTACGGTGGAGAATAATAAATGAAAGGATGGAGAACAAAGCCAAGAGTAGAATGTGAGACAGACAGAATAGTTAAGACTAGCATTGAATAGAGAAAGAAGCAAAAGGGAGCTTTTAACATGAAGATAGTAGTGGAATGGAAAGAAAGCATGACCGAGATGAGAAAAAGCACTGTGAAATGGAGAAAGGAAGAGTTTGGGAAAGAACTGTAGAGTACTAACACACCCCTGAGGAGTATATGTTATAATTATTAAGCATCAACCTTCAACTATCTGTTTCTTGAGAGATCTGTCAGTCTTGAAATTTCATGGAAAATATCTTAAGAGAAACCTATTGCAGCTCTTCAATAGATGTGTGAGTTACAAAAGGAGGGGTTTTTGCATAGGAAAGAGAAAAAACTACCCTTTTTTCCCTTTACGGAATTGGTTTAAGTATGCACATTTTGTAGAGACAGAGTTGAGAGGCATACATGAATATGCTGCAGTAATGTTCAAGACAATCTTGCTATGGTTGTGCCTTGTAAAACCATAATTCCTGTTGCAACCACTGGAGCATCTCATGAAGATATGGACTCCGTTGTTGCGTTTTGAACATCACTGCTGTTTTTGTGAAAGCCTGTGACTGTGAGCTGGCCAAGCTAACCAGGTGCATCAGCTGAAAATGGGCAAAAGGAGGGAAGTGGAATTTATGACAGCCACATGGGCTGCACTACAGATCTCTTTTAGACTTACCAGCCGAAATGTCAATAGTTTCACAAAAGTCTACACATTCTCTGTTCATTTCCTCGGGAGCCTTTGCCTTTTGGAGCGCCAGATGACATTGTTTGTTTGCTTTTGTGTTTGTTTAAATGGATTGTTTTTAATCACTTCTGACTGCTTTGTTTTACTCTGTCCTAGTATCACTGCTTTGTTTATTTCTCCACATAATTCTTGTGTTCGACAAAGCTCAGCCAATAATTTACCATGAACATCTTTTGATCATTGCTCCATCACAGAGTATTCCTAAACATTCATAATGTCCTTGAATTCACCTATTATCAATAACATCTTTTACACCCGTGTTTTTTCAAATATTTTCCCCCCAGACTTGATCAGATATGTTTCAAACTCGAATCATTTACTTACTTGTGGTTGGTTGATTGAGCTGCACCTAATTTTTCACCATTGTTTTTATTGTTATAGTTCTTAGTGTTTCAGGCTTTGTTGGCGTCTAAAAACGTGCCACAACTATTTATGCAGTAATAGCTACACCAGTGTAACTTTCAGTATGAAAACTCCTGATGGAAAGACTGGTGACCTTTTCATGTTAGTTATTCCACGAGAGGATGCTGTTTGCAGTAAGAGTATACGTGTGGGAGTTGCACTGATACAGCAATGCAGATAGATATTCCCACACAGACAAATCAACAGCTAGAAGTACACAAACACACAGCACCAGAATGATTTTGTTCTTTGATTTGGACAGATGAACAAATGCCTCTGGCATAAATGGTACATGGTAGATTTACAATACGAGACAAAACACATATTTGTAAACATTTGTGCAAATAAATTTCAACTGCTCAGAAATTATGTTACAAGGGAACATGACTAAATACCTGCAAAAGTAGGTGAATTAGTGTAACAGTAACACTTTCTGTTATTTAATCTGTTTCTGGGACATTGATACTTCACATGAATAGATTCTTTGGGAATTATTTTTGAAACAATTACTTTCTTGGGAAAAATCTTGATTTTTGATCTGCAGCTTTTTGCAGGAATTAATTTGACTAAACTTTTCCAGGCACAGAATAATGTTTTTTTCCTATTCAAATGAAAATTTCCACCTTTTGGGAAAACAAGTCTAGTCTTTACCTTCAGTACCAAACTTTGGATCTTCAAGTCTTTTGCTGGATTTTAATAGAGTATAACCCAACTCTACATTTGCATGAAATGTGACTGTGATCAAAATAAGCTATATTTAAGTATAGATACTATTTTTCATAAATTCCGTAAGATGAAACAGTAATTTTCTGCACAGTTTTACATAGCTTGTTTCAGATTTTCCTCAGCAAAGAGGTGAAGTACGTAGTTAGTGTTTGAAAAGTCAGTGTATGGTAGACCTACTGGCTTTGTGAGCATGTGTTTAAGCATGTGTTTGCTAGTTGGAGCTCAAATTAGGTGCATCAAAAGTGCAACCTAGAAGTGCAATATAAATTTTAACAATAAAGTGCACTATCTTGCTCCCGGGGGAGTCAAAATCAAAACCAGACTGTTGCATTAAGAGAAGGAAAAAGTTTTAAATTTAGTGATGAAGAGCATGTATGTGAAAATGAAGTTATTTTTAAATCTTCTTTATAAAGATGTTACTTCTCCTAGCTTTTCCAGAGGAAAATCTATGAATAAAGTGCAATTGTTCTTTACCTAACATTAATTTCTATCTTAAAATTTAATACACAATACAAGCTCTTCAGATGCTTTATAATTTATAGTTTCTATTGATTTTGCTTTAAGATATGACCAGATGTTTTTTTTTTGAAAGTAACAGATTAGTGCATTCTTATGGGATTGTTTTGATACAACTTATTTCTGAGATTGCATTGACATTTACAAAGCTGTGTGTTCTGCTTAAAGCAGATACCTCTTCCTCAGAGTAGGAAGCCAGTCATGCAGTTTGAAAGACAGAGGGGTGCTGAAAAATAAATAGCAACTGCATCCAAAGCCTCACGCAGTCACCTAGAGCCTTTCACAGTAATTTCAGTGGGATGTGCCTCGTATAGGCAGAAAGCAGGTTCTATCAGCTACCAGATTTTGCTCTTTTTTTTTTTAAAAAGCAGCAATTTCTTCCAGTTTGTGACGTTTATCTTGGTGGAGTGTAATTAACCTCCTGATTCTATTGCTGATCCGGTAGGGTTGCGGAGGAGGTATGCACACACTTCCAGCTGAAAGGCCCAGGAGTCATCACTTACCATTCAAAATCATTAGAAGTACCTTATGATTGTCTTCTGAACGGTCTGCGACAATAGACTGCATTCAGTGTAACAGTGCAGGGGAGGAAACATGAGAAGATTAATTGGAGGGCAATGTAGTATTTTTGCAAACAATAACTTTATGTATTAAAGAATATGAGGTAGGATAAATTGCAGCTAATAAATTAATTTTATGAAGATTATAAACATTATTTGAACATTTTATGTACATTATAAACTTTTAATGGAGCTGTGATCAGGATCCAAACTAGATCTTTTTTTTCTGTTTGATCAAAGTGGTAAAACAATGCTATTTCCCATACTTTGCTCTTCGAGATAGAGTCTAGCTACTCTGACAACACCCTCTACAAGTAACTTCATAGAAGTGGCATTACTAAAATTTTACTCTGATTGTTGTAACCACTAGGTTGAAGAATAATAATTCTGAAATAATAAATGTCCTATGAGTATCTCTCTGTATAAATGGTGTTTCACAGGGGTTCCTTTAGTTTCAGGATGCTTCAGTCTAATGAACTGTAATTAAAACTCATTAAACTTATTTCATCTAAGACAGAGCATACTTATTTTTTACATGCTTTTTAACCAAAGCTAAAGCAAGGAGTCTTTCAAATGATCCTCACAGTTTCAACATGCTTATCCTTAACCCTGCTTCTAGATAAGCATTCATCTAGGTCTCAGAACAGTTCTCTTGGAGATTTGTTTCCATGTTTCTTTTCCCATCTACACGTGTGCCATGAGTCTTTTAAAGCTGTTTATTGAACTAGAAAGAAGTTGCTTTGATGAAAATTGTTTTTAAGCCTAATGTATCACCTTCTGTTGGATGTCCTGCTATTTGAAGCTTTCCATCTCAAAAATGTTTCCCCATAGTTTTATGTATTCCCCCTCCTCTCCTCAAGGATATCTTCCAAGACACGATGAAACAGACTAGAGCATAACGTGTGCCACTTTGTGCACTTGCCTTTACACTGTGACTTTGACTGAAATAATGAATACATGCTCTTTGAGATCATCACTTAACTGAAGCCATTCCTTGCTTTTGTCACTGACTTTTTTTAAGCCTAGTGTTTAGGTAACTGGCATTTGTGTCTTTGTATTCCATCTGTATAAAATATGCAAATGCATTTAGACTTTCATGACAAAAAATAATCTTTTACAGTTTGAGTTTAATATTGTTTTAATGAAATTTAAGTGTTGAAGAGTTAGTAGACCCAATGTATGACAGAAATTTCTGTTTCAATGTCATTAGTAAAAAGTAATCCCTAGAACAGCCTCGTGGCACAGTATGTGCATGTACGGACAGCTGCATTGTATGTCTGTGTGCAACTACTACAAGCAGTCTATTTTTTCCCATGGAAAATAATATTACTCTTTTACAATTCTGTGTGATATTTAATCTGTTCCCTTCCATATTTCTATATAAGTTATTGTAGCATTTTTTTCCTATGAAGTAAAAAATCAAGGGGAAAAAATCACTTTTGAGAAACAACAAAAGTTGAAAATGCCGTATAAAGTGGAGAAGGGGACTTCTATTGGAAAGTCTCTAGAATGAAGTTTAATTCAGAAAAGGAAACGAAAGGATTAGAACAGAGAAGCACAATAGCAGAAGTTCCAGGAAGAAAGTTGTACTAGAGATAGCACTTAGGAGTTATCAAAAAATCATAAAAAATAGACATCTAATAATCTAAAGATCTGCCCATTAAACTTACTCGGTGAACGTGGTGTTAAGCAACAACTGAAATATAAATTGCTTCCACATTATGTGGGGTTTTGTTGTTTCTGTTAGGAAAACTCCAGGTTTTTCTGGCTATTAAAA
The DNA here is from genome assembly GCA_008711295.1 of Anarhynchus alexandrinus. Classification (NCBI taxonomy): domain Eukaryota; kingdom Metazoa; phylum Chordata; class Aves; order Charadriiformes; family Charadriidae; genus Anarhynchus; species Anarhynchus alexandrinus. The sequence continues at coordinate 792,824 of VUYV01000125.1, forward strand.
CTGGTGCTTTGTTTCTCCCCCAGATTTCTTGTTTAAGAAGCCTTTTAAAGCAGGACACCACAGTATATTGCCTTAGTGTTTGCCTTGGAACCTATCTGCAGAATAAGAAACTATAGATCAGTCACTGTGTTTGAAATAAAAAAAGATTGAAAAAGATGAAAAACTACAAGTTATTTTAACAAGTAGATACTTCAAATCTGACTTACTGGACATAGCCTAGATACTTCTTAAGAGAGACCTTACTAGTTTTCCTTATAGACATCCTCTAGACTTCTGTAGTAATAATGGATTTCTGTTTTCTTTTCTACTTGTTTTTTTAGATTTCACTCTGTTATTCACATTATCATTTAGGTAAATTTGATTCAGACTATTAGCATATTAGGAAGAAATAATGTTGCTTCTCTGAGCTCCACTACTTCCCGGGGATTGTCCCTGGGCTCAGTGAGAGCCTCACTGTGAAAGGGACAGTTTCTCATGGAGTTTTCAGACCCACAAGCCCTTCCTTGATGTAGAGTCCCAGTGCTTACATGCTGAATCTGTTCTTGATAGTAGCATGCTGAAATGGCAAAGCAAAGCCAGAACTTACTTTCTAGATCATAATGTATGATTGAATGGGGATTATGTACTTCCTCCCATAAAAGATGCCTATGTCGAGGGTTGCATTTCCCCTTATGGACCTCAGGAAATTGACAGGATTGAGACAATAACGAAATGTATTTAATGTGCATTTGCCAGGCATAAGTGCTAAACATTAGTAATGCATAGATTTAAAACCAGCATGCAGTCTTGTATTAGCTATAAGTAGAATTTTTACCAGTTTTCTGGTGAAATTATTGGTTCCTCAGAAATAGAATTGTTCATGGGACGTGGAGAGTTTAAAAAAAAAACAGAATTGAATTTTATTGTAAAAATGTTGTAAACATGTAAGCTACATTTTTGGCAAAAAAATACTTGCCTTTTCTTGTTCTAAATATACTGCATTTAAAAAGTCACTGAAATATCATTTTTCATATATTTAAAACACTAGACAAAATTATTAAAATCCCAGGTTTTCCCAGTTGATTTGTACTTTGAGGTTGATGCATTTTATCAAATTTTTAAGATTTTGATTTTTCATAACTATTTATGGTGGAAGGTAGGAAGGTTCTACCCAACACTATCTTAGTTAGATTTATATTAGATAGTTTAACATAGTTGGATATTAGGTAGTTTAGAAAGTGGGTAGTTTTAGATTGGACATAAGGAAAAAATTTTTTACTCTGAGGGTGGTGAGGCAGTGGCCCAGGTTGCCCAGAGGAGCTGTGGATGCCCCATCCCTGGAAGTGTTCAAGGCCAGGCTGGATGTGGCCTTGGGCAGCCTGGTCTAGTGGGAGGTGTCCCTGCCCATGGCAGGGGGGTTGGAACTTGATCTTTAAAAGTCCCTTCCAACCCAAACCATTCTGTTATTCTGTGATTCAAGTATTAGGTAGGTCTTTTGCTTGAACAGAGGAATATTATAATCAATTCGTCATTGTCTTTCCTTCATGTCAGCAAATGCTTTCACCATTTGGTGCTGCACTGTTCATCAAAGAGTAGAAGAGATCCAGTTGATTAAAGTGCTGGCAACATGTCATTGATTCTCAGAGAACTACATTATGAGTCCAACTGAAAAATATTTGAGATTTTACTGAGATTAATATTTGCATAGGAATTATATCCTTATATGCTAACTATACTATATGTTTGCCTTAAAAATATTAAGTGATTCTGGGTATGAAATTGGATTTCACAAATGGTATCTCTTCTTCCTGAAAATAATGCTCTAATGGCCTTCTATTGATTGCAAGAAGTTGAAATTGTAACTCCTCTGATGAATATAAGAAAAGAAACCCCAAAATAAACATATGTCCGTAGCTTACTGAAATGAAAATTTCAGTAAAGAAAAAAATGAAAATGAAAAGTTCATGAGATATTTAATACACTTACTCTCTCACCCTCAAAACCACAAAGATGCATCTGATCTAGGCTCAAGGACTTCAATTGACTGCCCATTGTAAAGCAGTGTTTGAAGTTTTGTGACAGCGTGCTCTCAGGCTTCTTTTGGGGCAGAATAAATTTGCTGTGGTGTGCAAAGTAATTCCATTTCACACATTTTGAAAAGGAAAAGCATCTTTCTATATTATGCTAGGGGAAAGGATTGGCCATTCTCCTAGGGTCTGTAACAGAGATTTACTCTCTTGCTTAACTTGGTTTACACATTTGTAACAATTCCTTCTCTTTTTCTTCTTGAAGTGCATGTTTTATTTTTTCAGTGCCTGAAGCTAACTTGTTAATTACTTTTCCATATATTGCAAGCAAAATATAGACTAAATCAGAACATTATATAAAGGTCATATTGAACCCTATTCTGATGGAAATGAAGCTTATGCAGTAAAAATAGCTCTAGATGCCAGGTGGCACTGAAGGCTATTACAGTAGGCTGTCACATTTAAAAGCTGGAAATCTTGCTTAGGTCAGGAATGGAAATTAATTAGTATTTTCAGCCTATCCCTTAGTGAATGTTTGTCCATATGTCATAAAAATAACTCAGTTTGGCAGAATCGCTAACTTCTTTTCAGGATTAGACAAAAAGGGTGCTAGGAGGTTGAGATTACCCTGCAGTGCTGGCAACTGTCTGAGAAACTCATACATGGGCATTTTTCCATAATCTTCATAGTTTTAGAGAGTGATATTTGCGGTCAGTATACAATGTTCATCCCAGTGTATAAATACAAGTGGATGATCCTACAGTATCCCCTAAACTAGCTATTGCTTTATGTCATGAACATTTTCTTTTGCTTGCTTGTCACTTTCTCACCTGAACTTTGAGACGGAAGTTTTCCATGCTAGGAGTCTGCCTCAGGCTGAACTCAACTCAAATCGTTCCACGATTTCTCATAATGAGGTTAAGGAAAAAAGGTGTTCTGCTGCCCATTTTGATTCTCAAAGCTGTTCTACTGAGAAACCTTTCTGCTCTGATACTTTGGAGCTGGGAAATGCAATTTCACAGTGCAGTGTCAGAGGTTGCTTTTATTACTGCCATGGAAAAGTCCACAGAGTCAGCCAAGGAGGTAGGCTTAGTTCACGCTCAATTAGCAGAGACAGCTTCTGACCTAACAGAGTTGAGAAGTCTGTTATAGGGAAACCAGCAGTGCATACTTACTGTCTGAAGGTGAGTGAAATCTCTGCCATACCAACTACCAATGCATCTCTGTAGCAAGGAGAGCAGGGAGCAGAACAGATGGAGATGTCACCCTGGGAGGGAATCACAACGCCTTTGTCTCAGACTCCAACAATATCAGCAATGTCTATCGGTACCAGGTTTGTACCGATAGGGTAACTTTACTTAGGTGCTTTTCCATCTGGGAAGCAGTGTTCCCCAAGAAAAGGCTTTGCAGGTGTCAAGACCTTGCTTGAATAGATGCAAGGAGCAGAACTATCGGTTAAGACAGTGTCATGTGAATAATTGCTAGTTTTTGACTAGAAAAACTAGTCAAAGATTATTATTTGATATTGATTGCTTCATCTTCTGAGGACAGAACAAGAACAAACAAGATGAAGAAGAACAAACTACTGTTCTTGTTGCTTCCGGGATCTCAGTGTACTCTGTTGCTCCTTGAGTTCTCTGTACTTCCAAGAAGTAAAGCTGAAGCACATGAGAAAATATGGCAAAAGGCTAACCGTGGCAGAGAACAGATGACAAAATCCTCTCCTGTTAGAACAGACAGATTGTCATCTGAGAAGTGATGGAAACTGAGACGAGAAATTGCTGAGGGAGAAGGGAGTTGACAGGCAAAGAAATGAGATTAATGAGTTGCGCATAGGCATGGAGTGAGTGGGTCTAAATACACGCATACAAAGGGAAAAGCTGCAGTGGGATGATCCGCTGTTGCAAGAGTTGTTTCCTTCACACAGGCCATGTATTTCTGATTCCTTCTTCCAATCTACTCCTGCCTTCTTGCTCTCTCCTTTGTGCTTGTGCTAGCCATTCCACAGCTACGTGTTGGGCTGCATCAGGTGACTGTTCCAGCTGAAAGTAGTCTCTTCCCTAATGCAATTTCCTCAATAGACTTTGTGTTCATTTGATTCATCTCCTTCGTCTTGACTGGCCATGTCGTGGTGGGTGTGCTCTCAGTGGGAAGGGGAATTTGGTATAAACACGTAGCAAAAGCTAGAGTGAAGAAAAAAAAACCCACCAGTCATCTTTGGTAAGATACTGTAATTAAATTAGATTAAAGAAGTTAAAGATCCCAATCCAGGCATTAGATGTGTGGAAAGGAAAGAAAAATATCCCACAAATGCTAATGAAAGTAAAACAAAAAGGAGCAGTGGTTGATCAAGGATTTGGAAGCAGGTTAACAAGCCTGATAAAAAGGACTCTGTTCAAAAATAGCATCGCAAAGAGGCTTATTTTGTCCTTATTTTGGTTTTAAACTGTCTTATGACCATCTTTAAAGCTTTAAAGCAGATTGACTGCAAAAACATAAGCGTACTGAAGAAGAAACTTTACTCATTTTCTGTTTAGTGGAAATTTAAGTGGTTTTTAGTTCCTAGGGCTTTGTATTACACATTAATTCAGAAGGATGAAGAAGTGTTGAATAATGACCCATTTGCAGAATGATAACAAAGTTAAGTAAAGTAAGTGTGCTTTTAGAGATGCTAAGTGTATTTTGCATGGTCAATGTACCAGACCCTTCCATGATAGAAATTGTAACCCAAATAATAATAGTGTAAGGTTTTAGTGGTGTCATGTACATTACGAATGCCAGTTCGTGCATACATAAGTGAATTTGAAATCCTCACTGTTGGCAGTCGTGCATTTGACGCTAAATTATGCCAAGACTATTTGGGCAGTAGTCCAAATGCACTCATTTATGATTTTTCTCCTGTGGCTTTTGTAAAGCTGTTGATTTGTTATGTTTNGCATTTATGATTTTTCTTCTGTGGTTTTTAGGACCTCATCTTTTGTAAAGCTGTTGATTTGTTATGTTTGTCATTTGTTTTTCTTCATACTCACTTATGGTACCACTTCTTTAACACATTGAATGTTCTGTGCTTCAAAGATTTTGAGCTAACAAAAAGCTACATCCGTGTACAACTGTACTGACAAGTTTCTGAAGATCAGGCTGCAAATAATTATATAAAATAAACGACAGTGGCTCTGATGAAGTTCCCTGAAATATAATGGTCTTTGTGGTGGAAGTTGTACACTCTTGGTGCTGACTACCTCTACATAACATTTGTAGATTATGAACAAAATTAACCAGTGTGAATCTTGAAAGTACCCTGTACCATTGATATGATTGTAGTGCTCTTGTGTCACGTTGGAAGAAGGGTACCGGAAAAGCCTTAATTTGAGAATATCATAAAATCAATAGATAAAGAAAAAGTAGAAAAATTGATCAGGTTACAAAGGAATGGAAAGGTGTAAGTATTGCAAGCTCATAGCAAGCTCGTACTGTGTACTGTCCAATCCTAGGGCTGTTGGGTACAATAAGCAAGAGAAGGAAGAAAAGCAAAAAATAATATTTTAAGATCAAAACCAAGAACAAATTGCCCCTATATGTTATTATTACTGCTGCTCATGTTATGCTGTTTAACAGCAGGACGAATGGGAAATGTCCCTCTCTAACTCTCCTGGGAATGACTGTAGCATAATCTCTACAGTTTTACAAGTTGGTTGACATGCTGAAACAGCCAACAAAAACCTTTAATGATAAGTTCCATCATGTATTTTATATGTTTTTTTTTTCTAGTAACTTTTCCTATCACTTAATATCTCTTGTTCCTAAATAAATACATAACTCTTGTTTAGTAAAAAGCAAGCAAATTATGAAAAGTCTGATTCTTAACCTGTGCTGATTCTTGGTAATCTTGCAGAGTGAAAAAAAGGTATTAATTCTTTCAACCAGAATCTTTGTCCTACCTTTGCAGGTATTATGCACTGTTATATAAGGGTGTTAAAGAACTTATAGATGGACTAGGTGTAAAGAACTTAAGATGTACTTAAGCAGGTTGGATAGCTGCTAAAGTAAGTAAGGGGGATGTGCCAAGTAAAGCTCTCTGGCACGTGGCAAAGTAGCAGAGGGCATGGCTGAACTGAAAGAATACGGTACTTCTGTTAAATTCGGTCTCCTTTGCAACTGATTTTATAATCAGGGAAAGATGTGATGTTTAGGATCATTTTCTGATGTAGGTCCATAGGTTGCAAGAAGACTACCACAAGGAAAGGTTTTTGGGTACAGGTAACGCATTTTATTAAACCAACTGATAGATGAAATGGACAGTCATTCAGACACGTGAGGTTTTTTTCATGTCTGAAACAGCAGTATTTTATCAATCGTGATCACGGATATACATAAAACCATTACATTCCTGTGGATTTGTGGTGCATCAAAGCACAGGAAGTGTTAAAACTGACAGACAATGGAATTATCTGCAAATGGAATTAAGTGCGCTGGAGGACCAAGGGCAGAGTTTAATATAAATCTGAGGTGGGTTGTTTTCATCCATCTGGTCTTTCTTATTATGAACCTGTGTCTCGTCAGCTACTTATCTGATGCCCAGTTCCCATCCAAATGAGTTTCTTCCTGCACTGGACTGTGTTTACTGTTCTTCTGCCTACTACTAATCCCCCCCAAACCCTTACCAAGTAAAACACCCCTGCTGTCCCAAACTGTCTCGACCCTGGCTTCAGTCAGTACTGTTTTTTCAGTATGGAATCGGCTACCTGGACTGTCTGAGTAGCTGTATCACTGAGACGTTGAGAAGATCTTAAAGCTTCTTCTAGCTTGAACAGGAAAAAAATGTTGAAGGAAGGTTTGGCATTTGTATGGTTACCTGCCATTAACAGTGACCAAGAATAAAAATCCCTCTTTGAAATGTATCATTGAAGCAACATTACAGGTGAAATCCAGATGTAGTTCTTATCATAAAGGGAACATAAATTGCTCTAGGGGCATGAAAATGCCAAGGAAAGGCTTAACTGAGTTCACTCAGACAGGGATGTCGGTATTTCTGCATGTCTGCAGCAACTTCTTAGACCATTTCTTGCAATAACAAATATGTGTCACATCATTTACCTCTACAAATTCTCATTGTTGTTCTTATAGATTGACTTTACACATGCTAATAACCATTCGTCAGAGCCAAGACGTCCCTTTTTTCTTTTATCTTATAAATTGAATAGATTCTTTTTTATTGTATATTATTTTGAAGCCCTTACAACTGCAATTAAAACACATTTCACTTTTCTCACTGTAAGTCTTTTAGGTAAATAGTGTTTTACCTCAGAGTGTGACTGTCCATTATTAGGTTTAAAGAAAGCATGGCATGCAGTATTCAGCTATCTTCTGCTATGCTGTGTAATCTTATCTATACAATTGTAGTGTTCCAAAATATTATTTTGGAAACCGCTATTTTTTTCTCTTTTTTTGCACTTATATAAAACTTTTGACTTCTGTGGTACTCCTTATGAGTAAATACTATGTGAATTCAAAAGTGTGACAAAAATATTTACATAAGATCCATGGTACTGTAAAGAAATAAACCGCTGAATGAAAATTATCACTATGGCTGGAGATAAGTAAAAGACTGTAAGCTTTCACAGTCCAGTCCAATGTTCATTACTTATTCAAGACACAACTTCCAGTGGCTGCCATGGGATTTGTGGCTGTATGACAGCTGTTCCGATAAAAATAACAATTATGAAAACGTATCATGCTCCCATGAATCTCTAGTTGTCTATTACTAAAAAAAGTTAAAATGAATTGTACTTTTATATAATTTAGAATTTACTTGAATTGTGTCAAATAAGTTGGAAAAAGAGTTGGAATTCATGACTTTTTTTTTGGAACAGCTAGCTACAATGAAGAAGCCATAGCCCAAGAACAGAAAGGCCTGGATATAGATTTATATATTCAATTTGCCTGCAGTACTGTAATTTAACATTTTTTTGCAAAGCATGAATTAACACTCTACAGCAATATTACAAGTTTTGTTGCTGTTATTTATGAATTTCATTAGTTTCAAGCTTTATACAGTATTTCATCTTGTTAAAACTGCAGAACAGTATTTATTTATTAATATACAGTAAGGCACAAGGTGACAATGTTTCAATATCTGATTCTTAATCTTTCCATATCATCCTGGAATTTCTCAATTTTCTTTTTTTTTTAATCCAGCCTCCTGGAAGAGAAAACCATTCTAATAATTTTCTCTGCAAAACAGTAATACTGGTCATTTTTTGAAACAAAATACAAATCAATGATCCTGTCAGCTCAGTGTTCTGCTTTAGCCTTCCCTGAGAAGTGGCAGGGGCAGAAGGTATAATGTAATGTATTTGTCATCAGGTCTTGTTTCTATCTAAATATTTGGTAGCAGAATACAAGCAATGTGTTGCAACACCTTAAGAAATTCCAAACAAAGAATTTGCTTCAAACTGTTTAAGTCATGTAGCTAGGGATATCCTCGCTGAAAGTACACCTAATATTAGTAAAGTAGTGTGTCTGTTTTCGTAACATGTATTGGTCTTACATTCTGTGATTCAGAACCTAACTGCAGCATCCACGTTTTTCAACCAGACAACCTTCTCTGTACCTGACTCCATTCCATCAACAGATAAGTAATATTATGGATTCCCTTTCAGGAACCATATCCAGCTACCGATTAGGCTGGATTGGAAAGGCAATATTAACATGCACTCAGGTCATCTATTCTGAGTTGAGGGGAAGTGAATTACATCTAGTTCATGCCCTCATCATTTGAAGTCACTCAGATGAATACGGCCATCATTATGCTTGTATACAGATCTGGGGATCTTGTCAACCAGAGGAAAGCTGGATGTCTCTGATGAGCTACCCATGCCACAGCTGAGGGTGGACACCAGAAAGGGATGTGTGGCTCCAGAGGAAGTCTGCCATACCATTCCCTAAAGGAATATATTTATGGCCTCAGGAGTGCTGCAGGTTATGCCCCAGCCCCCGCACAAAGCTCTGCTGAGGGTGAAATTTACGTGTGCAGAGAACTGTAACTGAACCACAATAATGACACCTCCATTGTGTGCAATAACACAAAAAGGAGTTTTAAGTTAAAGCATTGTTCATTAGAAAAGAATAATCTCCAGTATTGCTATGCAGGAATTATCACCATTACCCACCAAAATAGGTCAGTATTTTCATCCATGTACAACTAACTGCATGTGAATCACATTAATCAAGAGCAATTAATTTGTATTTGGGCTGTGGATGTAGCTGGTGGAAAGGAAGCAGAGATCCAGTTATTCTACTGTGTAATTTAAAAACTGAAGGCACATAACAGTTTTTAACATAACATGGGTTGCGATTTTTAAATTGGGATGGTTATGCAGTGTGTGGTTTTCTGAGTTGGCAAGAGACCAATATGAAGCAGGAATGGGGTATGAGGAGAAAAGAGAATGATGATCTTAGCTAAGAAGGGAGTAAGAGTTGGAGAATAGTGACAGGATCTGGAATTCAAACGGATTTACGGTAGGGTACATGAAATTGGAAGGGTTTGATGATAGCTGGAAAAAAATGCAGAGAGGAAAATATATTTCCTCTGTCCTACATCCTAAGGGAAATAAATGTCTGGAGACATTTATAGTCTTGTCTATTTCTCTTGGTTTCTGCTGTGGACAACTTTTTGCCTTCTTGGACTATATATATTTCACATTTAGTAATTCTCTTTCATCACTTTTTAATAATATTTCATGTCCTAAGGATAACCACCCTCTGAGATTCTTTTCTGCTGTTTCCGTGTCATTAATGTGACACTAGTAATTAGGACGTGACTCATAGAAATATGAACAGCATAAGTTTAGGCTGTTGCCTTTTTTAGTTCCCACTGGAATGCTCAGCAAGAGGACTAACTAGTTTTTAATCTATTTGCTGTTATAATTAAGGTTCACATAATCTTTTCAGTTTTTTTCCACTTTCCAATTATTAGTGGAACACGGTGAAAAAGGATGAGAGGTCCTGATCACTGGCAGTTTAAAGTGCAGTGAAACAATGCAAACTGACATCTTCGTGTATGATGACAAGAATTATGATGATAAAAATAGCTCTGTTGCACAGAAATCCCAGCTGGCAGAGAGGTTCAGCTTTAGGTACCAAATTATGTATAGTTTCCTTATTGCTGGGTATATTTTACTTAAGCAACAGACCAATGCAGTAAATACAGAGATGGATTTGTTTCAACTATACAGAGAATGGATTTGAAGAGTTTATTTTAATGTAGAACCTGTAGACATTATTGTTGTCAGAACTGCACTTTTGAACTGAATCTTTTGAACATCCCAATCTGTAATAATTCTCTGAATATTTCAACATACAAAATTCTTCAAGTCTTTGCAGTCCTCCAGCAGAATTTTTACAAAATACGAGATTCTTAGTTTTTGAAGAGGTTTTTCTCTTTGATGTGAACCAGAATCAACTGAAAAAGAGATTTGGAAATAGTTCCAAATTTTTTAAAAAGATTAATCTGGATTTAAGTAAATCACAAAAAATGGAGTGTAGCAACCAAGCCCCCACACTTGGGTCAGCAAGAGTGGGAGAAGTCAGTGGCAGAAACAATATCATCTAAGAAAAAACATAACAATGCTGTTGCCTGAGTGTAAAGTTAGAGAAAGAGAAGGAAATGGCCCTGAACCTGGATTTTCTGTAAACAAAGCAGGTAGTCTTTGGGAAGATAAAACCCTCCTGTGAAACGTCATGCAGAGATGCAGAACAGGTCTCACATTATTACGCTACAGTAGGTTTATGAGATAACTGATGGGGGAAGAATACTATGGGCTTTATTCAGAAACACATACATAGGTGACAAAGGGTATTAAGAGCTGAAAAACAACATTGAAAATGGGGAAAGAAAGTTCTCAAGCTTGCAAGCTGAGGAGTATAGGAGAAATAATGAGAGAGAACTTGGGGAAAATGTTTTATAGCAGCTTGAGTACTTTCTCTATCTTTTGGAGCATTTTTAGCATCTCACCCTCAGTACTTTGCCTACTGCACTGACCACTCCTCAAATTTGGGTATAATCTGTTGTTCTCACTCAATGGAAGGGTAAGGTGAGAATCTTAAGACTATTTATTAAGTAAAGGCACTGTATAGCCGTCAAGTTTAAATAGCGTCTTGTCAGAAAATATTTAGTTATTTAGTTAAAAATGTTGGGAGATGGCCGGACAATTGTCGTGGCTTAGGCCAAATCAGCTACTGGGGACCTGGGGGACCCCAGATGGGACCGACAGATGCTCCCCTCTACCCCTCTTCAAAGAGAGGGGCAGAGGAGGGAAAAGAGACTTATGAGTTTAGAAAGAACTAAATGACTTTAATGAAATATTAATAATAAAATAAAAAGAAATAATGAAAAAATATATACAAAACCGTATCAAGCTCCTGAGATGACCATCACAACACCAGCTGGCACTGGGCCAGTCCCAGGCTGGACTCGGTGACGGACAGGAACTGGATTCCGGATCTGGATTCAGGATCGGGATCACAGGCAGAGGAACGGAGTTCTCCTCAGACGTCGGCCATTGAAGGAAGAGCCCTGACCCTTTGATCCCTCAGCTTTTATACTGAGCATGATGCAGATGGGATGGAATACCCCGTTGTTCAGTTTTGGGTCACCTGTCCTGTCCGCTCCTCCCTGCAGGTGGGACCCCACTATGCTTTTTCGTTTTCCACCTTCCAAGGTTGGCCTTGGCTGTTATGGCAATAAGTATAAGCAGGAGCCTCTCTGCATCCCATGCCTGGGCATCAGCTATAAACATTGGTCTTATCACTCTGAGAGTGAACATTGTCTGCACAATATGCTGTTCATTTCAGTAGTTAGAAGAGGCCCAGCTAAGAAGCGAAGTTACTGAACAAAATTGGTTCTGTTTTACCTCAAACCAGGACAACAATCAGTTTATATTTCTTCTCTGTAATAGAAATCCACAGAATAGAATTAGAGGGAAATGCACAGAAATGACCTAAAGCATTTTGCACTCAAGGGATGAACCTTAGCTTTTGCTGTATCCAGATGGAGACACCTTGATCATTATAATCAGCACGCTCCATTTGCTGCATTAAAAACAAGATAAATATTTAATCACAGTGCAATTAAGTCTGGATCAGTGCCATTAGTTTATAATGAATATATAGTTAGATAGAATCTAATACAGTACTAATTCACTTATAAGCCACACTGAACAGATTTATTTTTTTTTAAAGCTGATATTTTGAGAATGTTAGTGAGACGAAGGTGTGTGTAACTGCTAATTATTTTTACTACTTTCATGCATTAACTGGAATAACATATAGCAATTAGTTAATGTTATCAATATTCCACATAAACTGTGAATTATGTTCTGCAATGCCAATTCTTTTCAGGTTAAAATAACCAAACAAATAGTAAGCTGTACGTATAATGAATATTTGTTGATACAAAATTCATTTGTATCCTAACAGCAAAATAGAATCAACAGTGGCAAATTCCACAAGGAAATCATATGAAACATAATGATCTCTAAGAGTTATTGTGGTTTGTTGGATTTTTTTTTTCTTTGTTTTACAAACATTCAAGTATGCTGGGAAAGCAAGAATTTCTTATTACACTTCAGAAGAGTTGAAGGTTGAGGTCGTTCAAAATATATCAAGTTTGATCTCCGTAGGTTTTAGTTAAACTGAGAGACTCCTTTATTTTCTCTGAGCCAAGTCATGATGCACCAGTATTATGGGAGTTGGGCCCTAAAATGTTTAGAAGTTTACGTAAATTTTGAACCCAGGATGACTTTTTAAGGACAAAAAAAAAAAAGTAAGAAAGAGCAAATACTGGACTACAGCATATTCATTCATTACTAAAGATGCTTCATACTTAAGTGGCAGAATGAGCATGTTGATTAGAAGAAACCGTTTTCGTGATTACAGCCCCTTCTGGCAGAAGGTCAATAGCACATCTGCTGGGAACACTCTCTTCAATGTCCTCAAAACCGTGCACAGCAAAAAATGTAGCTGTAGTTTCAAGTAGTGAACAAACGTGCTGTTCTTTGGGCACAGCTACGTCAAAAGTGTCCTTGGAAAAAGGTAAGTTTTTTTCTAAATACAGGTGAAATCTACAAAATACTGGAGCAGAAGCTTAGTCTTCATCACAAAGGTGGTGCACAGGCTCGAAGTACGTGTACTAGTGAGACCTAACTCCCTACACTGCATTGCTGGAATGGATATGTCATACTTGTGTGCTTGAACCTACAGATAGGCTGAGACATAAGTGTGTATTTTGGTATGATTGAATCATCCCCAGAACTCAGGAGATGCAGGATCATTTCTGTCGAGTTATTAAAATGGTCTCTGAGGTATCACGACTCCCACACAAACACACAGCTGGGGGCATTCAAAGCCAGCCTCCGTGTCAGGTAAGCTTTGCACAATCATATTAAATTAATAGGCAAAGTAGTAAATGTGAGGAAAATCAAAGACCCCCCCAAAGCTTCTGTTATATTCCTGCTCTTTTTGTGCAATAAAGTTTTCTGTCAGAACATATAGGGACATTCTTGCTGGAACCGAATGATCGTTTGTGTGTCTCTGTGGAGGATGGTCTCTTTCGAATAGGATTGTGTTATATTTTCGATTTGTGTCTGCCGAACTTTGAAACCAACAAGGGCCACACCTTTCAAAAATCCATATAATTGAGTTTTTAAAGCGATGATGAGGAAATATATTTCTGAAAAAGAGGTGGTCTCTCATTTGTGCATATATAGGTGGTATAAACATAATTTTTAACTGTATGGAGAAAACATACATACTAGTTTGAAAAGAGTGTCAAATATAAAGATCCAGAGATTAAGCTCATCTCAAATATTTGTAAGATGTCTAATGCAGATTTCTAATTATTCCCACTGCAGGATTCTTTGGCTTTCTTCTCAGGTTGCTGGAACTGATGAACAGCAGGAGAGGGTGTTGGATTACCGGACACTGAGCCTAATTCAGTGTGATAATCCTTAACTACTTCATCATGGGAAGCTTGTGCCATTCTGCTAGCTCCAGCAGCAAGGAGATTAATTCCTCTCTTACCATAAAGATGAAAGAAGTTGTATGTGCCACTGGCTTCTTTTATACATATGTGTTTCAAAATATAAGAGCTCTTGCTAAGTGAGCTCTGTCACAGCTTATTTTGAAGGATTAGCTTTGGCAGAGGAAGCATCTAAATTATTGTGTATTATCAAAACATAGGTAAGGGGGGGGACTGCAAACTACTGCTAAGACTCTGTGAGAGATCTCTGATGAAGATTTCAGCTTACCAGAGGGGGAAAAAAACGCTATTTGACTGACATTCATGGAAAGCCAAGAGGGACTTAAGAAAAGCTAGTAGTATGAAGGCGAGCAGCTAGGGAGTAGTATTTTTCTTTTACAATTAGATGTAAAATAATTTAATACCTTCTAGTAGTTTGATGATAACTTCAATATTTGTTTTGATGGGGTTTGGAGCTTACTATGTCATCAGAGTAACTTTATCTATTAGTCCTACTTCAGTAAAATAAATGAAGCAAATAGCTTTGTATCTAACAGTATCCTCATCTTGATGTATATCAAGGTCAATATCTAGTGTTTTTCATTAAAGTTGCATTATTTCTACATGAAGAGATGATGGATATATAGATACCATCAAAAGTATTAACATTTGTAGCACACTTCCTTTAATTATGCTTTTTTAAAATGTCATTATTTGGCATGTGTCACTCTGTTGGAGTATATTTTTTTTTAATGTTTTTCATATTCCTCATTTAATCTTGTCTTCGTAGAGAAATAATGGGTTTTGCTTTTTGATCATCTTCCTATTTTAGCACAGCAGCAAGCACAGTTTTGCATATGGGGAATCAGACTTTGAGGAAGATGTGACTGATGTAGAGTTCTTGTTTGACTACATCACCTGTCACTGCCTGGTATTTTTGAATGTCTCTCCCACCAAAGCAGCAGATTTTATATTTGACCAAAAATGCTTACACTGTTTGGTGGAAGCATAAGAAGTGGCTCATGTGACGATAACTGTCACTGAATTAGAGAGTGGTAAGGGAAAGAGTTGTTGGAGGGAGGGCAGGGGGGTATTTGTTTGTTTTTTCCTCCTGTTAAGGCTGCTATTTTATCTACTTTCTGATTTCTTGGATTTTGATAAGCTGATGCTACACAACTCCACTGTTAGCCATTTTACTTCAAAGTTGGCCTTTGACACATTTTTAAGTCCTAGGTAAAGATTTATCAGAAAAATATCTGGCAAAGCATCTGTAGACTTTTTGACAATGCGCGTGAACGCGTTGTACAAAATCTTGCCTGTGTTCCTTGTGTCGCTGACCATCTGCACGACCTACACTTTCAGACAAGCTCTGTGTCTGTCCCTGGTGAAGTTTGCACTCCAAACAAACTTGTGTATGGTTCTTGCTGTCTTCAGCCAGGTGAGGAGTGGGAGGGCTGCAGCGCTTCATCAGCAATGCACTGAAAGCATAATATTTTTCTTTATTTTTCTTAAATTGTAATGTATCCTGGACTCTTAGAGGGGACAATAATTAGTGTCATACCTCACACGTACAGATACAAACCCAAGCAGATGAAAAGCCTTGACAGAGACTGGACTTAGCCCAGAGTAACTCTACCATCCCCTTCTTAGGAGGGACACTGTATGGGCATCAGGTCCCGAGCATCAGCCCTCTTGCTCTTCAGATCCTTTCCCATTGCACTGTGTAGCTTGTTCACGTAGATACAGCCAGTCTGTAGTAAAACTAAATAACTGAAATGAGAACAATCAGAATTTTAGGTAATGTCATACACAAACACATATTTAAATGTGCTTTATAGTTGTCAATGTTTCTAGGGTCTTTTTGTTTCTTTCTTTCTTTTTTTTTTTTTTCCTCAAAAATAAAAAACCATGCAAATAAAAAAAGCTCAAAATAAGACCAGGTATTTTAAAAATTGCATTTCCTCCAAACTGTCGGGGGAAAAATGTAGAAAGGTATTTGGACACTTCTTTCTATTAAGTAAAAAAATATTCAATATCCTACAAGACAAAAATAAGTAACAGTTTTCCCAAATAGGCTAATTCACTCGTATACATTATCAAGGGCAACAAGAAAGCCTTCTATAGATGTTTCAGTGACAAAAAGAAGACTAGGGAAAATGTGGGCCCACTCAGGAAGGAAACAGGAGACCTGGTGACCGGGGACATGGACAAGGCTGAGGTACTCAGTGATATTTTTGATGCAGTCTTCACTGGCAAGTGCTGTAGCCACACCACCCAGCTTGCAGAAGGCAAATGCAGGGACCGGGAGAATGAGGAACAGACCACTGTAGAACAAGATTAGATTCAAGATCATCTGAGGAACCTGAAAGTGCATAAATCCATGGGACCTGATGAGACACATCCACGGATTTTGAGGCAACTGGCAGATGAAGTTGCCAAGCCACTATGCATCACGTTTGAGAAGTTGTGGCAGTGCAGTAAAGTTCCTGCTGACTGGAAAAGGGGAAACATAACCCTCATTTTTAAAAAGGTAAAAAAGGAAGACCCGGGGAACTACAGGCCCGTGAGTCTCCCCTTTGTGCCTGGCAAGATCATGGAGCAGATCTTCCTGGAAACTATGCTAAGACACAAGGAGGTGATTTGTGACAGCCAATGTGGCTTCACTGAGGGCAAATTGTGTCCTACAAATTTGGTGGCCTTATAGGATGGCATTACAGCATTGCTGGATAAGGGAAGAGCAACTGACATCATCTAAATAGACTTGTGCAAAACATTTGACATTGTCCCACAGGACATCCTTGTGTTTAAATTGGAGGTACATGGATTTGACAGCTGGACCACAAGGTGGATAAGGAATTGGCTGAATGGTCACACTCAAAGAGCTGCTGTCAACATCTTGATGTCCAAGTCGAGACCAGTGATAAGTGGTGTTCCTCAGGGGTCGGTACTGTGATCAGTGCTGTTTAACATCTTTCTTGGTGACATGGACAGTGGGATCGAGTGCGCCCTTAACAAGTTTGCCAATGATACCAAACTGCGTGGAGTTGTCGACATGCTGGAGGGAAAGGATGCCCTCCAGAGGGACCTTGACAGGCTGGAGAGGTGGGCCTGTGCGAACCTCATGAAGTTCAACAAGGCCAAGTGCAAGGTTCTGCACATGGGTTGGGGCAATCCCAAGCACGAATACAGGCTGGGTGGAGAAGGGATTGAGGGCATCCCTGAGGAGAAGGACTCAGGGATGTTGGTGGATTAGAACCTGAACATGAGCTGGCAATGTGCCCTCACAGCCCAGAAGGCCAACAACATCCTGGGCTGCATCCAGTGAAGTGTGGCCATCAGGTCAAGAGAGGTGATTTTGCCCCTCTACTCGGCTCTCGTGAGACCACGCCTGGAAGACTGCATCCAGCTGTGGAGCCCTCAATGTAAGAAGGACATGGACCTGTTGGAGTGGGTCCAGAGGAGGGCCACCAAGGTGATCAGAGGGCTGGAGCACCTCTGCTGTGAAGACAGGCTGAGAGAGTTGGGGTTGTTCGGCCTGGAGAAGAGAAGGCTCTGGGGAGACCTTATAGCAGCTTTCTGGTATCTGAAGGGCACCTACAAGAAGGCTGGAGAGGACTTTTTACAAGGGCATGTAGCGATCGGATGAGGGGTAATGGCATCAGACTGGAAGAAGGTAGATTTAGATTAGATATCAGGAAGAAAATTTTCACTCTGAGTGTGGTGAGCCACTGGTGCAGGTTGCCTGTGTAAGTTGTGGGTGCCCCATCCCTGGAGGTGTTCAAGGCCAGGTTGGACGGGGCTCTGAGCAACCTGGTCTGGTGGGAAGTGTCCCTGCCCATGGCAGGGGTTTGGAACTAGATGATCTTTAAGGTCCCTTCCAACATAAACCACTGTACGATTCTATGATCCCTGACAAAATTTACATTTATTGGTGAAGCAATGCTTTACTGGTTTTCCTGACTTTTCTTGTTATAGACAAACTAACATTTTTTTCCAAACACATAATTACTGCTTCAATATTGCATTATGCAGAATTTTATTTTTATGAAGTTTTAGTTGACTGTACTTGTCAAAGAAGAAAACAGATAATGTGGTTCTGTGTTGAGCCCCTTTGCAAGTCTGCTGGGGATGCATTTGATTCATCCATCTATAAAATCTCAGAGATTTCAGTAAGAGCATCTAAAAAATTTAAAACCTGCTATGCTTTAAGTTATCTTGCAATATTTTTTCAAAAACAGCATGGGATTTCAATTGAATAACAGAATGATATATTTTGGACTATACTTATTATGTTGACTAATACCACTGGAACTGCACAAAGAAGGACTCAAAACAGCAGCAAAGTGAATAGATCTATTACTTTTAGTGCACAATTAATCTTGTTGACATTATTTTATATGAACATGGATAAAAATGCCTGGAAAGCATACCATTGAATTCCACTGCTCATTAATATTGATCAAATGTTGTTGTTCTCTTTGTGTTGGAAGCCACTTAAAGATTACCTGCAAAAGTATTACAGTGCTATTGATTTAAAAAAACCCAAATCCCTGAAGTCCACTGGTTTTTTGAAAATCAGTTGACAAGTTTGGACTTTTTTTTTTTTTTTTTGTAAAGAAGGATGTTTTTGAACTTGCTTCTGTAGATCTGAGTAACCGAGAATATTAATCAGATTGTCAGGGAATTAATTATCCAGCATTCAATACAATGTTATTTAAAAGACTGTAAATCCCTATGGAAGTTAGTCTGGACCTGTCATCATCTGGTGGCAGTGCCTAGATCTTGCATACCATTTTTGATACTTAAATGGAATGATAGCAGGATTAGGGCCCAAATCCTTCAAGACACTTAAACCTGCATAACCTGCATCAGGGATCTTGTTAAAAAAAACGAGTCATATGCTTGAAGGTTCATGCAATTCAAATATCCTGAAGATGTATGAACCCAGGGTATGTTCCTCTGGAGAATCAGGAGAAACAAGGTATGATGGTATAGGCTTTTTAAAGTTTCAATCATTCACTCTTTTAGCATGCAGATGAGTCTAACCCATGTCGTTTTTAGGAAATGAATGTCAAGTAGTGAAAATAAGATGATTGTTGTTTACTAGTTTCAGTGCATTTAATTAGGATGTTTCATTGCTCTCAAAATCATTTTTGAACTACCAGTTTCTATTAAAAAAAAAAGAAAAAAAGAACCCTAAAGCAAAATTACTCAACGTTTAGATTGAAAATACTGCTATTATATGTCTATGACCAAATAACAACTATAATCAGGAAAAAATAAAGTTCATATTGTTGGTGTGGGGTTTTTTTTCAGTAGGAATGCATCATAGAAGACTAAGATTAGTTAGAAATACTAGGATGCACAGTATATTTATTACTGTGCACCTCAAATGACCTTTTAAGCCTTTGTACTTTGGACTGATCTGAAAAAACACAAAATCTAAAGAAAATCAATGGAAGTACGCTGAACATGTGCTTAACAAGCCATATGGAGAAAGCAGCAAGCAAAATGAGAAAGTAATCATTAAAAGATTTATTGTTCTTGGAAGATTAGAGATCTGCTTGCAGAGAAATAATTAACATATGAGGCTACTCGCAGGTACTCCCCTGCATACTGCAGCACTATGATAGAGACTTGAAAAAAAATACACAGCTCATATATATTGGGAGAACAAAAGTGCAAATTATTAAACATATTGCTTCCCAAAATATTACATAGGAGAAATAACATGAACAGAAGCTGTGATACTTAAAATCCATGAGTCTTCCTTGACCTGTTAAAGGAGCGATATATGTTGACTGGAATTAAGAACGTAGAATACCATTACATTTAAAGTGCAGTGCAGAATATGGCTGGGGAATGACAGAAAAGGCAAGAGCCAGTCTCTTGCTTTTCATCTTCATGATTTTTGCCTTTGTTTGCTACTAATTGCATTTAGAATAAGCTGCTATATGTTCATGTCTTTTGTTTGTTGGGTTCAGTGTGATATATCCTATGTGTAATGATGCGTACAAGTGTAACTTCTGCAGGATTGTGTCCTGGAATAGGCTGATGACATAAGCTGCAATAGAAATGTGTAGATGGATAGTTTCTCAAATTGCTGTAACCACCCGGGCAGTTATAACTGGGGAATGAGTTCTGACATCCTTGTCATTCTGTTAATTTTTATCTTTTGCAAATTAATATTTTCTTAGAGAGTGCAGTTCTCACTAATGTGACATTCCGAATTAATGCTGTTGCTGTGAACATCTGTCAAACCTTAGGTTTGTAATTGAAAACATAAACCAATAGGCAGACCCTCAAAAACATTAAACTTATAGCTCTTTTAAGTTTAAATCATTCAATTCCCAGTGCTGATTGTCAGTAAATTATGTTCTGCAAATAAGTTCTTTTCTGGCTTTTTTTTTTTTTTTAATGCAATTTTAAGTGGGTGAGTAATTATTACATTGCATTCCAATAAGCAAAGATTAACGCCTTTCTGTGCACATGGCAAAGGTTGCAAATAACATACTTTATATTGGATTCACAAATCTTTTCACAGACAAACTTGCACATGAGGCTTTTCAATCAGCGATTATCGGTTCTTTAGACTGAGATTGGAAAAAAAAATAATCAAAATGCTAAAGTGTTTTCTTCTGGTAGGAAGTATGTTACAAGTAGTATTGGTAAGGTTATAAGATGTAAAAGGCTTTTAACACGTGCTTCAAAATGAATGAACTTTAGACCTCAGTTCAAAAAATGCTATTATTTAAAGGTATATATAGTCATTATATATAGTCATTGCAAACCTAACAAATTAGATCTCACTGCTGAAATTTTAGTTATCCTAGCATGTGGTTAGTTGGGGGGAAAAAACAAAAAGAGAATTTATTCAGAAGACCTTTTTGAAACCAGCTTGAACTGGATGTGCTAAAAAGTCACTCAATGGAAAGGGAATAGTTGGTTTAGTAGCTGCTGACTGCTGGCCCAGATAGTCACGTACTCAGAAAGTCACCCAAAGCCATAGCAAAGATCTCCTCAAACTACGAACTTGACATGTAGTGATTATTCAGGGATATTGTACATGTCAGTCTGTACATGATAGGCACATTTGATTAATACATATTTCCTCAGTGGTATAAAAGTTAGAATGCCTGTTATCTTTAATAGGAGAGCAAGATTTAGCTTCTCTGTCTCCTGTCTTCTCTCACATTAAAAAATAATGTTGTGATTAATGAGTAGTGACATGCTTCATATTTTTTCTTGTTCATAAAAATCTGTGCTGGCAAGTTATCTGAACTAAGTGAAGGGCACATTTTAGTGGGTTAGTGGGATACGAAGGTCTACATAAGGGATTTTATTTCTTTAATGAACGCATGTAAATGACTGAAATTATTATGGTTGTTATTAAGTATGTATATATATTTCTCCTTTTTTTCCCCTCTCTCAGGACCCTGCCTTCCTAATCCATGTCATAATGGTGGGATATGTGAAATTAGTGAAGCATACCGAGGCGACACATTCATAGGATATGTTTGTAAATGTCCAGAGGGATTTAATGGGATTCACTGCCAGCACAGTAAGTTCCACATGGTAACTTTTATTGTATTTATAGATAGGAGCCATTTTATTGCTTGCAATGTTGAGGATTAATATCAGATCTGGTTTTCTGAAATATATCAGTCTTTGGCTTTTATATTGTGAAGAAGCTAATACTACTACCTTCAGAAAATGACCTTACTTCAAACTTACTGAACACAACAGTGCATAATTTGCTATGCATATTCTAGAATATGGTTAGGAAAAGTAATCACATTTAACACGGAATTAATCAAAAAGCATATTTGAGATAGTAGGGACCTCTTCTTATCTTGGAATTGTTTGTGGGTGTGGTTTGATTAATGCTAGACAAAAGTGGAAAGAATAACTGAAATGAAATTTGTGAATAAATGTCTTTTGTATCTTTCTTTACCTATGCATTTATAAATTATAAAGAAATGTTTTGAATCACAATAATTAAATTCAAGGTTAGAAGTTCCAGACTTAAATCAGATGGACATTTAATCCTGTTTAAAATACAGTATCTGGACCTCTTTCTAATCATTATCATTTATCTGAAGAGTTTTTTCCTGGTTTCAGGGCAGATTGGGAACAGCAGGTCAGTATCCTAGTCTTAAAGTGGGTAGTTACAGAATTGACAGGCAGCCATATGGAAAAAAAAGAATCTTGACATTTAAATAATATCCCATGGGTGGATTATATAGTAAGGTCTACTCTTCACCAACCAAAAATTTTAAGTAAATAGATATTGCATTTTTATGCATATATTGAAAATTACAGGTCCATGTTTCCCCAATTAATGTGATCAGAAGTTCTGTGTGACCAAAACCAATTAATAAAAGCTATGCACATTCCTCTGCAAGTGACTGATCAGATCATGTTCTAACCTATAAACATAATCCACATTATCTGTTTGTCACTTAAATAGAAGCTGGTTTTTTTTCATATGTAAAAGTCAATTAGAACAACTGCTTGCCTAAGGAGAAACTCATGTGCCAAATTTGTGGTTTATTTCATGCAATAAAGCACAGCATCATTCTTAAAATCTCATGTTATTGATGCATTTGGAAGCCAACTGTTACTCAGTTAGAAGGTTAAAAACTTAAACAGTCAAGAATCCACTTCTATTTGCACATAAAGATAAATCCACTCATTCAAACCAGAATGAATAAGTGCTGAATCCAGTCTACCTTAATTAAGTGCTCCATTTAGATACTTATCTATAATTTGAAGTGTCAGGAACCAATACAGTCCAGCTCAAATAACTACTTATGTTCATTATGTCCCTTATATACTCAATGGAAAGTGTCTCCAAAGACCTGAATATGGATATTCAATTTCATTAACTTTGGCCCCACTCTCTCTCTCTCAGTTAATTGTGCAGGTAACATAGGCAGTCCCACTAACTTAATCTAGTTAAACCATGTGTCTACCTCTTCCACTAGGAACATGGAAATATTGGATATTATCCACTCCTTTGGTATCTGTTCCATCTAGCCCTGATCCTGGGGATGGCCATCTAGTGGAGCTGACTGCCAGCAAGAGTCATGCTGACTTTTTTTTGTTTTAATGGTCATATCATTAGAGCACTCAGTCAAGATGGGGCACTGAGTTCATAGTGTAATCATGATGGCAAAGGATAGTCATTGCCAGCCTTTAAACCATATAGCCAGGAGTTCAAGAGTCTCAAGACCAGAAGAGCAGGCAAGATTATGTCTAGCTGTAACTCAAGAGTTATACCAGCTTAAAAATTGTACCTGGGATAAATTGTGACTGCAGGACCTTGTGGTTCCCAACCCCGTTCCTTGTACTTGCATGCATTTTACATGTGTCTGCCACCTGATAAATGAAGCAAAAGTCATTGGAGAGTGGAAATATAGGAAGCTGCACCTTTATCCCCATGACTGCTGTAAGTGAGGGTACAAGCAGACCACTTCTGTGTGCCATTGATATCCAGTCATATGGAGGAGCTCATCTGAAAACGTCTTCATGTGGCCTAACATTCTCAGGCACGCTCCACCATGGGACCAGTCACTTAGTCAACGTGCAGCACACAATGCTTCTCCTTCCATTGAATGTGAAAAAGATGACCTTTGTTAAGGATGCAGTGACGTGAATAACACCACAAATTTTCATCAAACAGAATGCATGGTTAACATGTGCTGTGTGGAAAATAGCATCTTGTTACCTAGTTCATGAAAAAAAAACATACATTAGTGCATTATGGAGTGTTTCATTGTAGTTGTTTGCTGAGTCCCCAGTATAATTTTAAAAAACATTCAGGTATCTAACAGTTAGCTAATGATCCTGCTAATCAGCAGAGTGTATTTCTACAAACTTCAGAATAAAGTAGAACTCTCACATGGGTGATTCAGATTCACTGTGGGGAGACCAGAATCCAAGAAGGCAGCTAAAGTGATTTGAGATAAAACGAGTTTGTGTGAACAGTTACTCTTTGGGGGACAATAAAATTTAGTCCTTTTCAGGTAATCTGAATTGAGATGTGATAATAAATCATATACAGTATATAGGTGTTCAGTCTCTAAGGATGTCAGCTATGAGAAGCATCAGAGGAGGTCTCTGCAATCAGGAAGAAGTGTGGGACTTCCAGTGGTGAACTTAATATAACTCTTTTATATGATATCCCTTTAGCTCAATTCACAAAGTTCCTTTGATACAAATTCCTCTGCTTCATAAAGTTTAGCAATTCAATTCTGAACTCATTGTAAATCAAGTAAGAAATGTGTCAAAGTAGTTCCAACGTGAAAAGGTAAATTAAAATGACCTCTTTGTGAGACATGTATCTTCTTCTAAATTGTTAAGGTTTCCAAAAAATCACATTATACTTCTCTTGTACAAGGTTTTTTGTCTTGGATTTCTTTCATGTCTAATATTCTGTTGCTAAGTCAATTAAGCTAGGTGATTGATTTTGCAGTCGAGATACATTCCCAAAGCTAGTATTCTGTCATTCGCATCAACAAATATCCTGTCAATATTTCTGAGATCCCTTGACCTTTTACTCAGGTAAATAATTAATATGTAAATTATAAAAGAGATCGTTAGCAATTTTACTGATTGTATATTCTAGATTGACTGCAAAACTGATATTAATTGTCAATAGTTGTCTGAAAAGATTCTGATTCCCCAGTGGCAAATAAAGAAACAGCTTCCCATTTCAGGGCTCCTAAACAAACCAATGTTTCCCTGGGGAAGTCTACCTCAGGTAGAAGCCTGGGCAGATTTTTGTGGTGATGCCCAATACGTTCTTTAAATATCCCTCCGTTATTTAAGAGGCATTTACTTATCTGCTTGGTATGAAGATTCTCCCCAAACGCTGCCCAGGTTACAATCAGTCATGCTGTTAGTGTATGGCTATCTGGCTTTCAAATGTGCTATTGACAGTATCCAGCGACGAGGAGAGAGGAGGTGTTTGCAAGAATGACCTTGAGGCAAGGCAAGTCTCCTTACGGTCTTACTACACCGAGAAAGCAGATCTTCCAGGGAGTAACTCAGAGCACTTAAATTCCTGAAAATAGCATACAACTCATGCCCAGGAAGACTAGGGTGTCCTCCGTGGTGGTGATCCTCATTCATAAGAGCAGCAAATCATTTTGTTCCTACAGGATCACTTTGACTGAAAACTGTGTAAACACATCGCCTGGTCATTAGCCAGAAAGAAGCATGTAATCATTGGGTGTGTTATAATTCCCTTTTCTTCAACCATGAATTTCAAGAAAGTCTATCTACTGAGATCTTTCTGGCTTGTATTGGAAAAGGCGTACTGCTATCCATGAACCAACATCTGTTGTTAAACCATTGTCAGCCTTACTAATCAGTCTTCATATGACAGAAGGAAATGCTGGACAAATAGTTGCTGTTTGGATAATTAATGCCTCCATCAACATATAGAGGGGTTACTCTGTCACCTGTTGAACAGCTTAGAAATACAGTGCTGCAGAACAAGTCAAAATCAATGGAAACGCCCATAAGACTGAAATGGACAGGTTTTCCACCAAAAAAAAAATCCTTAACATTGATATATGTAGACAATATACATTACTGTGGTTATCAGATAGATTTCCTGCTGAAAACACAGGAAACTGAGGCATTAGTAACGATATATGTCAAAGTGTGGGTTACTGGCTGCCACACAGCTAACTGAAGAGACACACAGATCCAACCACAAAAAATCAAGCTAGAAACAATAAAGAGTTTGATTTGGATGCAGTTTTATATTCTGAGGATCATTAACTCTGTCTGCCATCACTAAATGCCTTGCACTCCAAGAAGAATAAAGGTTAATAATCAACAACATCCAATAATGTAAGCAAGCTCTTCCCAGTGTTTGTACAGAGTTCTCTGCTTTCCACCTCCCCATCATAGGTGGTCTGTGGTATTCGCGTCTGCTACATTAATGCATTGGGAAACTGCACAGATGGGGGAGATGCCGCAGAGCAGCAGCTCACATTTTGATAGTACGTTGAGGCGCCATCCCAACTACCCATAGGGCAGTGGCTTTTAACTGTGGGGTGCAACTGGAAAGGCCACTGGCCATGCATTTCTGGCCAGCTGACGTGATACATAATCTACAGCTTCAGCTCTACCAGCAAATTCAAATCCTAGTAACTTTTCCAGCTACTAGGAAGAAATATATGTGAGGAAGCTGTAGAACATCCTGTGGCATGGATTTTTGTGTGTTGCAACGAGTGAGTGAACTTGCTAAACCATTCCTGGCTGCAGTTTGGTGGTACAGCACTCCAGAAACCATTCCCCACAGGTGGTTTTCATGCAGCTGTCTTGTTTTGGAGGCTAAAACCAATTGTTTCTTGCACAGATGCAGCTTGTTTCAAGCCAGCGGACCCCCTAGATGAGTGGGCAAATTTAATGTGCTAGGGTAGATATAGTTGCACCATACCAGATGTTCATCTGGTGCTGTGCTGGTGAACGCTCACTATGGCTTGTCCTTTAATACCTCTTTGTGCTTGGGGAGTCCTGAATCTAACCCAGGTGTTCCTTTTTATTTTGGGGGGGGGAGTTCATTGTAGTTAGCTGTATGAGTAGTTTTAACAAATTACACTAGCAATAAGTTATATAATGTAGCATCAATAATCTATATAGTGTAGTAGTAAACAGCATGTGTAAGTATGTGTTAGGGAGCTTATACATATAAGCTTTGTTGAGCTGAATTATGAAAACTATTCCTGTGTCCGACCAGTTGCTTAGATAAGAAATGAAGGAAAACAGATATACCATTGCTTATTTGGGAATCTTCTAGAATTTTGCATAATTAAAATGAAACAGAAAGAGGGTAACTGGAAAGACATCTAAGAGAGATGACTAATAAAGAAGAAAAAAGCAAACAGTCAGTAAAGGCTTTTGGAAGAAAACTCATTAAAATATTGATGTTAAAATGGAAACTGTGTAAGTAGACAAAAATTGGGGCACAAAAATGGCAGGACCACCAGGTGCAGAAGCACAGCAAACATTTGCCCCATTCACAGAAGTCCAGGAAAACTTTTGCATGAAAGTGCCTGGAAAAACAAATGCTCTAATGAGGTAAAAAATGATGGGTTTGTCAGTTGAAAACAAAGAAAGTTTTGATGATGAATCTTCTTACAATAAACATGTGGTGACATTGAACAAAAGTGACAACAATTTTTGGACTATTGGAAGTAGGGTTTTGTTTTCCTTGAAATCCAAATAAATATCTTGGTGAAAGCATTAAGTGACTGAGATAAGACTACCTGAAGCCCAGAGAGAAAAAGCATTAAATCTCAGGTAACAGACCAACACTGGATGCTTCACAGGAGGGGTCAGGACACCCCCACCATGAAAAGAAGGGGAATAAATGGCCCCCTACTTGAAGATTTTATTTCATTCTGTAATAGCCAGAGATTGGCTTAAAATCCTAGGTAGGAAGAATGATATCCCCTCCAATTTTGTTTCACTCATGCTAGCATTTGCTTATATAGCACTGTTTATTCTTCTTATTCATATACATTTCCAATAGCTTTTTTTTGTGTGTTGAGTTACTGACCTTAACAATCTCCTGATGCATTGAGTTTCATAGTCTAATGCTGTATATCAAAAAAAAATCCTTTTTCAATTTCAAACCTGCTGTCTTTCAGCATCTTTAAATGTTTTATTCTTTGTATATTATGAGACTAAAACAAAAGCAGCTTTTGAGTGCCTTCTGTATGCCACTTATTATTTTGCATACATTTGTCATGTTCCCTCTTATTTTTTCTTATGCCAACAGTTCAAATTGTTTCCTTTTCTGTTTCACATGAGAGTTTGTCCGGGACTTTTAAATGGTTTCTCTATGGCCTTCTCAAAATCCTTTTTGCTCTGTGGTATATTTTACTGTGACAGCGACCTATACCGAAGACAGAGCTGTACCATTTATTTGGCAGAAGATCCTTACAGTACTTTCTATATACTTTATGCAGCATTTTGTTGGAAGTTTCTTTTCGATTTTTCCTGTTTTAACCAGAACTGGATGGTGAGCTAAGGCTTTTATTAAGCTGCCTTCTTTGATGCCTAAGTTTCTTTCATAAGATGTCATAGTGGGAGGAAATAGATCTTCCCGATTGCTTTTGGGTTTTATGGGGATATTGAGCAGAGGGGTGGATTTCTTATGACCTATACACTGTCTGAACTATACAATGAATGGTACTTTTAAGAAGATGTGTGTTTCTGTGATATAAAAGTCACTGAGCTTGTCAATAGCCATTATAAACATCTTTTGTAGGAGGGTAAATCTCTTTTCCCCTAATTGCAGTCTTTCTTAAGGACTGGTATTATTTTATTGTGGAAAGAAATTAATGTTCCAAAATTGCATGAATTACTCTTTGATTGTCAAAGATATTAAATTTGTTCATATTCTGCATTAAAAAGATAATAAACGGAGACATTTTGCACATACAAGTTCCTCTTTATATTTGAATTAATAATAAATACTGAATTAAAAATTATCTTTTTAAATTTAATAATAGTTATTGTGATGTCACCATCACACATTCTCTTTTTTATAACATAAATATTATAATATGCCTTTTCAGTGGGCTTCCTCAGAACGGGAATAACTCTTTATATTCCTGAATACATTACAGAAAAATACTAGCAATGAGTCTTGCTAATGCTGCATGAAAATACTTTTGCAAAAAAACCCCACAAAGATTCCTTCTTAGGTGTTCAATAACTAGACTGCTTTTTTGAAAGCAATGTGTAGACGGTCTTATATGGCTTTGGGATATAAGAATGTGGAAGAATATATGGATTATGCTGTTACAGTCATTTCGTAACAGATAAATAGTGTAAGAAAATGATGAGTAGTTTCAGGACTTACGTGAAATTCTTCAGTAACAGACAAGGAACTGGACATTATTATTCATCTGGTCTCTTCCACTCCTACTTTCATGGGCTGGTTTTTTCCATAATATATCATGAGTTTGGAGTCTATATGTCTTAAATATATTGTCTCACACTTAAACAGATAGGGTATTTCAGATAAAGACGTGATGATGCATCATTCAAACTTCAGTTTACATCAACAGAGAGTTTTCTTGAATAAGACCAGCAACAATGAATTCAGTATCTCTTGATGTGTTATGCTCATTCTTTATCACTTAATACTGCAGTATACCATGCAGTATCTACTGTATAAATATTTTCAGTTTTCTTCAAGATAATGCATTCAAACAAGCAAAAGCTATTGTCTGGGACCTCAGTGTCATTTTATTCTTTTGTGTTCTCCTTTTTTGGGTTCCCTTTCATACTTACAAAAAATACATGTTCATTTCAATTCTGTTACGAAAAGTGGTACGGGATTGTTTTCTTCACTGGAAAAGGTCATTTTGTAATATCTAAATGGTATTCTTTTCTTCTGTTTTCAGAATGTGAGTCAAGAAAATAAGCATTTCTTACTGCTTTTCTTTCTGTATTTCTTTTCCCAAATTCAATATTCTGGTTTTGGCAGCTTTCCCAAAGTGTGACGATTGTCCATTTTCTTTTTGTTCAGTCTTAGACTTCTCTATGAGGATGTTCACAATGCTTTCTTGGCAAGGATTTGGCATAGAAAGCCTCTGCAAAGGAAAACAGATTTTAAATGGAACAACAGTGACTGGAAAACATAAACTCACCTTGTCTGTTAGTGTGGTCCTTTAAACAACATTACTGATACTAACTCATTTCTGTTACTGTAAATTTTTACCTTCACTTGTTGGTTTGACAAGCAATACACTTTGTGAATGAGCTTGCATTCCATCTCTTTATATGACTCCATCTTTCTCACAGTCAAAGAATGCTTGCTATTGAGAGCTATACCCTTGCCTTTCTGTACTGTCATAAGCCCTTTCCTTAAAGCTTTGGACATGAGGTCTTTGACGCAGCCTTGAGATGCTAAGTGACTTATAACATTGGGCTGTTCCCAAACTGTCACACAACTTTTCTTCAAGAAAGAGCATCAATAAGGAACTCTTAACCACAGAATTACATTAGTACAGAATCATTATTGTTGAGTGTGTTAATATTTGCAATGCTGACCCAGTAGATGGTATAGATTTTAGAATCATAGAATCATAGACTGGTTTAGGTTGGAAAGGACCTCAAAGATCATCTAGTTCAACCTCCCTGCCATGGTCAGGGGTGTCTTACACTAGACCAGGTTTCTCAAAGACCCATCCAACCTGGCCTTGAACGCTTCTAGGGATAGGGCCTCCACAATTCTCTGGGCAACCTGTTCCTGTGTCTCACCACCCTCATCTTCAAAAAATTCTTTAAAACTGTTGCTCCTTGTCCTGTCACTACAGGCCCTGGTAAAAAATCTCCCTCCATGTTTCTTATAAGCCCCCTTTATATATTGAAAGGCCACAATACGGTGTCCCCAGAGCTTTTTCTTCTCTAGGAACAGCCCCAACTAAGTCAGCCTTTCTTCATGCGAGAGATGCTCCAGCCTTCTGACCATTTGCATAGTCCTCATGTGGAGGAGGATCCACTCTAACAGGCCCATGTCTTTCTTGTATTGGGGACCCCAGAGCTGGACGCAGTACTCCAGGTATGGTCTCATGAAAGTGGAGGGGGAGAATAACCTCCCTCAACCTGCTGCCCACACTTCTTTTCAGGTAGCTCAGGAAACGATTGGCTTTCTGGGCTGCTATCATACATTGCTGGTTCATGTCCACTTTTTCATCTGCCAGTATCCCCAATCCTTCTCTGCAGGCCCGCTCTCAATCCATTCAGCCCCCAGCCTGTATTGATAATGATTGATTGCCCCAACCCAGGTGCAGGACCTTGTACTTGCCCTTTTTGAACTTCATGATGTTCACATGGGCCCACTCCTCTCTCTGGATGGTGTCTCTTCTCTCAAACATGTCAACTCCTCCACGCAGCTTGGTGTCATCTGCAAACATGCTGAAGGTGCACTCAGTCCTAAGCAGGAGAACAAGCAATGAATCACAATAGAATTATGGTTGGTTAGAGGAAGAACATAAGAAAACTGGAGCTGAACAAAGCATCTGTTCTCTGCTCCTTCTTCCAACCTTTTATGCCCATCTAGGTAGACGTGGCAAATTATAAGACAATTTCATTCATTGTGATAGTTTAGGACCAACACAACCACACCACAGCTTTAAAGTAAGGATTGCTTTTAGTCTTTGTTGCACTCACAGATTCATTACAGATATACGAACACATTTCTGTGAGGAAGATAATGAAGATAAATGAAACCTTGAAATAAAATCTCATTATTTAATGAGACAAAAGTTGTCATTTAGAATTTTTTCACACAGTGGCATGGTCTGATCCATCTGTGCAGGAAGCAGCTGTTAGAAAAAAAGATGAGTTTTGTAATTTAGATCTTTTTCTTGTTTTTTCTTTTTATTGTTCTGCTGCTGTAAGAACTACTGGGCTCAACCATATGTGTGTGTAGGTGTGTCTAGGATGCTGAATTAAAATATTGTATTTGTGTTAGAAACTCATGCTGGCATATGGCTGTGCAGTTCCTTATTACTGTATAGAATATTAGTATTTCCGTTGTTCATCAAACAAGTTAAAAATTATATTACTGACTTTAATGTTTGTAACTTGAACAATTTACATGGCAATTTTTCTAAAAATTAAAGAAAGAAAAAAATTTAGTCATCAGGCATTGTTTTTATACTACAGACTGTGTGAAACAGTTTGAAGAAACCAAAGAACTTTTTAGAAGGAAGATCCAGAAATCTATTCAGTACTCTAGCTACTCTTTTGAAATTATAACTAGTATTTATTTGTGTGGATACACTTTTGAGGTCAGTGGGTTTATTTTTAAGTATTCAGTATACAGAGGCAGAGGAGGATAGAGCATCAGACTCATTGCCTGTGTGTGCAAATCTTGAAAAAACAGTACTTGGACTTGAAGCTCAGTGTAATGAGATAATAGTCTAATAGTATATACCAATCTGCATTACAAATGTATTCCCTTTGTATTCATAAAATATCTCAAGCAAAACTCATAGTGCTGTCACATTTGCATATGAATACCCAGGATGTTCTTCTAGCTTGCATTTATTCTGATGTGTTAAGTAATATAGAATTATTTCTGTAGGGCATCTGGATGAGTGTTTTAGTTTGCATCAGGAGTACATTTTTAAAGAAAATCTCTTGATCATCTTCTCTTACTGTGCTTTGCTTCATGTGACAGCAGTCTCAGAGCATAAGAACTGGATCCCTTTGAGATGAAAATAATATAAAAGAAAATAGTCTGGTAGTCTAAGATTCCTCATATACACACTAGGAATTGACATAAAACATTCCGGTGGGTAAATGGACGTTCAGTCCTCCCAGCCGACGTAGAACTTTTACAGAGAAAACATGCCTGAGAAATGTGTAGGGACATGCAGACGCTGTGTCCTCGGCTCTAATCATTTCAGACTACAACTATAATTTTGCAAGACCACACTACTTATGAATATAGACAGAACCTGTCTCTGCCTACATTTTTCTCCAAGTACACTGAAAACAGTGAATAGACCTTGTTTCTCTTCCTTTTCTTATGATTTGTTAATGTCTGACATAAGGAGAGGCACTTGGTTTTCTGAAGTCTCATGATCTGGCCTGAATTTTCTTTAATGCTCTAGTGTGTTTGCCTGATACTGCCAAAATGATGGTGCCCATCTTTCCTGAGAACATATCCCTATCAGACAGTCTGAACTGTCTCACCAGGCTTGTCTGGAAGTGTACAACCTAAACACAAGAGGGGGTTTTCTGTGGGATCAGATCAGTGAAAGTAGCCACACAGCTTTCAGGAGGAGCTTATTAGTTCTTCCTGTGACACTTCTCTGCCCAGGTGCACAGAGCCTCTGTGACTCTAACCATCAGTAGCTGGTTATCATCTCAGAAGGACTTCTGCTGGGATCTGTGCATGGCCATGAATGAGCAAAAATGATAGCACTCAAGAATTGCCCCCTTGCAACAAAGCATTGGCAGCGAATTGGTGCTGCGTGGTCCAGATGTGTATGCATTATACCATAAAAGAGAATTTAAATCACTATTTACCAGCAAATAATACATAAAATTTGTAATCTCAGATTTCATTTTAGCCTCAACACAAGTCAGTAAGGCATCTAGTTCTGAAAATGTGTTTTATGTGATCCTTTCATGTGTCTAGCATACAATC
Organism: Anarhynchus alexandrinus; assembly: GCA_008711295.1. Classification (NCBI taxonomy): domain Eukaryota; kingdom Metazoa; phylum Chordata; class Aves; order Charadriiformes; family Charadriidae; genus Anarhynchus; species Anarhynchus alexandrinus. Next base: position 826,044 of record VUYV01000125.1, read on the forward strand.
ATTACTCTCATGTAGTATTTAGGGTTTATTTAAAAGCAGTATTCTCTTCAAATACCAGTAGTTTTTGCTGTTAGAAAAAAATTAGTTTGCTCTTTTCTCAGCCTTTCTATTTTCTTTGTCAGTCATACTTAATATCTAAGGGAGTTTCAGAATAACACTTCAGAAGATATACGCCAAAATGAGAAAAAAGTGAAACATGAAAATAATTTTTGACTGAATCTAAAATTTAGAGTTTAAAATATTAATTTCTTCATTATTTCAGTGCTCTAACAGAGAGAAAATCTCCTCCCATTTCTCAGCAAAAATAAAGATCTTTTACAGGGATTGTATCACCTATGGCTCTAAGTTATGGTACAGATTATATGTGTGGACTGGAAGGCAATTCCTTAGCTGCTAAACACAGTTTTGGAAAATGCATAAACCTATTTGGATAGGTCTTACTTGATGTGATCATCAAGCAAAGGTGACATTGCCTGGGCCAGCTGCCATAAATACAAGTTCTAGTTCTGAGAGATGTTTTTAGTGCAGGACATATAACTCTCTGTGAATCATGAAGAGCAACTCGGGTGTGTGTGCCCTGAGATAATAGAGCTGTCAGTCAGATGGAGACAGAAGTCACTGCAATAAATATTTCCCTTCCTGTACTAGACAGTCATTGGTGATGTGAGAAAACTACTTCATGCACATTTTGCATGTTTTATGGGGAGGGAGATGAGGTCTTCCTTTTCACCTTTGCAGAGGAGACAAGGAAGTTACTGTAGTCCAAAAGAAAAACTGATAGATAACTGGTTAGCAAATAAGTGTACTTGCCACAGATAATACATACCATATACATGGCATATGTACCATATGCCTATATCACAGAATTGTCTAGGTTGGAAGAGACTTGTGGAGATCACCTAGTAAAACCACCATCCTCAAGCAGATTCAACCAGAGCAGGTTTCCCAGACCTGTGTCTAGTCGTGTTTTGAATATTTGCCCAGATGGAGATTCCACAACCTCTCTTCAGTGTTTGTCCACTCTCACTATAAGAAAGTATGTTCAGATGGAGCTTCCTGTGTGTTAAGTAGAGCCTGTTGCCTCTTGCCTGGTCAGAGGGTAGCACTGAGGAGAGTCTGGTTCTTTTGTCCTCATTCTTTCCCATTAGATATTTATACACATGGGTAAGATTTCCCCGAGCCTCCCCTTATGCAGACTGAGCAGTCAACTCTCTCAGCATCTCCTTGTAGGTCAGATGCTTCAGTCCCTTAGTCATCATGGCCCTGTGCTGGACTGACTCCAAAAAGTCCATGTCTTTTTTGTACTGGGAAGCCCAGCACTGGACACACCACTCTAGATGCCCCATGCCTGGAAGTCTTCAAGGTCAGGTTGGATGGCGCTTTGAGAAACCTGTTCTAGTGTCCCTGCCCATGTCAGGAAGGTTGGAACTAAATGATTTTTGAAGGTCCCTTTCAACACAAACCGTTCTATGATTCTGCGTCTCCCTGGTGCTGAGTAGAGAGAAAGGATAACCTCCCTTGACCTGCTGGCAATGCTCTACCTAACACAGCCCAGGAGGCTGTTGACCTTCTTTGTCATGAGGGTACATTGCTGTCACATGACCAACTTGTTGTCCACCAGGACCCCCTGGTTCTTGTCTACCAAGCTGCTTTCCAGCTGGTCGGCCCCACAGTGTGTACTGGTGCATGGGGCTGTTCCTCCCTAGGGGCAGAGGCAGGACTTTGCACTTCCCCTTGTTGAACTTTGTAAGGTTCCTGTTCAGCCCATTTCTCCAGCCTGTTGAGGTCCCTCTGGAGAGCAGCACATCCATTTGGTGTAACAGCCACTCCTTATCTGCCAAGTCAGTGAGGGTGCACTCTGTTTCAGTGTCTTGTTCATTACTGAAGACATTGAACAGCGTTGGCCCCTGTATTGACCCCTGGGACTCACTGCCTCCAACTGGACTTTTTGCCACTGACCACCACCCTCTGGGCTCAGCCATTCAGCTGTTTTTTGTTTCACCCCACTATTTACTTATCTAACCTGCACACTGTCAGCCTGCCTGTGAGTATGCTATGGGAGACAGTGTTAAAAGTCATACTACAGTTGAAGCAGACAGCATCCACTGCTTACCCCCATCCATTGACCCAATGACCTCATTGTAGAATGCTGTCAGCTTAGTGAAGCATGGTTTCTCCCTCATAACTCCGTGCTGATTATTTTGCATCACCATCTTGTCCTCCATGTCTTGGGAAATGCTTTCCAGGATGGATTTCTTCATCACCTTCCTGAGAACTGAGGTGAGACTGACCAGCTTGTAGTTCCGCAGGTCTTACCCCTTGCTCTAATGTTTGTGTACATATATAAGCAAATGTATAATCATTATAGAACTAAGGATATACTTGTGGTTGTAATTGACATAAGTATTTGCTATAGTGAATAACAGACATTTGGTTAATCATGGTTTAAGCCATCCATTCATTTATCAATCCTCCATAATTCTTAAGTGATTTATAAATGTGCTCTTAATCAAATATGTGTCCATGTATTTTGAATGAATGTGATAAAATGTGGTACTCCGCAGCCAGTAGAGGGGAAAAAGGTAAAAGAACTGTCCCAAAAGATCTAACCCATTCTCCTACTGAGAGTGCTAGATTATTTTTCTGATTAGATCTAACAATAAGATTCATAAGCAGTAAAACACGCATATATTTATGACCAACTAGGAGTATGAATTTGAAAGGTATTAACAAAAAGTAGAAATAACCTTTACGCAGCACATTTATGTGCACTTACGCAACGTAAGTGTACTGAAGTCCCACAGACAACTTTTTATGAGACCTTAAATGTGATGTATATAGTTTGGCCATAAAGGAATATACTTCACCCCATGTATATCAAATACAGACATGTGAACAAATATAAACATCTGTTTTAGTCATTTTGGAACATCCATCATCATACCCTCCAGGAATTGTTGGTGTAATAACATTTATCAAAACACATGCCATAACTGTACTCATGTGAAAAAGATATATCCCTACGCTCACTCTATTCTGAAATGTGTAAACAACTGCATTTTGAAAGAATACAATTATTTTGGGATATGTGAAAGGAAATATGCTAATTTACTGATCTGGGTTCAAAGTTGCTTTGAAAATAATTGACTTCTTGCCATGAGCCCACCTACGCTATTTTAAGAAAGAATCCCTGTAGAGGTTACAGTCTCATGCTGGATAATTTAAGTTTACTCGTGAAGTCAAGAATTTTGGAGCATTGCTTGTAATAAAAAATGATTCACAAATTGATTCACTTTTTAATAAGATTTTTTTTTTCTCAACTACGGTTAAAATGATTTGTCAAATGCTTGTTATATAAATAGCCAATTATTTTAATAAGGTTCATTGGAAACGATAGGAATTGTTGCCCTGAAGACATGCTTCTGCAGTGTAAAATTAAATGGTAAGTAACTTAATGGGACGAAGGTTTCCATGCCAGTATATATTAAAAGTAATTAAAAATGAAAAATCTGCTTCAATTTATATAAAAACTTTTAAAGTACCAACTCTAAAACTAATGAGAAAGTTCAGGGAATGCTATTCCAAAATTCTATTAAATTTAAATTACCTCAGATGAAAAGCCATTAAATATGCATTTGAACAGGTAAATAGAAGATCAGGAAATACTGACATAGTCCAGTGTTGGAAGTGTGAGACCACAGAGAAAATTGTTATAACTTTTTAGTGGCTATAGCTAAAAGATAAAAATTTTACCAAACAGACAGTAGGCACCTATGCGGATTCAAATTTCACTGTATGATCAGAGCAATAGTCAGTTTTCTCCTTTATTTTATGGGAATTTTCAAAGCAGAAATAGACTTAAGAAAGTATCCTTGAACTACACCAAAAAGTATGAAAATAAAGCCACAAACATTCCTGTGAGTGCAACAAAATGTATAGTTACTGTGGCAAAGATTCCTGTAGAGCCCTATCGTATTCTGCTCAAAGTCTTTTAAGTTAACAGGCACCTTTATATTCTCTCTAGAAGCTCCCATTAGACTTCTACGAAATTAATTCAGTGATATCACCATTCTTTTACAGAGTTTCTAATAGTTTCTCAGGAAAGCAACTAAAAATAGCTTTTGGACAGTAAAAATATAGAAATAATATTTGCTCTCTTGCTGGAAAAAATGCACATTATAAACTGTGAATAACACATAAAATGCCAAATGCATATATTGGAGTGATGCATAAACTTTGCAGTGTTCATAGAGCTTGCCCCTGTAGGTTCCTACCAATTCTCAAATTGAATAATAATCTTTTTTTTTCTGGCCTTAATTCAAAGCGTCAAAAGAAAAACAGTATTCTGAAAAATATTTCATTGGGTCTTTTTCTTGATATTTTTTAATTATTATTTTTCTAATAGTTCTACAGTTAGTCTTAGCATTCTGACAACTGGGGTGATAGTTACTATTGTATAGAAATGTATTCATAAATTACTTGAAAACTTTAAATTGAATTTGAAAATTTTTGTTTAAGTGAGGGTTGCATGGGGAAGTGTCATTATAGAACATTAAGAAAGCTAGGAAAATGCTATAGACAATAAATCTATTTTAAAATGTGATTTTGCAGATAGATGCTACAACTGATTCACTGATACTATAACAGCATTGCTTTGAACAGAGGTGTAAATTATAGGTGGAAAACATGATAAATGAACTGGTGGGGAAAGAAATTAGTCATATAAAAAATGTTCTTTGGTTGAAATTAAAGATTTTACTTGCCACATTAGATTTAAGAAAACGTAATTTAAAAAAAACTTCAAAATATTCTTTCATTTTCTGTTTCTCAGAACTCGTATTTCTTTACAAATCAAAGTGAACTCAGAATCATAGTTATATATTCCGATTTTTCTTGAAACAAGTTGACCTAACATTATTCAAAACCACTAAGATGGGAAATAGCATTTGATTTTTTCCAAACAAAGGAAAAAGATCAGTGTTACAGATAGCAAGAAGTCTTTTTTTTTTTTTATTTTATTTTAGGGGGGTTTGTTATAGAGACATAATGAAAAAAGTATAAGTTAGCCTGAAGAAGAAGACATAAAATTGCTTTGAAAGGCAAGCCTGTTATATTAGGAAGGATGCTTAAGAGGCACTTTCTGACAGAACTCTAGACAGGAGCAACTGAACTCCTCAGAATTGTTTTTGTTATGTGTTGAGACGTTAATGCATATTGCTGGTTAGGAGACCAAACAGTCATGCATAGTCAAGCCAAGAGTTCTGATTTATGTCTATACACTACTTTTGTTTCCTTGTCTTCCTTATTTAGAATGCCTCTTTTGTGTTCCGAGCACAACTTTAGCAACTCTCTTTCCTGACGTACTCTTCTATAGAAATATTTGTACTGAATGGTTCAGGAAAATTTCTAATAGGCAGCTCTGTCCTGGATTATTCTGGAGGACATTTACCACAATATGTTGTACCAAATACTTACAGGAGAAGGTAAAACTTTATATAGAATAACGAGAATAGGGGTAATATAATATTTAGCCTCTAAGGGTGGGGAACAAAAGGCTTGTACTGTTTCATCTCAAGTGTAAAGCTGTTTTCTGCTCTTTTTGAAGCTCAGATAATAAGGATATCTGAACAGTGAATCACTTCAGTGTGACATTATAGTTGAAGTTTCCTGCAGGTTATTTGGCACAGCATTTTTAGAGCCTTCTGTGGCCAGGAAACTAGCTTTGAAAAAGCAATCAAACCACTGAATTTTAACAGATGTCTGCCCTGTGTTGAATGTGCATTGAATATATCCAGTTCAGATCTAATACTATATAATAAATTCCCAAATTTCGTGGGAATATGCTCCAGTTCTTTTTAAATGTTTCACACCAGGGTTGTACCAGTAATGCATTAGTGCTTTTTTCGTTATAATCCTGGTTAAATCAAGGAAAAATTATAGCTGAAGTCACAGCTTATTGTTTGTTTACATTAATTACAACAAAAAACTTCTTCAGAAAGAGGTTAGAAACTTTCTAAAACTTAAAATTAACAATAATAAAATGAATTATTATCATAATTACTTATTTCTTCTGTATCTTTTAATCAAAAAATGAAGGTGATCACCTGTCCTTGCAAACTTTTTTGGTGATGCTTATTCATTCTGTTTAAACACCACTTATTTATTTATTTGTTAGCTTTTTAGAAAAAAAATGAGGTTGTCCTCATTTAGAAGACCTTGACAATTTAGGATTGTTATTGTAAACTGCAGGAATATGAGAAAGAACATTTTCATGACTTTTTTTTTTTTTGGTAAATATTTTACCAAAAGTCTCCTGGTCTTAAAGAAGTTGTGTCCTTCTATACATCAATTGCTGTAATTCTTCAAATTTTATCATTTAACTGAGTAGATCACTGTTAAGGTAGCCATATTAAATTCTGTTGATTCTCTTGAATCAGATTCTTTACCAAATAAAACTGATATAATTCTGTTCTTTTCAATGGAGCTTTACCATTTAATGTCTCATAAAAAATATGGTGCTTGAGTGAGTTGGTACAAATCCGTAATAACAAAAAAGAGTATATAATCTGACTTCCATGGTATTTGTTAGGAAAGTAATAATGAAGAGTTTGAATATCTGAAAGCTCATGTTTAAACAATAACAGGATATTACAAAGTTCTGCAAGTGCAATCATACACTTTTTATGATCTTACTGATATAGTACTTATTCATGTAATTAAACCTTTCAGGATCAATCAACAGTAAAAACAAATTACAGAGAATGCATTTAAAAAATCTATCAAGAGCCATCAAGCAACTACAAGAAAAGCCTAGACTAAGCTCCATCTAAAATATAATTATTCCATACTATGTGTTTTTTTCCTTTATGCCTTACCAGTTTCCAAACGTAAAGGTATTTGAACACATTGTTAGTTATCAACAACTCTTATTTTGAAATAAAACTGGATAGGGAAGTTTCTAAATTTTCTAGTCTTCTTTAAAAAAAAAAAAAAATTGGGATGGGCAGGTGTTTCATGTATCTCTAATAGTTACTTGATCTTTATAGTGTATGGTTTTTGGTCTTCATAGAAGGCAGTTATGATACAGAGGTTATAACCAGTTGAACTTCTGTTCCCATCTGTTTTCTACATACTAAATTGACTTTATTATGGAAAAAAATATTTGTAATATTAGTAAGGCATAACTGGATTATGTCTAATCAATGCTCCTAATAAGGGCCAAGCTGAGTTCCAGTACGGATGCTTGAACATAGATGTTGTGGCTGAGATGGGCGAATCATTTTATCAAGACAGAAGACTGATTAAAAACATGACTTAGAGTTGAGATGAGCAGATTAAGTGTGATCAGGAAACCAAAATGAGTATAAGATCAAAGGATAAGGAAAGAATGTGCTTGTCAGCAGGAGGGAACTTCAGGAAGCCTGTACTGCAAGAGGTAGTCCTGGATCAGAAACAAGTGTTCAGGTGGCAGGAACCAGGAATTTGGGCTCAGTAAAGAACAAGCAAGCAGGGGACAGGAACAAGGTACTGATGTGCCTTTGTAGCCAAAATGCAAGCTGCGTTGGCAAAAGCAACTGATTGAGCTTATCAGTCCCTTCATTGCAAAAAGTCAGGTTTATACCAAGTAGCTTACTGAAGAACTCGAATTACTGGAACTTATAGTTAAATTTTTGATTATAACAGTTACATAATTTATATACCCATTTCACGTGGGGTAATTTTTCAGGAAAACACTTGTGACTGTATTTAACAGGTGAAGTCCAAAATGAGGATTATGTATTCTTAATTGTATTATATTTGCAAGTACAGTATTAGTTTTTATTCATGTTTTATTAAATACTTAAAGGATTAAAAAAAATATATAATCTAGCAAAGAAGGACAAAAACCCAGAACTGTGCCTCATGATGGTTTCCCAAATCACTATGTAATATCACAAAGTTCACTCTTAGTTGCCCAGTTTCTGACAGCATACTTCTGTTCCAGGTTGCACAATGACTGTGCTTCAAACAGAAGCGTGCTTAATAGTTTTGTAGTTACAGCTTGATCTTAAAGGTAGGAAATGTAAATTTAATCATCTTCAACATAAAAAGAAACCTTTACTTCCTAATCAACTGTCTTAGCCCTTAAAGCTGTTATTCAAGGAACACTCTATTTTCAGAAAATGGTCAGTATTTCCTTGTTCCTGCACCACTACCAATTTCAGAATCTGTCTTTGGTAGAGAAATCTTGGGGGATTAGGCATGGGGGAGGTTGGGGGATTTGGGTTTTGTTTTGGTTTTTGTTTTGGTTTTGTTTTTTTTAGCTAACCTGGTCATTATTTAGAAATACATGTTTCTCCTGTGCTGGCACTTGGACCTCTTCAGGACCTCATTTCACTCAGTCTTATTAGATCCCTCTCCGAGGAACTCTGAATTCTTTGGGTAGTACCCAGCTATCTGTGTTTTNTTTGGGGTTTTGTTTTGGTTTTAGCTTTTGGGGGTTTTTTTAGCTAACCTGGTCATTATTTAGAAATACATGTTTCTCCTGTGCTGGCACTTGGACCTCTTCAGGACCTCATTTCACTCAGTCTTATTAGATCCCTCTCCGAGGAACTCTGAATTCTTTGGGTAGTACCCAGCTATCTGTGTTTTAGTTATTGCAGTGTGTAAGATTGTTATCTGAACTACACTTCAAAATCTGACCTGGAATACAAACTAAGCTTACCTGATCATAAACAACCCACAGTGATTGTACTTTGCATTAGTAATTTACATTAAAAGCACATCCTTCTCGCGTAGGTAGGTTGATTACATAGTCAGCAACGAATTTGTATCTGACAAAATACAGAGGGCTTTTCTTTAGGAGCCTTTATTGTCTTTAGGAGCAAATACTTCAGAAAATCTGGCATTTTAAAGTTTCTATTAAAATTTACTTCTAATCATGACAATATGACAAAGTTTAAAAGGGAATATATCTGTTTCAGAAGAAAGAAACATACCAGATGGTATAAAGTTTAGTATAGTAATTGGAACATCTAGGAATTTGAACAAAATCTGACCACAATTTGCAGGAACCACTTTTAATTAAATATGCTACATCTGCACGTTCAATCAAATGAAATAACTAATACTAAATTAAATAATTCTGTAGAACTTATGCTCCTTTCTTTAACACGGTTCAGTTCATTATCTTTCCAACTAAATGTTTGTTCTGGTATCAAACGTGATGCTACAATGAGCTAGTCTTTCCTCATTCATCAAATATGACATATTTGTTTGAACTGATGGGACTAAAGTTCTCAAATTACTGGAAAAAAAAGTCACTGTAGGATCCAAGTAAGAAAGATAATAATAAAAACCTTCCAGCTTTCTGCACTGATCATAGCTAATTGCTCCATAGGGAAAGAATATGAGGATTGCTTTAAAAGTATCTGGTACTCAAAGTTTGGTCTGTTTTCTACATCACCACATAGACAATACAGAATATGCTGGAAAGTTGTGCATTTTTTCCTACAAGTTTCAATATGAATGGCAAATTAGAAAAATTAAAATACCTTGAGAAGACATTATCTTTACACAGCAAAGCTTTTAAAAGGATAAATTACTACCTTTATTTCACCAAGTAAGAGATAGTTCATATGTTCACTTAATGTTTTTTGGTTCACAGCGACCTTGACATTTTTTTCCCACAAATGTGTTAGCCTGTATTAAAATGATGAATAACCTGATGAAAATGTAAGGTTAATGGGCTTTGCTTAAAAAGGCAAATAGGGAGCTGAAGAATCTTGTTAAATTTTATAAATACAGATAAAGAATTTAATTTAGAATCGAGCAGGTCTGTTCTTTGGTCATTTCCCTTGGCAGGTTTTTTTTTCTTACACAATAAGCTCTTACTTCTCTTCTTCCTCTTTACCAGACAGAAATTCAGCTAACCCTGTGAATTTTTGTTTGTCTATTGAGTGATATCTTTATAGGCAGCAAATAGTAAGACACAAGGGATTAAAAAGAAGCTCAGAGATCAGTATCCCTCATCAATTTTACTATAAAAATCTGGTTTTTTTCTGGTTCGAAGAACTGAAACTAGCCTTCACATTTAGCTGAAGGTCTGTCCCTGCAGCTTTGTTCACAGCAACAGGAAAATTATCGTAGAATCACAGAAGGCTTGAGGGTGGAAGGGACCTCTGGAGGTCATCTGGTCCCCCCCCTCCTGCTGAAGCAGGGCCACCTAGAACTGGTTGCCCAAGGCTACATCCAAATGGTTTTTGAATATCTCCACAGATGGAGGTTCCACAAACGCCCTGGGCAACCTATGCCACTGTTCAGTCACCCTCACAGTGAAAAAGTGTTTTATGATGTTTAGTCAGAACATCCTGTGTTGCAGTTTGCCCATTGCCTCTTGTCTTGTCACTGGGTACCACTGAAAAGAGCCTGGATCCATCTTTTTTGCACCCTGCAAAGCAGTTTGTACTTGTTGCACACCTGTTTCAGGAGTTTATATACATTGATGAGTTTCCTCCTGACCCTCCTTTTTTTTAAGCTAAAAAATGCCAGTTCTTTCACCTTTTCCTGATAGGTGAGGTGCTCCAGTCCCTCAATTATCTTAGTAGCCCTTTGTTGGACTCTCTCCAGTATGTCCATGTCTCATACTGGAGAGGCCGGAACTGGATGCAGCACTCTAGGTGTGGCATCACCAGTGCTGAGTAAAGAGAAAGGATCACCTTCCTCGACCTTCTGGCAATGTTCTACATAACACAGCCCAGGAAGCTGTTGACCTTCTTTGTCATGAAGGTGCATTGCTGTCACATGGCCAACTTGTTGTCCGCCAGGACCCGCAGGTCTTTGTCTGCTAAGCTGCTTTCCAACTGGTTGGCCCCCCAGTATGTACTGGTGCATGGGGCTGTTCCTCCCTAGGGGCAGAGGCAGGACTTTGCACTTCCCCTTGTTGAACTTCATAAGGTTCCTGTTCAACTCATTTCTCCAGCCTGTTGAGGTCCCTCTGGACAGCAGCACATCCATTTGGTTTGTCAGCCACTCCTTCCAGTTGTGTGTCGTCAGCGACCTTGGTGAGGGTGCACCCTGCCCCACCATTCAGATCTATAATGAAGACTTTGAACAGTATTGGCCCCTGTATTGACTTCTGGGACTCACTACCCGTGATTTGCCTCCAACTGGACTTTTTGCCACTGATCACCACCCTCTGGGCCCGGTCATTCATCCGGTTTTCAACCTACCTCACATATATTGCACACATAACTTAAAAGCTACACAGCTTTTTAGAGCTGCAGAAAAGACTGGAGGTCATCCTGGAGACATCACAAGTTCAATCAGGTCTAGGCAAGACACGTATTAAAACACTGCTTTTTTTACATAGATTCCTAGTAGATGTAAAAGATCAAATTTAAAGTACAAAAGTTACATACTCAACTACCAGAAATCAAACAACTTTGTAGACAGACCTGAATTCTCCTTCTTCTGCACAAGTCTTATTGCGTCAGGTTTAGACATTTATGTAGCATCTTCTTTAGTTTGTATATGCAGTGCAAACCAGGTTTGCATTTTGGGGACAGAAGAAGCTTCAACACAACAGTGAGGAGTATTACTTGAATTCATAGGGCATTTTGCCCACCAGTGAATGCAACTGGTTCATCTCTGTTAAATGTCTTCTCATTTGAACTTATTTCTGTGCTATGCACACGTGTGCTTTCTCAGCAACTGTATCCAAAATTAATATGCACTTAAGCAAAACTGAGTGAAGTAAAATTGTAGTATAAGCTAAAGACTGCTTTTGTTTGCTGTTCACAGTGTCTAAGGCGACATGGCTTCAAGTCAATGAAGCTCGTGTGGGCTACCATCTTTTAAATATTTAACTGTATGCATTGGTGCAGCCCTTTGAGACAATGATGTATAAAATCCATACAACCTTTCTCCTCCATACAGAATAAACATAAATGCAGGGACAGAGAATTTTAATTATGAGATGTCATTATCCTTCATCTGCCTATTTATGATGACTGAAAAATACTATATTGCACTTGAGAAAATGAATCTGATATTATACTTGAAGGTTACTACACTGAAAAACACAGGGGAGTATTGTTCTTGCAGCACTTGACAAAGTGTACTGGAAAAGGGAAACTCAAATGAAATTAACCACCTTTTCTGTCTTTTGAATTTAATAAAATTTGCAAGCTTCCAGATCAAGCTATTAGTTTCAATTTGCCCACTAACTCATGCACAGAAAGGAAATTTTTTAGACAGTTAAACAACCTTGTCAATTAGATGTTTAATGAATTAAGATGAACAGAGAGACATTCGTAAGTGGCATCTGTTGATAAAGAAGTAGCTCCGTTTCTTGAAGTTGCAAGAATCACTGATGAGTACTGTTAGAACTGCTTGAATTTGTTTATTTAAGGCCAAACTGTGACTTGTGGCCCTGATGGCCTCTGGAAGTTACAGTGAAAATCTTTGAGTAAAACTTTAAATTCTTTTGTGTGATGCGACATAGGAAAACTTTAGTAGGTACATGAAACCAGCTAAATCTATATGAGATGGGTTTGGGTTTTTTTTTTTTCCCCTAAAGCATGCCCTGTTTGATCACATCCTTTACTGGGCACGTTTGCTGGGCAAAAGAATGTATGTCTTCTAATGTCAATTGTATAAATTCATTGTGGTTTAGTGATTAAAAACATGTGCTTATTGCTTTTACAATTTCTCTTTGCTAATTCTGACATTATCTTGTGTTCTGCCTGCAGATGTAAACGAATGTGAAGCTGAACCCTGCAAGAATGGTGGAATCTGTACAGATCTCGTTGCCAACTATTCCTGTGAATGTCCAGGTGAATTTATGGGAAGAAACTGCCAACAGAGTAAGTGTTGCATGTTTTTACATCTATTTTTTAAAATAAAATAAAAAAATATTTTCTTTTGCAGAAAAAACTGTAGTATACTATGGAAATATTTCTCTAGTCTACAAATACATAATGCTCAAAATAGCCATTAACTCTTTTCAAAATGGAGGAGATTTAAGAAAGCGAATCTGTCATGCATTCAAGTAAAGCATCTGATATGATAGAAGCATTGGCAAAATCCAAAATTATTATGTAAGAGGAGTCAAACAAGAAGAAGTAAATAGTGTAAAGTAGAAAAAGACAAAAACTGGTTCAGGCTAAGTGTTCATCTTGTGAAGTATCCAGTCTTCAAAAGTAATTCTTAGCAGATATCAACAAGTGTTAGAGCAGGACAAAAATATACGTTACTTTCTCCACATGTCTCTAGCCTCTGAAAGATGCATCAGTGGTTTACAGAGAAGTCATTAGTGGAGTTCCTCCAGAATCTGTCCTGGGAACAACCTCACATGATTTTACCAATAACATTGACTATGAATGCACTATAAATTAATAAATTAAATAAATACTAAATTAATTATTTTATATATATATTATATATAAGTATATATATAAATTAATAAATAATAAATTAAATAAATACTGTCTGATTCCTAAAGCTGTAACTACAGAGGAGTTCTTCACATATGAAAGACTACACAATCTTGAAGACCAAAATAAGAAAAATAGAATAAACTGGTATGGTATGAAATGAAATATACCTTAACTTAACAGTTAATAACAGATGTTAGAGGTTCATGGATTTGAAATACTGCAGAGAACAAAGCCTGTGCTTTAGTCAAATAAAGGATGCTAATACAATGGTGTTGTGGAAAAAGCTAATATAGTCCCAAGATATGTCAAACCTGGTAACTTAAGAAGGAAAAGGAAAGTATTTGTGTATTAGCATTTGTAACATTAGATACTATATTCAAAATACCTGAAATACTGGTGTCATCACATTCAAGAAAGGAGATTTCTAGTTCAAGGAAGACCTACTATGAGTAGCAGAAAAAGGAAAATAAAAAATGTTGCAAGGTGAATGCTAAATAAATGAAACCACAAGAAAGTTAAAGAATAGGATTTACTTTTCTATGTTCACATTGTGGATGCATCGCGAAGAAAGCAACATGGACCAACAGCCACAAATGACAAGCTGGGAATTTTTTCAAGTATCCTCAGTGAATTCCCAGATATATATATGCGACAGACAAAAGATTTCAGGCATCCAACTTGATGTGTATATAATTCTAGAGAGAAATCAAAGATTAAGATTTGCTTTGAGAAATTTTACAGGCCTATATAGCTACCATAAAGTTTTTGTAAAAAATGAACATCTATTAAAGTTTTCTGTAAGAGTTGCTGGTGAAACACTCCATGTATTTCCCTATAAGGTGCAATTGAATTACCAATTGAAATTCTACCAGGAGTCTCATCTATCTCTTCAGAGTTTATCCCTTCTGGTTTTTTGGCTGCATCATGAATATCGCTCAGATTATAGATCACATAAAACTAATCTCCTGTTTTGCTAGAAATGGGGTAGTCACAGCTATTACTTGAAGTGATCATTGCATTTTCTGGATCATTGTCTGTTATTTCATATTTCTTTTTCTTTTTATAGATATATATGCCATTACGTGTAAACATAGGGTTTGTGTGTGAAGTTGTGTACATTATATACTATACTGGATTTGGTTTTATGTTTATGTATATGTATACATACATACATATTTCTATTTTGGAGAGCATATAACAGAAAGTATGTATGTACAAAAAGTATAAATTTCCAGTATATTGAAATGGTGAAGGAATTCTGCTAATGCCAATTACTGAATTGCAAAATACGCTGCCTACATTCTGTCTTTCTGTGTCATGCTTAGGGCATTTGCACTGGTAAGGCCATCACCTAGTCAAACGATCTTTTGGGAGATGGTTCTGTAGAGAAATGGTCCCAACTGTGACCCAGGACTCCATCCTCTAGCCCGTAGGGATGAACACTAAGGAATTTGAAAGGATAATTCTGTTGAGTGTTAAAGATTTTTTTATAATTATGATAAGGTTCTGTACAACAGTCAAATTGCTTTGGTTTAGAGATCAAGGACAATGAGTTTTAAAATGTGCTTTGCAGTAAGCATTGATCTGTTGGCTGCAAAGCGTGTATGGTGTGGTAAGTGGGAGGCGTGGCAACGCAGCACTGGAGCGCAATGGTAAAAAGCATCTGTCCTGTACTGCCTCTGGGCAGAGACCCACATATGGAGGTGCCACCAATCTGGTGTCTGCGGGATGGTGTCATGGGAGGAGTGTGAAACTGGATGTGCTTTGAAGACTTAAGAGAAAAGTAATATGGTACTTAAATACTGTTTAGTATTTATTAGAAAATGTCACATAATGTAGATATTTCAATACTTCCGTTAGGCCACTCTTTACACTCAAGTTATTCAGCTAAGCACATGGAGAGTGATCAATAAATGACAGATAATTAAGGGTGGGAATAATGTTTGTACTGACTGTAATCACTGAACTACCCCTGTTCAGTAAAGTCAACGCATTCTTCTAATACCATGGCACAATTCACAAACTTTTAGCATTCATCTACTTTTGAGCTACCTTTAGCACAGCTAGCATTAAAATGGTAACTTTTGTTTTTATACCACCAATATAATTGTGCACTATACCGGTTCCTATAGCTGGGCTTGTAAATATCCTTTTTTTTCGTGAGAAGTTTAGTTATATGTCATCATACCTAATTATGTAATTACAAGTAGTAATTACACATTCTAATTACACCATTAGAGATTTACACATATTTACAGTAATCATGTAATTAAATACTGTTACACTAATTATGTAAATTACTGATTGCTGTCTCAGAATTACCTCACAAAGCTCAAAGATTGCTAATCCACATTACAGAATATGTGAAACACCCTGGATCGAGAATGAAAAAAGCAAAAATACATCATGAAGTCTGTTCTCCTGTCACTGCAAGCTTGTTCTCCAGGACGCATTTTCTAATAGCGTATCTAGTTTGGTATATCCCAAATACCAATGCTTTGTAATAGGGAATTGTCATGTGACTCATCAGCTTGAAGTAGTTTATGTCGGACTGATTTTCCTAATGCTCCAACTAAGTTTTATCTCTTTTTTTTAATTCCACCGTTTAATTGCACCATAATTAATTTCTCTTAGCTAATCTCCTAAATAATTCCCTTCCATTTTATCTCATGCGTAGCATTTCCCAGGTGTGAGACAACTGTTATATCACACCCAGGTCCTGCGAGCCCTGTGGAACACCCACCCAAAATCCTTCTGACTAGTCCCGAGAGACTCGGCTAGCTACTAGTGCAGCTGAAGTGAGAGGGAAAGGCGTGTCTGGAGCTGAATAGTAAAATAACACTAAAATGCCTAATGAGCTTGAAACCTTATTTGGACCACCTTCACTATCTTCTGAGTCTCCTTCTGGCATGGATGAGGTTTGGAGCTGCTTTCTAAGGGCTCAGCCATGAAGTAGTGTTCTCGGAAGACATGGAGGTGATCTCTTGGCCAGCCGACGTGCTTCACACCCCAACAATGCTTCTGCTCCTTTGGGACCTTCTTCTGCTTTATTTACACATCCTTCTAAGAACTGGTCTGACCTCTCGGGTTTTTTCTGGAGAGACTTAAATTCAGTCTTCTTTCTTTCTTATTAGCTACTGCTATCTTTAGCCATTCATAAATGATAATTAAACCAGCTGCTTCTCATTGCTGGAAAGCACATGATGGGTCAAAGTCAAAGTAATGGGGAGTGCAAAAGCACTGACGGCTTCGTAACATATTGAATTGTTCTGGAATAAGCTTATCAACCTGTTAAGAGATACTTCGCTGAGCATCTGGTATTTACAAAATTTGCCTGCAGATGTTTAGTAAACACAGAATGGAAAGAGAATACCTTTTCCCATCCTCTGAAAGCAAAAGCTAAACTGTATGAATGCCATATTACTTTCCAGATTTCTTCAGGCCTCAGCATCTCCTTGATGCAGCCACATCTCATTCTGTTCTTGCACTCTCTGAACCTATTTCTTGCTTGTGTGCTGAATTCAAGTTATCAGTTGTGATTACCTCCATTACAGCTTCCTTTAGTCTTGGAGTCTCTATAAATAAGTACTGCTTCCAAGACAGATTCTCCTGGGGTTGAAGTTTTTACTTTCTGGATCACAAAATTCTCTTGCAGGCAAGAAGGAGACACTTTCATCAGTGTCAGACTGTTTGCATTATTCAGTACGAATCTATATTGTTAAAATCTCCCATGAGCAACATGGACTGCGACTTGCAATAATTTGTGAGGAGTTCCACAGCTAATTTTTGATCACCTTTTTTTTATCTAACAGATGGTATTATACAGTGGACACATTACAATTTCACCATTGTGCATTTTGGAGCTGTATTTTGCTGATTGCCAGGAGCTGCTGCCATGAAAGCATATGGCAAATTTTCTCATGCTTTTTCTTTAAAGATATAGATCAAATTAGTCACTGTAAATATTTTTTACATTTGCTATGGCCACTTCACCTCCTTTTCTGTGTATTCAACATACCCATATGTGGGAGGACTGCATTCAGAGCAAGTGCACCAATTTAGGTTGTCTAACATATCAGAAATCTTGCTAAGCAGTGTACCTTCACATTATTTTCATTTGTTTCCTGCGCTTTATGTTTTGGTACACGAATGTGTTTATACTGCACTTGGTTGTCTTCTGCCTTCCTCTCTATGGAAATCAAAGTGGCACTTTTTTATTTAAATGAAAGCGCCCCTTCTTTCAGTGTCATTTTTACTTAAAAATTATCTAACGATCTGACAGATCTAGACATAAAGAGACTTTCAAGACTTCTGCTTACATGCAGCCTTATACTCCCAGGCTAGATGGTGTCATCCAAAGCGTTCTGATGTGCTGTGATTTTAGAATTTTCTTTCTTTCAAAATTGTTCCCAGGAATACAGGACACCTGCAACTTGCATGATTTGTGATGCCGGAGAAATAACTAGTTTCACAGTATTTATGTTGCTTTTTTTTTGTGTCTTCTGTATTTCACTTATAAGTGTGTTTTCAAGGCAGTGTTCTCACTTGTTGGGACTTTTTGGCTTCAGTTGCTTGTCCTTTGAACTCCTCTGTCACAGTCTTCAGTGAGTCTTGGGTAACTTTCTTCCCTAGCTCCAGCTCTTATGAGCCCTGGCTCGGCGAGGCTCAGGGTTCAGAAAGCCTTTATGCTTAGGTTTAGAAAAACCCTACACAAAACAAACATCACAGGACGAGGGCACAAAAAGCGCACAGGCAAAATAAAACAATTTATGCAACAGTTCAAAGCTATGTTTTCAGGGCGAAACTTTACATCTGGCTAAAATTTGTCCTCCAGGGAGCCCGTGTTTTCAAAGTATGGAAAGGAGACAGAACCTAAACATTCTCTTAAATTAATAAACCTGGTAACAGGCTTTCTGGTGAATTCAGCTCATGAGAATGCCCTGTTAAAATTAAGCTGTTAAGCACTGGACTGTTGTTGACTGTAAACATGACCCCATTGCAACCATATCTCATTTCCAGTTTACCTGCCTGGGAACCTAGATTTTAAGGCAAGAGATTTTTTATGCACCTCCAGTTGGCAATATGTTGTGGCTTAAGGCTTGTAGCGAGCCACTGTGAAACACTTTACTTGACAGGAATCAACATAGACTTGAGTTCCCTAAATTACTGATTACTGTTAAAATCTCTTTGAATGAGATTTAGGAGAACCTAACTTTCCCTACAGCTCAAAATATCCGTTTGACTAATTCTGTGAATAATTCAATATGAATTTTGGTTTTAAGCATATTCTTGTTCTGAATAACTGACAGTTTTATGATCTGAAATCTGGTGTTATGTAAAATGTAGCTAACTTCTGTAAAACAAAACTGGCCAAACACACTAATTTTTCTCTTGTCATCTTGAAATTGCTCTATAGTTCAAGATGTCAGTGTTTTATGTTGATATTTACCAACCTTTTCTGTTTAACCAGTTGATTCAGGTTTTCAACTTTCATTAGGAAAAAAAATGAACTATAGAAAGAACTGTAGTTTCTAGAAATACAGAATCCTCTATTTAAATGGAGGGCATTATAATAATCTGCAAAAGAAGAAGATATGCATTAATTGGTACAAAAATAATTTACTTTTCTATATTGGAGTTTCTGCTCCATTTTCATTCGTCTTGCCAGTGGAAATTCTGTTAAGCCACATGTTAAACCCGAGAGATTTCTAGGTGACCTGTAGATTATGACCTTAAACTGAATCAAGACAGGTTTCCTGTTGCTGTCTTTCCAATTTGCTGAATAGGTAAGCTTTTGTAATTGCCTTCAAATTCCAGAAATTACCAAGTTTTTCTACTTTTGTCAGGGATTTGGGACAAAAAGCCCCTACCCTTGTTTTTCATTTCATCATGCTGTAAAGTAACAATTCCTTGAAAACTGACATAAACCAGCCCTACTGCTGCCTGAAGGAGCCTTGCTTCAGCTCTTCTTTGCCCATCTTACTGCTTTTGTGGCTGCTCATTCTGGGCTGCTCTTTCACCTGTTTGCCCTGCTTTCCTGGCAAAAACTGACCCAGGAAATAAAAACGGTAATTAGTGAACCCAATCAGTTCTTTGATCCAGTGAACTTCACGGCCACACAAATACTGGGCTGGTACAAAGGAATGGCAGGGAATAGAGCCTGGGCATGTAATCAAGACTTAAGATCAGTTAAAAATGTTAATCAGGCCACAGCCTAATCAAGAGATTAGAAACTGTTCTTTAATTCATGTTTAGGGCAAATATAAGAATTTATTTTAATTTTTTTATTTCTTTTGTTTCGTTTCTCTTCAAAGACCATAAAATTTAAAAGCTAGAATTCTCAGCACATTTGCCAAGGATACAACGAATGAAAATTCAGTAAATATCTACATTGCTGTGTGTCATTATTTAGATGACAAGTTCAGGACTTGCATGGAAAGGTTAAAGAAATTTTATACGGATGTGTATGTGTATGTGTGTTTGGATAAATGTATACACAAGTATTACCCTTAAAGCAATCAAATCACTTTTTTAAATGTACTTGGGGAGGTTAACTTATCATTCATATGGTGTCCTTGCTGGTTTAGGGAATAATGTGTGGTTAATCCCAGGCAAAAGGAAGAATGGAAAAAATTTTGTGCATAAAAGAAATGTATCAATTTAATGTAAAGTTACTGGTAATACTTGATTTATGACCTCCCTGGATTACAGAAATATCTTAGAACAGATACATATTAGAAATAAATTTTGAAAGTGCAAGAGGGAAAACATTTACATGTTAAATATGACTTTAACCCATGTAATTCAACTCAATCTAGGTAATTTTTCATGTCCTTTTTTTGAGCATGGTGTAAGGATAAAACCAGAAATATTTACAGAAAGAGGTTGAATAAATGCTGAAAGACAGGCTAAAAGTATCAGTAGCGAGGGTGATGCTTTGTATACATTTTAAACTATTTCAGCTAATCATGGATAAAACACAATTTCTGTATTTGCCTTGGACAAAACACATCTTGAATCTCTTGCTGAAACTAATGAGGTTTGCTGAGGCTACACCGTTCTGGGAATATTGTCTAGCTAGCATTTCTGTGTAGTGTATTGGTATGAAAGTGCAAAGAGGCAGAAAATGTTATAGAATTGACAGAACACATCATTGTTAAAATTGAAATGTTCTCCCAGGCATTTCAAGGACCTAGTGAGAAATATTAATCAAACACTAACACTCCTAACATTGAGTCCTGAAACAACAAAGCACACTCTGGCCCTTCTGCTGCAGACCTTCCTTTGTCCAGGCATCCCATGTAAGACGCAAAGGTGTGCAAAATTAAGCTCAGCAAATCAGAACTGTAGTTATTCCTTTCAGTACATTGGGAAAATGATCTCTCAGTGTTTGATGTTGAAACAAAGTCCTCAGCACTATGCCTTTGGGTGCATTTTCGTCTTGCTGAAGTTGTACTGTACAGCAATATCTCCCTTTGAAAATTCATTTCTCAATATCTTACTTTGATTAGGCAGTAGAGGATACAATCTTTACTCAGACACCTGACAGAAACTCATTGTAAAATACTCAGACAAGCCCTTAGGACTCAACACGCATATTTTACACATTTAATCCTCTCCATACTACATGAGTCATCTCATACAATAGGAGCTTTTGGGTTGTGTCTATAACTACAATACGAACTCAACCCTATTTTCAGGCATCTACAACTTGACTTTGTGACACCTCATTTTAGCTTGAACCGCCTTGTTGTGGTGACTTTCTTGCCATGTTTTCTTACTTAAACATACTGATCTGCTTTTCTCAGGCACTGTATCATTCTTGACTTATGGTGCCCCTCAGTTACCCTCAGTGAAGAGGCGGGAAGGTTGCATTGGGGTCAGGGTCTCCTACCTATCTTCCACCTGTCTGTTCTTCCTTCTGAGGGAGCAATACGACCCTGCCTTTTCAGTAACATAGAATCACAGACATTTACAAAAAGTAGAGGAGAAAAAATACTTATAAATATAATCCACTGTTCCTGTGTTGGAAGAACTTTTATGTCCATTTTTATGCGTGGCAAAGCCTATGACAATGTATATTTCAGCATTTCTAAGCCTTAAAAGAAAAATTACGGCACACCGTTACTCTCAAAGTAGCCTCTATAGCTCTTAAGTTCCCGGTCTGGTCAATAACGCGTTCTTTTTTTACGTCCTCACAGAAATGAAAAATAATTTGCAGGTAAGGGATTGGTACTATTGAAAGAAATAAAAGCCAGACTGTAGCCAGTAGAAGCGAGCTGAAAACAAATCACTGGTTATTATTACAAAAAAACCCCACCTTAAAGTATGGAAAAACACCTTCAATAAAAGCATTAATGATTATAAATATACGAAAAGAACAATTCACAGCTGCAGCAGGCTCAACAAAGTTCCCAACAGCCAGGTTACAGGACCATTTTTTCTGTTTCAGTAGCAGTCCAATTGGAAAATACCTTATTTCAAGGCTTAGTGTTTATAAGATATAAGCTACTCATTTTAAAATAGATTAATTGTGGAGGGTGGCTTGCCATCTGAGTCAGCCTGGTCTAGTCTGCTGCTACCCTTTGGTGGACGCAGGAATGAGCAATGAGAGGAAAATTATCTTTAGAGCCATAAAAACTGATCATAATGAAACTGCCTTGAGATTTGCAGTAGTTAACAAACCAGGCACAGAGTAGAATTGCAGGAGAGTATGGCATAAACCTTGCAAAAGCTGGAGGTTTGAAAGTTGATTCACATTTTCGAGTTTCATTTCGACTTGGAATTCAAGCCAAGCTGTGAAAGACGAAAATCTGTGTGAACTAAAGAAAATGGAACAAAACATGGTTACATGAGCCCTAAATGAAGTAGAATCTCCAGGCTCTGCATCGATCCCACCTGCAGTTTTCAGAAGGAGAAGGAAATGTAATATGTTCAGTGATCAACTTCCTGCTGAGGCAAGATTCACAGCTCCTGCTGCTTTGGACAGACGGAGAGTCCAGCAAAGCTCCTGTTCCAGGCATGGGTGCAGCGATGTGTAAGATACGTAGGAGGGGAATGAGCAATGCTAGAAGGTTACATCTATTTCAGTCCCTGACCACCACCATGCTCATTTGTTACATCCCATTAGAAGATCTGAGGACCTACAAGAAATTCAGAATATCTCCAGCGTCTCGTCGTTGGTTGGGTTAGAAGGAAAAGCAGCCTGTCGTTCATCACAACTTAGTTGTTCATCACAACTTAGATGGCAGTGGCCATCAGCCCAAGAGCTGCCCCATGCAGATGCACCCTTGCAACTTGGAGGATCAGCAGCCATGGCATTACTTATTCAAGGCTGTCAGTGCTTGAAAATAAACAAGGGGATGAACAGATATGAAAAATTCTGCGGCACTGCAATACTGAGAGAGAAATGCTTCACGTCTTTCTGTCGTGGTGTGCATAAATTGGGACTCAGAAAGGTGTGAGTGAGTTTTTTAAATGAAGTAGTTTAAACTTTAAAAATTCACAAATATCATAAAGTACTTCACCAAGAAAAGCTGACGAGAATTACTCTCAATTCAAACCTTTTTCCTTTGTATCAATAACTGTTTTCTAATATTAATGTTAAATGTAATTTGTCCAGCTCGTGGTTTGGTGTCATTACTTAGAAATTTTATTTACAGAAAAGTGTCACACAGAGCTTTTACCCTTTAAAACTGATGGACAGTTTACCATCCATTACTGATCCCGCAAAATCTGTTTGGTAGAGCTCACCCATAAATATGATTTTCTTTTCCTGGTAAATCTGTACAGTTGATGGTAACCTTCACTGAAGATCAGTTTCAGTGTGTAGTTTGTAATATTGTATCTATTGTTATTCTAAAAATATCAATTCCTAGTTATGCTCCTGTTGTTGTAACCTAATTTGGTAATTACTCTTTTCCTATTTTTATGCAATTCACTTTTGCCCATCCATGTTTTGAAATTTCATTCTAGGCATAGCATAAAAAGTAACCATGTTGTAATACATTATATTAAAGTTAGAGAAAAGCAAATATTGCTAGGAAAAATATTCCCCAGTTTTATTTTAACTTTGAAAGCAAATTTGAGTCCTTACATCCACTGCATACGAATATGATTCTTTCTTTTCCTTCAGTGTTTCTAAAAAGTATCCTTTATCTTCTGCATAGCAGTAAAACATCTGTATAGGAACTGTCCTGTGATTACTGTGCAGTGTTTCTCTGCGGGCAAGATGGGGCACAAGTTACATGATACCCTTTAAAAGCTGTGCTTTAGTCTCAGATGTACAAATATAACTGCTGGAAAGACAGACAAACTGCTGTTTGTCCCCTTCACCTAAAAAGTTAAATTTCTCTAGCATTAATTGCACTTTGATTTAAAGATTGAAATTTTTGATGTTGTTTATTACTAGTATTTAGCAATGGAGAATCCTAATTTTGGACACTTTAATATACTTTAAAAGTGGGGTTTAATTCAATATGGAAAGCCTAATTGTTAGTCCATCATCTAGCCTAGTGACGCCTGTGTCAGCTTTGCTATGTCTGCAAAGTACAAGGAGAAGCAGAAGCCAAGGAACTCACCAAGACAGGTTACTGGGGAGGGAGCTGGATAAATTAGCCAATATGAAATGTTGAGGAAAAGTGCAATTTTTGTGAACAGCAAAAACTGCACTTGCCTGCAGTGCCTCCATGTAAGGGGTGTAATGCAGAAGAGTGTTTCCTCTTGGGAAAGCAGAGATGTCATTGGGCTGTTCTTTGACTGAAGAAGGGGCCTCAGGAAAAATAGATTCTGGTCTCTGATGTAATTGGCATCTTTTATGAACGGTGGAGCACCTTCAGAAGACACTGTGAGAGTCACAACCCATAATTCCCAGTATGCTGGGGGCTGGGGTATGAATAACGTGATTTCAAATTTCATCAGATAAAGAAGGAATTTTGTTCTGGTTTATGTAGATACTAGTCTTGTTCACTTGAACTTTACAACTCCTGAAAGACATATAAACCTTCAAAAACTCAAGCTGCTCCGTTTTCCAGACTGCAGTTCATTATTTGTGTTGTTAGATGTAAATGCACGCCTGCTGAATTGCTACTGTAGTTAAGTGCACAAAGTCCTCCTTGTTGTGAGTTTTGCTGAGATTAGGTGCTCTTGTGCAAGACAAGAAGTTGAGAGACAAATTCCCCTGCTCTGCCAATCCTAGTGCTGCTACGTTTGCAGATCAGCATCCAACATTTCAGTATTGCGGTCCATGTTAAGCCAAAGGGATTTGAAGTCACAGGAAATTTTACATAGGGATACTTAGACGAGAAAGACATTAAGAAGTCTCCAGGGTCATGTGAGCTTTTTGCACTGGCACTGAGGACACGGGACAAAGGGGTTATTGGGAATTGAAACTGAGGTGTAAATTTTGGTAGCATACTGTTAAAGTTTTTGGCAAGTCGTTATGGATAAATAATAGCATAGTTTAGTGCTATTGCTAATTTATTGAATCGAACAACTTGGCTGTGGTAATTGCACTGTTACTTTGTGGTGTGCAATTTTGTTTGGAATTTCTTAATATAGACATTGTCAGCACAGTGGGGTCTCCTGGCTCTTATTCAGCCATCAGAGTCTAACACATCAAGATGAATTTGTAAACAGAGTTGTGCTCATTTATGTATTGCTGACAGGTAACTTCCCATTTGCCTTTTATGATAATATTTTTGTGAATAGTTCTCCTTACATAGTTATTAGCGAAAGTTCTAAGTCTATATCTTTTCAAATGTCTAGGCATTTTGTAAATATGGGGAGAAGATTTTATCCACAATAAATTCAAATATTTATTTATTAAAAGAAAATGCTAAAATATTTGGATTTTGGTGGCTGGATTATATTCTCTAATACCTTCCCTCTTTTTTCTAAACAACTGGAATGAAAAGCCACATCTATCTAGTGGCTTCGTTGACCATGTTTATTTTGGATGAATTTCAGGAAAGGGGATATTATTTCTTGGTTTGTAGAAATGCAACTCTCTTCTTGGTAATCCCCTAACAATTTTTTTTTCCTTTATAATATTAAATTGTTGGATAATTAGGTTTCCTACAGACAATCGACTAAAAAGCCTATAAACGATATTAAAAAGAGATGCCTTCTGAAATAGTAGCTTTTTTAAATCTAGTTTCTATTCTTAATTGAACTGCTATACTTACTCATTATGTATACAGTGTGTTTTCTTGGGGAATTGTTTTTAAATAGACTATTTACATGAATAACATAATGGATTCTTAGCTAAATTTCACTGCCATTTTTTGGTAATTTCTCAAGAACTTAAAAAGCCATCATATTGGGTCAGATAGTTCAACAGCCTGGTTGGATTATCATCATGCCTCTGACTGTGGCAATGGCAAACTTAATTTAAGGAGAGGCTTGAGGAGTTTCTGTCATTTGTTCCCCTCATATCTCCTCCAGGTCCACAGTTCCTGTAGGAATATTAGAGTGTACACCCCTGGTCAGTCTCTTTGGGATCATCTATGGACATGTTGTGCCTGAATTTGTCCAATTCATTTTCGAAACTGTTAATCCTGTATCTGCCTCTAGAAGGCTCCAGAAGATCACTACCTACTCTGCAAAGAAGTACTTTCTTTTACATGTTTTAAGTGATTCCCTATGAATTTAAATGAGTGCTCTCTATTTTCAGTAATGTAGCTTGGACGAACAGTACTGTATTCATCTCGTCTATGTTTATGTGAAGTTCAGTCACATCCCTCATCAGCCTTTTTCTCTCAAACTTGAAAAATCTTAGGTTTTTATTCCCTTTTCCTATGATATCTGTTTTTTTCCCTTTAATCATTTGAATTGCCATTCTCTATACTATGTTTAGCTCTACATCTTCTTGGCATGCAGACACCTGAACTGCACACCTTATGTGGTTACACCAGAGTTTCATATACCTGTAAAATAATACTTGAGGTCCTGTTCTCAATGCCTATCTTTTGATTGGCTTTTTTGGCTACCACTGCATTTTGAGCCAGTGACTTCAGAGAACTGATGATGATGACTCTGAGATCTCCATTTGCAGTCGTAATGGCCATTTCCAAGTTCAATATTGTTTAGGCACATTTTAGGGTTTTTTTTCATAGATGCAGTATCTTCCATTTGCGTACACTGAGGTTTGTCTGTCACCCTTTTTACCATTCATTCAATTTTCTATGTCCTTCTGGATCTGCTCACCATCAGAGTGGCATTTGATCAAGAGAGCTAAGTAACTTCAAAGTGGACGATTTCCCCATTCATACTTTCCTCCATGTCACTGATGAGTAAAACTGACTCCAACAATGGAGTTCCAGTGCAACTTTATCAAATGCTTCCTGAAAATCCAAGTGTGGTGTTTCCACTGTATTTTCTTTATCCCTACATATATTGTCACCATTAAAGAACTCCATCAAGTGAGGCAGGACTGCCATGTACAGAAGTCGTGTTGGTTCTTTTCCAGCAGATTGTCTTTACGCAGGTACTTAGTGATATTAATTGTAGACTCAAGAGCTTACAAGAAGCCAAAGTAGACTCACCTGCCTGTAGTTCCCACAGTGTACCTTAGAGCTGTTTTTTGTAGATGGAAGTGGAGCACTGATCTATCGGTGCAGGTCTGTAGTCCCTAAATCTAGCTTTTTCATCTAGGCACAATTCCTAAAAACACTACATCATGAAATGACATTACCACTTCAAAAAACAAGTCATTATTAGGTGCTGAAAGAGCTTGAATATCCTTTTGCTTCCATTTTTTAAATCCTCAGACTACCTAATTTTTGCTTACCTTTGTTTTTAGTCTGTGTCCTCAGCGCACAGAACTTGTGGAGTAAAGGCCAAAAGTGGATTTTACAACATTACTATAACAGTATGAAGAGAGGAATTGGTAATGGAGGTGTATGATAGTCACTTAGCAGTAATGGCACTGTTGAGAAGTAGAATGTAACATCCTATTTCTTTATATTTGGTTAGTTCTGATAGCCATTGGTTATACACAGGAACTGTGTTGACCAGTATGATAACACAATAATGCGCTGCTGTTGGCTCAGATGCTACATCAGCATAAAAAGCATTTAATCTCTTTGGACGTATCAGCAAATAGGCAGCAATTCTTCCCATTACTGTCTGAAAAGCTGTCTTCTGTTGCATGGAACATAACTAATCACTTCATTTTCCTGTCACCTCCTAGAGACTTGTAGCTTAACACAACATCATTTGAAAAGTTTGCTTGTCTGGAAGTGTCTGTGTGCTCATTAGCTGCTACTGATGCAAATTGGTAAAGATGTTGTCTTTGACATACAGTATTTTATGTGAAGGCATGAAACAAGATTAATCATATTCTTCACCTCAGTGCTGCAGTATGACACTGCCTGCTAACATACTTGGAATCACACTTCAAAAATCAGAGTAATAATAATTAAAATGTTAATAGGTGAAGAAAATCCATTTTGTTTTGGTTTAAATTTGTGAAGAAAGCTTACGGAGATAAATGCTTTCTGTTAATCAGATTTCAGAGCTGAATGGCTCTATAAACTTACCAGGGCTGGGCAAAAATGTGCTATTCCATCATGTAGTTAGAAGTCATATGGAACTTATAAATCCTGTGACTTTAAGTTTTTTATCTAGTAATAGATAAAAATTATCTCAAACAATGGCTGACATTTTGTGTTCTCCAGGTCTATTGAAATGCGAAATAAAATGCAAGTTTGTAAATTCTATCTGGTGGTGGTTTTATTTTGAATTGTGATGGGGTAGAAAGATGAACACATGATCTGTTGCCGTGTCTCAGTGCAAGTGCTGATTAAATTCCTTCAATGGGAATGAAAACATTGATTTGGTCTTGCCCGTAGGATTAGTCTTCAGAACAACAATTAACATGAGGTGCTACCACCAAGTTACTCAATATCACTCAGATCAGAACATTGGATTGTGGAAAAAGCACTTGAGCTACTTGGAGTAAGCAAACAATTTGATCAGTTGCAGAATAACTGAAATAGCCAGTAGCTAAAACGTGCAAAGTTGAGCTTGTGGTCTGCTATTGTGTCCACCCTACTTTATGCTCACCAGCAATCTTCAAACTCCAGTCCTTATAATGAGGGGTTGATTATCTGAAGTCCAAAGCACCACTGCACTTAAGCTTAGTTATGGGTAAAGGTCTGATTAGCAAAACCAGATTTATATCTAATGTCGATGAGGTAGTATACCATCTCTTTTGGGCAATGGTGATTTTAGTATCCATATTAGAGATTTGCAGACTTTTACAATTTAAAAAGTCAGTGTTCCATACACAGCTCTTGCACAACTTAGAATTCATCCCAAGTTAAAATCTGCCTCTGTGTGGGAGGGACTATCGAGGGTTTAGGCTTTGCTTGTATTTAAAAGTGTTGTTTTCAGAGATGACATAAGAAGCCATAGCTGTTAGGGGCGGGGAGGGGGAAACCTGTCATGAACTTAAGAGCAGATGAGATGGCAATAAGAATGTGCTTGGCAAAAAAAAAAAAAAGGAGGCGAATACATTCAAAAGGAGGCGAATGTGGGCACCAGTGATGTATGTAGAAATATACCTACTGTGTCTGTGTAATCTCCAGCTGTACTGGTACACTGTAATCAGTGCTCTTTGACTACTGAAGCCAAGCCATCAGACAATTAATCGGATAAGGAGCTGGGATATGTAACCGTCCTTTACAATACCTTCACACAATATGTTTGCTCTGTGCAATTGTAACTGAAATAAACTAAATGTACAGAGCCAAACAGAGTACATGCAGCAACTTAAGGTTTTAGCTTTTCTTCAGTCTGTCATAGTGTGCGTTTACACATATGGTCTGCATACATATGCAAAACCAGCATCTTCTGGAAAATGGAAAGCCTCTTTGGGCCTCTGCCTTCTCCTGGAAATTAAGATGCAATTCCTACAATTAGAAGTTGTTCTATTTTTAAAATATACCAATTATCCATGCAGCTAACAGCAAAAATTTGATTTGGTGTAGGAAAACAGACAGAATTTCTGTATGTCAGGTATCATTCTAACGGACTGCAACTGACTGGGACCGAAATATATTCATACTTAACTTTATTGGTACTCAGGTTTCTGGGGGATTCTATCAGGGATGTAACTACCAAACCTCATGCAGTACTCAGACTATTATCCACTGCTGCTGTTCCATGTGGGCACCAGTGATGCATCTGGGAGCAACCTGAAGACTATAAAGAAAGACTACAAAGCCCTGGGAGCAGCGGTCAGATGCTCGGGAGCACAGGTAGTTTTTTCATCAATCCTCCCGGTCAAAGGCAGGGGTTTGACAGGGCCGGGTGAATCTGGCAAGTCAATAGCTGGCTACAGGACCCACAGCCAGGGGTTTGGCTTCTTAGATCATGGGACTCATTTTAAGAAGCCTGGTCTACTGGGGCCGGATGGGGTCCACCTGTCAGAAAAGGGGAAGAATTTTTTGCCAAAGGCTCGCCAACCTTGTGAAGAGGGTTTTAAACTAGAGTTGCTGGGGGAGGGGAAACTCAATCCATTCCACTCCTACCAATATGATGCTGATACCAGTAGTAGAGGCCCACAACCTGGAGATGGGTTGCAGGTCAGCATGAGAACACCTGGAGTGCAGCGTAAAGGAAAAAGAGCAACTCCAATCAGGGGGCTAGATTCAACAGGGGTCCAACTTAAATGCCTCTATGCAAACACACATAGCATGGGGAACAAACAAGAGGAGTTTGTTCATGCACATAGAGATACGTGCATGCCTGCAAGGCTATGATCTAATTGGCAACACAGAGACATGGTGGGATGGCTCCTATGACTGGAGTGTTGAAATGGACAGATACAGGCTCTTCAGGAAGGACAGGCAGGGGAGATGAGGAGGGAGTGTCACTGTCTATGTCAACCACCAGCTGGAGTGTGTGGAGCTCTGCCTAGGGATGGATGAGGAGCCAACCGAGAGCTTATGGGTCAGGATTAAAGGGAGAGCAGGGACGGGTGATGTTACAGTGGGGGTCTGCTACAGGCCACCAGACCAGAAAGACTGAGTGGACGAGGCCCTCTAAAGAAACACAGGGGCAGCCTCACGTTCACAAGCCCTGGTCCTCATGGGGGACTTCAACCACCCCAGTATCTATTGGAGGGCAACACAGCACAGCGTAAGCAATCCAGGAAGATCCTGGAATGCATAGTCAATAACTTCGTTCTCCAAGTGACAGAGGAATCAATGACAAGAGGATCCATGCTGGAC
Source organism: Anarhynchus alexandrinus (assembly GCA_008711295.1). Taxonomy (NCBI): domain Eukaryota; kingdom Metazoa; phylum Chordata; class Aves; order Charadriiformes; family Charadriidae; genus Anarhynchus; species Anarhynchus alexandrinus. Next base: position 856,699 of record VUYV01000125.1, read on the forward strand.
CTTGTTTTTATCAACAAGGATGGGCTGGTGGGTAATGTCATGCTCAAGGGCAGCCTTGGCTGCTGTGACCATGAGGTGGTGGAGTCTGAGATCCTTAGGGCGGCGAAGAGGGCACACAGTAAGCTTGCTGCCCAGGACTTCAGGAGAGCAGACTTTAGCCTCTTCAGGAATCTGCTTACTGGAGTACAGTGGGATAAAGCCCTAGAAGGAAGAGGGGCCCAAGAAAACTGGCTAATATTCAAGGACCACCTGCTCCAAGCTAAGGAGCGATGCAAACCGACAAAGAGAAAGTCAGGCAAAAACACCAGGAGGCTGTGTGGATGAACAAGGAACGCCTGGACAATCTCAAACAAAAGTATCTTTATAGATGGGTCTCCACAACCTCACTGATAACCTGTTCCAGTGTTTGACCATTCTCAAAGTAAAAACAAAACAAAACAAAACAAAACAAAACAAACAAACAAAAGGAAAACCCCCCAAAAAGAAAAAAAACATCCAAAGCCTTTTTCTTGTGTTCAGACAGAATTTCCTGTGTTTGAATGTGTTCTCATTGCCTCTTGTCCTGCCAGTGGCACCACTGAAAAGAGTCTGGATCCTTTGTATTCATTCCCTCTCGTCAGACACTTATACTCGTCGATGAGATCCCCTGAGCCTTCTCTTCTGCTGGCTGAGCAGTCCCAGCTCTCTCAGTGTCTCCTTGTAGGTCAGATGCTCCAGTCCCTTAGTCATCATGGCCCTGCGCTGGACGCACCCCAGTAAGTCCAGTAGTGGGGAGCCCAGCACCGGACACAGCACCCCAGATGTATCTCCCCAGTGCTGTGTAGAGAGGAAGGATCACCTCCCTTGACCTGCTGGCAATGCTCTGCCTAATGCAGCCCAAGCAACTGTTGACCTTTGCCATGCTGTCTCATGGTCAAATTGTCCACCAGGACCCCCAGGTCCTTGTCTACCAATCTGATTTCTAGCTGGTCGGTCCACCAGTATGTATTGGTGCATGGGACTGTTCCTGCCCAGGAGCAGGACTTTGCACTTCCTCTTGTTGAAATTCATGAGGCTCCTGTTCAGCCCATTTCTCCAGCCTGTTGAGGTCCCTCTGGATGGCAGCAGACCCATTTGGTGTAACAGCCACTCCTCCTGTTTTGTATCATCTGCCAAGTCGGAGAGGGTGCACTCTGTTCCAGTATCTTGTTCGTTAATGAAGACATTGAACAGTATTGGCCCCTGTATCGACCCCTGGGACTCACCGTCAGGGGTGTTAGATGTAATACAGACAGAATGAGTCACTTGGTGTTTCTACGGCAAATAGCTTTCTGAGGTTTTATGTGGGTATTTTAACTTAAATCACTTGGTAATTCCAATTCCAAAGTCGCATCAACCTTTTCATGATCATCTTTTTCAGCAGCAAAAACAAAGTCTGGAAAGTTTTTTATTTGCCGCTATGCTAATCTTTTCCTTGGCATCTGTTTTTAAAAGACCGTTTTCTATAAAACCCAAGTATGTTAACTGTAATACATCCAGCTTTACAGAAAATATATCATCATGTATTTTTAAAGTAATGTCTTTTTAGTGTTTTTTAAACTCATTGTATTCATTTCACTTAATTTTGGCCTCTTAAACTCTAGGCAGTGAGTTGAAGATAGTGCTCTAGGATTATTCCTTGGTCAGTAGACACAGAAAAGATGATTACATTGACCTGAACACCTTCTTAATAGATAATGGAATAACAGAAATCCTGATTTAGAGTTGCCTGTTTCTTACCACAGGTGACAAAAGGAGCCTAAGCAGCTAGTTCGGGGCAGATATGTAACTTTTAGATGGCTGAAGCTGGGTCACCTGGATTGCATCCCTTATGTTTGCTTTGTTTGGTCAGCTATTTCTTAATATAAACACTTCGGAATAATGACCTTTATATGGTGAAAAGAGATGTTGGTAAGGAAAAATAAAGCAAAATTAAAAAAAGTATATGTAGAAATTTATGTTTAAAATAAACCGTGGAGTCACAAGTATAACATCTCATTTTACTACACTGCTGTGGTAATGAAAGACTTCTTTTACTGTACACGTAGAAGGTTGACTTTCTGAATCTTCATTCTGAATTTTTTTCCGCCCTGATAAAAGTCCATGACCTTTAAATTAATTCTGTATTTTTAACAGGGCTTCAAGCCCTGATCCTTAAAGCTGCTTTACATGAGTATAAGGTTATACCTACATCAAATGGCTTCTAGGAACAAGATCTAAATGCCAATATCTGAATTTCCAGTTATTAAAAAGTTAGATGTGTTATAGAAGAAGATGGAAACAGCTTAGAGACCATAAGAACTGCTGTTTCTGTGTAGTCAGATTTAAATAACTGTCGTTTGCATGCAGTTTGTGTTCAGTACTGTGGATATAGCTCATATTTAGCATACCACTTCAGCAGTGTATTGTAGGATATTGCCATCTTTTTACTTCTTTCTGAAGAATATGTATTCCATTGTAATGTAAAACTCATATTAGTGCCGCTAGTAGTTTTTAAACAATTTCAATGAATACATCTTGTAACGAATAATATTGTCATTTCTAGGAACAGTTGCTGTTCTTATGGGGGGAAAAAAAAAAAAACAACAAAAAAAAAAAAAAACTCCACCAAAGCACCAAACCACAAAGACAGAAAGAATGTCTCTAGGCAGCAAAATGAGATTTGCCACTTGAAAAGCACGTACTCCTCTCCTGGCAAATGAACATTCTCATTGTCAGGCTGGCTTGCAGGAATGCTAATTACATTGATGTTTGTAATCCCACTGATTTCCATTGTAGACCTGCTAGAAAAATGCAGATTGTCTTTCAGTGTAACTATATCTTGTCTTTCCAGTTTTACTTCCAAGAGAAGGTTTGTGTTTGGGTTTTTTTCAAAGTTGCTCTTTGGAACAGGCAGATTTTGAGAAGAACAATCATTATTCACATAGATACATATGTCATGTAGTGCCTTCAAATTAGCAGGAGTTGGTTAGCACTTTAAAAAACAGTAGTATCATCATCTGGCTCCTGTAACTAATTCAGAGAGTCAGGCAGAGCTTCAAAACAGTCAGCTGGTTAGAATCCAGGTATTTCACCTCTCCTGATAGGATTTAACATAAGTTGTAATGGAAATCAGTGAGATTTCCTGTTCAATTAACACCTCTGAAATTAGCATTCCCACCAGCCAGCATGACTGTGAGTGTGCATTTGCGTCAGCAGGTCACTCCATTGGAGAGGCTTTCCCAGTGGTGAACCCCATTTTGCAGCACTGGTATACTCTTGAGCTTGCGCTTTTTTTTCCTGGGAGTGCTGACAGCTCCTGGAAATTGTAACATTACCAGTTTAAGATATATTCATGCACCCTATTTTAAAATTACTAGTTTTTCTAGAACAAATGTTGCCCTGTGACAGAAAAGAACAAGTCCTTTAGAATGAGCTTTGGTAGAAGAGAGGATACACCACGATGTAATGCATTTGCCACCTAGGTAAGGTTTTTGTCTGTATTACATGCTCCATAAACAAAAAAACACCCCAAACAGCATGTCACTAATGACAGATGAATATAAATATAAAACCAAGGAACTCTGAAAAAAGTTGTCTAGCTATCCTGAAATCTGGCTGAACTTTCTCAGAACACTGTGTCTCATTAGTAAATTTCCTAACGTTGCTGGAAAGCTGCTGAGTTTTCTTTTATTCTTCGAAAAAAATGTTTCTATCAATACCCAAGGAGGGGAGAAGTGTACAGATTGCACAAAGTTCACCAGCAACAAATAAAAAAGATTATTTTGAAATCCAGTTGGGTTCCTAATTTCATTTTTACATGCCTAAGTTATGCTTAAATTGTTAATTGGTGGTACTCTGTGCCATAACCATTTACAATGGCTAGAAGTAAAGGAGGTAATTAAAAGATCCACAGCTACACAAATCTCCTACACCCACAGCAGCCCAAGTCCAGATCCAACAAATAATTGTGGGATTGGTAAATAGAACTTCGAATCACATATCTTTTCATGTCATTGGAACCTGAGATAATAATAATAACAATAATAATCAATTACTGTTATGTGGCAGTTAGGGGCTATGGTTTCTGTGTCTGCTGTTCCTTCAGTGTGTAAGTATGACCACATGGCAATTATTTTTTAGTGCAACTTGAAAGCTCCTATGAATTTAACTTCTATAATATGAATGTAGGTTAATTCTTGTGAGAATTTTTTATAATTTTACTCCATAATTTCTGTTTTATTCAGATTGACTTTAGTCGTGTTTAAGAGCTTATGAGTTATGTAAAACTAGTTAATGTCACTACTCAAACATGGTAGAAATGCTATTTTTCACAGTTCCAACCTGAAATGTAAATATCGTTTTTCACATAAAGATTAATATATTACCATATGAGAGCTCAGCGGAGGAGTTTGAGAAACTCCTTACTGCAATATAATTTAATCTTTTTTAAAAAGAAATCATAATTGCTGCTTCAAAATAGAATAAAATAAGGGTAATGTGTATCAGTGGATTGTTGAATGCTGTAACTTGAATAATGGTATAAATTCAAAGGAAGTGTTTTGTGTTTGGAAGTTAGACAACGGTGCTTGTCCTTTCTGAAATCACCATGGAGTGACAGTAGTTTGCCGCTGTAGCTGTAAATTGGCTGTATGGTGCATCATGGTTGAGGTTCAGCCAATCATTTTTCTGGGTTCTAAACTCTTCCCTGGATTTTGGGTTGTGCCTCCAGTTAGTTCAATAGCCCATATGGCAAGGACAGCTGTGCTCCTTCACACTTTGTGCTATACCATGTGCTTGGTGTAAATTGTGGTTATTTGGCATCCCCAGGTAGAAAAGAGAATAAGAGAGGAGAAAAATACACTAAAGGCTATTTTAAGAAGAGGACATTGTTGTCCACATTCATAGAATCAGGAAAAGAAAGAATAAATGGAATAAGAAAGAGTCAAGTTGGACTTCAATCAAACACCAAATGGGATTGTTCAATGTTCACCACTAAAGCTTTTGAAAAAAGGCATTCAACAAACATTTGTCAGGAATGGCATGTCTGTAATGTAGTTGACACGTCTTGGGATATTTTCCAGATCATTTGAAGCCATGGTTTTCTCTGACAGGGATCCACAAACAGTGTGTCTTCATTCTGCAAGTCCTTTTCCCAGGCCAGTTCCATTAAAAGCATTTTTAACGTGCCTAGGGATTCTGTCAATAGCATTAATGAGATGGAGTTTAGCACAAACATAGCAGCAATAATCACTTCATGGAGCAACATTAAAAACTGATTATTCTGATTAGAGCTTTGCAGATACGAGATTTTAGATGTACCCTTCTTTTTGAGCATTGAGTGTAAGAATAACCATGCTTGGTCTGATGCCAGTCCAACAGTCCTGCCTTGGACAGTGACCTGAAGTGAATGCTTAATTCGTGAGTGTCAGAAAAGGGACGAGCACTAAGTGATGGTTCTCCCATTGTATTTTCCCAGACACCAGCAGCCTTCAGTTTAGGGATTTCCTAAATCAGAAGTTGCATTTTCCTGCATTTTTTTTCCTGCTGGATAGGTCCCCTCTTCAACTGTTCTGTATATTGCAGTTCCCCAGATGTTAATCCCTATGTTTTTTGTGGGGAATTTACAATCCGATCCATTCAACTTTAAAAACAGAGTGGAGAACTTGCCAAACTAGAACTAAGCAAACTAGTCCTGAATAACAACCCTTCATTTCAGATGCAGCACTATATAAAAAAAGACATAATCTGCTTTCAGTGTCTGAGCCGTTGTCTCCATATGCTCCTGCACTCTCCTGGAAGTATAAGTTTTTGCAGACTTTCTCAGAAATAGAAAATACCTCTGGATGTCCATCAGAGGGATGTGAATCTCACCCTGGGACTGCAGGCCAGTGTGGTAAAATGCTTATAGTCAGACAGCCAAAGTCTCTGTGTGAAGGAACAAGAAGAAATAGGAGGCTGAAGCCTAGATGGCAGGGTGGACATCTTATGCACGTATCAGCATGAATGACTGCAGGATCAGTGGTCATCCGTAACCCCACTGCGAGATGGTGAAGTCGGCAAGTGGAGACCATCGTGTCACTAAAACCATGAGAGGGTCCACTGACATCTCTAGTAGCAAGGGAAGCTGCATCTCCCGGCCACCTCTCTGCAAAAGCACTTTACATTGTATTTATAAAGAGAGGATTTTAGCATCATTGTGTCATGGTTGTGAAAAAACAAGCCCTACAAGAACATCGCTTCATACATTGCATATGCATGGGCACTTCAATAGCAGACTGCTAAATGATTGTCCATATCCATCTAACCAGCTCCTATAAAAACAAATTCACTGTTATCTGAAGAGAGATATCCTTGAGAGAACAAACTGGGCGAGGGCGCATGTGGCAGGAGGAACAAGAAGGGGAAACAGGAGGCTGAAGCCTAGATTGCATGTTGGGGAGCAGCATTAATTACTGCAATATCAAGGTCATCTGTAATCCCATTGTCAGGGTTTGTGTTCAGCACAATTACCGTGCTATGCTAAGCACAGCCAGAGTAATCTCATTCCAGAAAATGAGGTGCTTGGAGAAAGGCAGGATTGCAGATGTCTAAAGCAGATTTGTTTTCTGCATGCCTTCAATTTTGCATCTGTTTGTTTTGATGATGTTAGCTAGAGACAAACCAACAGAGGAAATGAAAGCTATATATTCATGCTGCAAAATCAGGCATGTTTCATCGTCAATAACAAGAAATCTTTTTCTTCTGTTTGCAGAGGCATAATCCTCACATTTTCAAGCAATTTTTAAACCATTTGGAGGTTTTGCTTAATTTGTGGACTGACATAAATGTAGAATTCCAAATTAAATATTGTCAAGTAACATGTTCACTCAGTGCTTTCTGCTTATTATGTCCTACTGTAGTAATTCTTTTTCTTAAAATGGCTTGTCCTTCCCCTGTTAAGAGGGGGAATCAGTGACGTATTTCCCTATTCTAATTTCCCTCTGAAGACATATCAGTGTAAAACACAGTAAGCTAACTGTCATCTTCTTTTGCACAAATATTTTTGTTCAGCTGGAGAGATTTATTGTGGTAAGAGATAAGGGTGCAAACGCAGAACTCACCTTTTGTCTGAGGAGCTATTTGATCCCCGCACCCTTGGTCTACAAGTGACATCTGGACTAATGATCACTGGCTTTGTGGTGCAAAATGGTACATAAGGTTTCAGATCTAGTTAAGTTCACAATTGCCTTCAAGGCAGTTTTATGACCATGCCACCTTCGCATGAGCTGGTGGGGATTCCTAGGAGAACTGAAAAGATATAAATGAATCCTTCACTTCTTGTCTGTTGTTGACTTTTCTCATCCTTCACTGGATTCACTCACAGTCATGTGCCTTATTGGTACACCTCTGCATTCTGCCATCTTCATGGACAATGGGGCATTGTGGGGCATAGTTTTGTGTCTGATGAGAGCAAGAGAAGAGTCAATAGGGTTTTATTTAGTGCATGACAACTGTCACTGTAGGATTAAAAACAATATTTCTTGAGTTAGTATTTTGCTATTTAATGACACTAAAATAGCAGCTCCAGAGGACAAAATCTTCCTTGTGAATCTGTATCATGAACATGTCAAATAGCTTTTTAATTGCTGTTTTATTTTTTTTTACTTTGTTGCATCAAGCTGATTATCGTACCCCAATGTATCAGCATTAACTAATAAAAATGGTTTTCTTTTTAATGGCTAATATTGACCAGACTGAATTGTACAGAGTCACTGTAGTGGTGTTATTACTCCCTTGGAGACTGCAGTTTCCCAAGCTGTCATGATTTTTGTTAAATGAACTGTGGATTTAATAGAAGCAGATGTATAACAACAAAATATAATACAGCTTGTACTTGTTCTGCAAAATATGTACCACAGTTTTATTTAAAAGACAATCTCCAAAAGCAACATTTGTTTGTTTCCTTCATTGGGATATCACAGCCCTTAAGCACTAAAAGAAATAGTAGATGTCTTAACTCGAACAAAAATATTGTTTGTGTCTCAATTTGAATATCTTATGCAGAAGCTACTCTGTAACCAGTCCTTTACTGATATAACATGTTTGATGGAACCAGAGGTAGGTTATTCAGCTGAGAGTTTTCAGGCAAAGTAAATTTCTTGGGAATATAGAGTAATAGCCCTATTAGAGCTTCTGTAAGGAGAAAGCATGAGTCACAAATCAAAGTATTTGGAAGAAATTAATGAGCATATGGCTAAGGGAAGTCCATTTGCTGTGTGGTATTTGACTATCCAAAAATGTGTTCAACTATTTCCTTTCAACTGATGAAAGAAAGCAAATTGAAAGGTTTTATTGTAGAATAATGTCTGATTAAAAATAAAGACCTAAAGTGTGGGTAAATGGGCAGTTTTAATGGTGGAAGAAGCATACTCACAGAGCCCTAGCAAAACCTCACCTGAGGTGTTGGCTGTTCAATATATAAGAAATGTAGCAAAATGTTCTGATAGTTTAAGAAATTTACTTAGCATTATTAAAATGGACCGAGGAATTTTAGAAATGTCTTGAAATGCAGACTGACCTGGCTGTGAAGCAGAAGGATAAATCCAATGTGGTCAAGTTCAAGGTAAAACTAGTCAAAAAAACCCTCATGGTGCACATGCACGTGCAACTTAAGTCTCAGGAAGAGATAGCTTTGGGTGGGCTTCCTCAAGGCCCATCTGCCAGGCCTGTGCCTGGGAAATGGCTCAGTTCGTCAGCACTGCTATGGTCACAGTAGGATTGTATTGAAAATTCTGTGGTTTGGACCCGCACACAGGACTTGAGCGGTATTAAACTTTAGCTTAATCCAAGCTTCCCACCTCACGAGAATGATCTGATGTCCCTCAGGGCAGTGAAAAAAGATGGACCTCTAAAGACAGATCTTAGCGATGTGTACATATATATTAGGTTGTAAGATTAATATTGTTTAGAAATTATTATCCAGTCTCATATTTCCTGTGCATCTCATGTTGTTATGCTTGAACTACCGAAGTAGAAAGTATCTCTATCTAA
>VUYV01000125.1:866956-926539 GCA_008711295.1 Anarhynchus alexandrinus
AAAAAAAAAAAAAAAGGACATCCATGGGATGTCTACAGGAGATCAAAGGTCTTGGCATCAAATACATATTCTTCTTTTGAAAATTGTCTGCTAAAGCCAAATGCCCTTATTCCGGGCCCCGCTCAAAACTGGTTGTGATACACGCTGGGGTCCTGTCCTCGTGCACACATTTTTTACGTTAGGTCACTGAATAACACTAGGAGGGCTGGCAGGTGTCCTCATCCCTGTGCTCCTCACGGTGAGAGGAGAATACATATACAGAATATACCTGCATGCACCACATCCATATTACAACATCCGCCATGCCTCCATTTTTAGCTCCTCTTGGAAACCGCTATTCTGTTTTCTCACGTCTCTATTTTTTAAATGCTTAATCTATACCAGCTGTTAGGGGTGGTTAATTTCCTGGTAAGATGGAATCAGTCCTGTATGTACATGTGTGTGTTGGTGAGTTACACATACACACACACACACCTTTGTGCAGTTTCTTTCCCATTATGATATGACAACGAAATTTTAATAAGTAAATATAAGAAACTTTTGAAAACATGCAATTTTTTTAGGAAAGTAGAGTTGTTTACCACTGACTTGCAAGCAGATATGGCAATTTATACACCCAAGGAATTTATTCTGATTACAGGAAACAGAGATTTGAAGAGGTCTTTCAATTTTTAAGTAATGCATGACAACACAATGAAAAATGACACTTTTCCAACACACGTGGGTTTTCTGATTACATCCTATATTGTGCCTCCCTGTGTGCTGGTGACAAAGAATTTGTTTTCTTCTGGCACTACTATGCACCTGGCACAGCAGCAGGAGAGCGCTGCATTTTGTTATACGTTGTGCAGCGCGAGCAGAGTTATTAGTCAAGTGCTGAAAGCAGTGCCTTTCTTGTTGGGTGATACATGACACAGAAAAGTCGAACTAGGACTTTAGATTCTAGCCGAGCTTCATGGACTGTTTAAAAATGTGGATGAAATCATTGTATGGTGCAAGTCAGTCATTCATTTCAATGGGGCCAAGATTTCATTTAAGCATATCCTGAAAGCAAACCATTTTTTTTTTATTTAAGAAGTAACACATTTGGAACCCCAACTTGTGCGGGGGTTTTAGTTCGTCTTTTCAGAGTGCAAGCATGTGCTTGCCCATGGCCCTTGCTCCATAATCAACTCAAAATGCAATTTCGTTTGTATTTGTCTCCATTATCAGTGGCACACAATACCCAGGGACTGTATTGCCAGTGACTCCCAGCACTGTCTCCCTGCCTCAGCTTCTGCCAAGAGGAGCAAATTGCACTGGTCACTTTTTCTTCTCCATACCTTTAAATTAATGAGGAATTAAATTATTTGTGACTTTCTGCCTGTATGGTGTAAGGATTTCATAGCAGTACCATTTCAGAGTTCATTCTCGGGTACTGCTTAAGGTGAAGCACTGCCAGCCTTCTGAGATAGCCTAAAGTGTAAGTAAACATCTGCTCTATCCTGTTGTGTTCAAAACTGCTGAAGTGCAGTTGACCCACAAATCAGAAGATCTTTTGGGCAACTGAGCAAGATCGGCTGCTACAGTTCTTCCTGCAATTACCTTATCTCTATACTCTGCATCAAAATTGAGGAAAAAAATAGTATCTACTTGAAAATGATTTGGCGTATTGTTAGTAGGTAGACTGCCAATCATTTGCATATAATGAATTTTCAAAATTTTCTCTGGTTGGATTGCTCACAATAACGGAACACTCTTGTTCCTGTACCCAAACGGAGTGGCTTCAGAAAACAATGCATGCAGAAATATCTTGACTTTAAAAAAGATTGCATCTACAAGTTTTCCAGGTGAATAAATTAATGATGAATACCACAAATAAAATTATGTACATTTGAACATTACAGTTAAATACATACTTTGTGGGTTGCTGACTAGACGTATGAGATCTTCAACTATTTCTGACGCAACTGAACAATATCATGTGTCTAGTTTCGTATTTCTAAAGATAACTGCAATAACAGTAGGTAGCATATTGGCTAAATGCTGACCTCTATGGCAAGAGCAGCAACATGGAACTTTGCAGTAACGACAGAATTTTAAATTTGCTCTTAGCAGTTATTTCAATATTAGAATCTGAGGATCATTTTATGTCATTGTTTCTGTAAAACCCAAACTCACAACTGTTCAGACAGTATGAGCTAAAAGAAATCGAAAGCTTAATCTATTTCATTAATTTTGCAAAGGGAATAGTTATTTACAAGCAATAATTTTCTACTTTTTTTTTTAACCTCTGCAAAAAGAAGATGCTAATCAAATGCTTTAAATCTCTTCTAATAACATATTTGACATGATATTTTGTATCTATTTATATGCTATTTGTAATTACAGCCACTTGGGACTCAGAATAGTTGATCATTTCAGTTGCAATAATTTCTTTTCTCGTTTCCATTCACAGGATGCTCTGGCCCACTAGGGATAGAAGGAGGAATTGTGTCAAACCAACAAATTACTGCGTCATCCACTCACCGAGCTCTTTTTGGCCTCCAGAAATGGTATCCATACTATGCACGACTTAATAAGAAGGGTCTTGTGAATGCTTGGACTGCTGCAGAAAATGACAGATGGCCGTGGATTCAGGTAACAGATGGGGCTGAGGAGGAAAAAAATCTCCTTGATTCAATTGCCAGAGTCACTTAAGAAACTGATGAAGACAAGTGGTAAACTAACAGCTAGATTCTTATTCACTGTCAGAAATGTAGCCTAGGCTAAAAGGGACTATTTAGTTGCAAAACACTAATAATCTTGACTTGCACAAATCTTTTTATTTGAAAAACGTGTGCATATGTTCCATTGAGGCTCTAAACCATGGAAGCAAATTTATAGACTCTTTTCAAGGAAGCTGCTCTCCACATATGTTACACTTTCTCGTTAGGTCCTTAGTAGCATTTCACAGCAATATCTCGAGGTGGAGAGACTTTGACACATGCAGCCTTCCTTGGGCACCGTTCTAGAGTGCTTTAATGTGGTTTTGGCCATACCAGAGCCTGCAGGTGTAGTTTTTCCTCTCTGCTGAGCTGCTCTGGGCACAGAAGTTAAGCATTGTGTGCAACGTGCTGGAAGTAACAAGAACTGTTGTAATTAAGGTTGAAATAGCTGTTCAACCACATCCACGGGGCTGAAAATACACATTTTTTTCATTTCCACTAAAGGACGTTATCACTAGAATGATTCAAATGGCAGTGCCCTCTTTATGGACTGGATTTCTCTGCACCCAGCAAATGACTTCAGTAAAAGTCATGAAGCAGTGAATATGAAGTCCTGTGGCTGTATTTTAATGAAGATAATTATTATCTAGTGATTGCCATAGCTCTTTACATTTATGGTGTTCTCCTTTCATGATATATGTGTTGGGCTAAGCTATGGCACTTCCAGCTGCTAGTTAATAAAGGTGATGTTAGATATTTATGGGAAACCTTTTGTGCTAATCAGTATAGTCAATATGTGAAGAGGGTGCTTCCCTCCCAGTGAACCCACCACAGGAGTAGCAAAAGATGGTACCTGAGCATCCTGTCTACCGACACTAAGTTAAACTGTCCATACGTCCCTTGGGTGTGTCAGACACTCTTCTTGAAGTTATCTTCATGTACATGGCATAATTTTTGTTCATATGTGATTTTTTTTTTGTACTGGCTACTATTTGTGATTTTTCTGAGCAGTTCCCAAATGTTTGGGGAAAAAGTCTACGGGATTACCTGTTCATTTTTCTTGTCTGGAGAGCAGGCACAAAGCGGTGTTTGATGAAGTTTTCTGAAACTGGTGTGGTGAGAGTGCTGGATTTTGTCAGTTCTGAAAAATGAAGCCAGTGTTACTGTTTGTTATTCACTGCAGAGCGAGAACACAAAGGACCTTCAATGCATCTTAAGTCAGTTTTCTTCTGTAAAGACCAGAGGGGTTAGGAAGTCTGTAAAATTTATACATTGAAAAAGAACTGGAAAGAATAACGCTAAGGGACTTGAGCAGGATTATTTTCACAGGAGTAGAAAACTAATATAACTTTAATGGATAGTGAAAAAGTCAGTGTTACAAGTAGCTTTTGGGCTGCTTTAGAGTGTGGGCTTTATTAAATGAGCTGGGGAAAAAAATCCAAACCATTTAACACTGACCCCCTAGACATGTCTTTACTAGGAGATGAACTGGATGGAGGTGGCTAATGGTCTGTTGCTTCCACGTTTGTACTTGGCAAAGCCACCACCCACCATGGAGGCAGCTGTCAGGCAGCTGTGCAGGTTTCTACCCAGACCAGAGTTGTGTCTGCCTTGGACTTTGCTCCAAGGGAAGCCTTCCCCTTGCCCTTACCCAGAAGGAAGGTTGGTCCAATGGAGAAAACATGTCTAAAACCTCAGCACAAGGCATCAGGTTTGACGAATGTGTTCTTTTTTGGAGTTAATGACCAAATCTAGGTACTGCCAATCCCATGCAAGTTATTTGGTAATTTTGACAGCCATAGTATGTAAGGGCTTTTTAGAAGCTAATTAAGTTGTATGACTAATGTGTACTAAGCATCTGCATTCCCTTCTTTTTCTTCTCATTTTTCTTTAAAAATTAACTTCGGTCTATAATCTTCGCAAAACTTGCCAAGTATTTCATTTTTCTTTTCAGTTCAGATTAAAAATAAAAATACTCTGTGGTTTAAAAACAGAGGTCTAAATCTTGAGAGATTTTTTTTTTTTCTTTTCTGAAGACTTTTCTCCTTAAACCACCAGGGAACAGAAAATCTAAATTTGTCAGGGAGATGATACTTGTAGAGAAAAAGTGCTTTTTAGTCTTCTGCAGAAACCCTGTTTTGATTTGGCAAGGATACAGACCTCTACAAACTCAAATTTTATGCACTGCATAGTAGTTCTTTACATCAGAGCAGTGTCTTGTTCTTCAAGCATGAAATACACTCTAAGAGACAGACACTGCCTGACCCTTACATGGGTGAACAGTTTCTGTTGAGAGAAAAGGAGAAGCAGAAATCCCATACCTTTTTTTTGCACAGCTTCTGTAACGGCCAGGGAGATATTCGTAAGCAATCGTGGAAGGTTACAAAAAGTCAGCCCACTCTGATTTGTGCTAAGTTTCTGTCCACCTTCATTCTGGTCTTGTAGGAGAAATGCTCCCTCTAACAGCAGCCTACTCTTAGGTTTTGCTTTCTTTATCATATTTCCAGCTTCTTCCCGGATCCTAGTGTGAGGGGTCTGTATATGGGACCTTTTCCGTGCTGGTCTGAGTGACAAAGCAGCTGGTCCAGAAGATGGCTCCTGAAAAACTGTGAATCTTTGGCAGAGATTAAGTGGAAAGTTACAAAGCCAGAAACTCCGTTTTAGGAAATGTAAATTAACATTTTGTGCAGTGAACCTGAAGCGGTATCCTGTTACCCTCTTAGAGTTTCTAATGCTAGATAAATTCTAAAGGAAGCTGTGTATAATGGGCAAAGTCCCCCAAAGTATAAGCAAGTACAAGCCTGTAGCTATTTTTGCCTTCTTCCATCATTATCAATTTTCTTTGTCATTTAATGTCTTTATTTATATGCAGCTTGGCAAATGAAAGGTTTGAGTGCTTTGCTTATAACTCACTTGTAATGAGTGCACAGTTTTTTTCTCTAATCTTTCAGGTGTCTGACACACATGAACTAATTAGTATGCAATTTCATTTTCCTGCATTCTTCCAATGAACTGAAAATTGAAATTGCCATTTTAAATTTACACTCTCAGCATGTAATTAGTAATGGCACTACAATGCTTGTAATTGGCTTGTGATTTAAAGGGTCAGTGACCATGTTTTTGAAAGCAAATTAAAGTCAGAGCAAGTCATATCTCCCTTTTAAAGTTCTGCTGACCTCTGTTTCTCCTCATAGTTGGCTGTGATAAAATAGCACCTGTGTATACTGTTTACCACTTTATTAGTGACACTAACTTTTAATGTCTCCAAATACAATGAGAAAAAATCCCAGACTTCTGTTTTTCATTGATTGTTCATGGGATATAACCAAAATGGTCACTTTACCTGTTCTGGAAACCAGCGTTTTTTGTCAAAACCCTTTCTTTAAGACAGCACTGGTTTCTCTTTTTCCTTTTGTCCTTCTGCATGCGTGGCTGCGATATGTGCTCTTTGGTTTTATTCTCATTCCACTTCATCTCTACTCCTTCCTTGCATATATCTATACTTTTCTATTCATATATGTTTTTTCTCAAGGCAGTATGGATCAGAATAACGATGGCCATGGGCAGGATTATTGCTTCTATTCTCTCTCTACCATATCCAAAGACATAACTGTTAATCTGTAACACAAACCTGCTAACAGGACCTTTTAAATGTTATTCCTCTACAGTGATTTCTGACATAGGGATCCATGCCTATACCCTTAGATATTTCTTCTTCTCTCCCAGTTTCAGCACCCAAACCAAATATTTCTTAACTTGTTTTTCCTCTGTTCATGGATGATTAAGCCTTTTCTTCCATAAAATTTTATCCTTTTTTATATCACTGCAGTTATTATTCCTGTAATACACATAGGCTTTAACCATGGTGGATATGCAAAAAATGCATAAAGTGGAATGTCATGAACACTGTAAGACAAGATAGAATAATTTTTCATAACTAGCAATGTAAGGACTGGTCTACAGTACCAAAATCCTAAGTTGTGCGGTTAAAATGTATAAGTAACTTTGTCAGAAGGACGCTGTCACAGGGATAATGGGTGAATATTGTCCCATAAAGTAATAGTCTTGCTTCTTTAGACTCTTAGAATATGTGTGGTCTTTTTGTTCTGCAAATAGTACAAGTGCAATGGGTTCTCAGTCCATAGCTGAACCTTCCTAGATGTTAATTTGCCCAACAACAGACAGACTTATGGCACCTACATCAGGGAGCCTGGAGTGGAGAAGGAGCTTACAGCAGAGCTTCAGTGTCTCCTGCCACTGCATCGCAGGGCAGGCTGGGCTGGGTCGGGTGGTCAGTGCCCCAGGGACCCCTAAGAATATCAATCTCAGAAATACATGACAGTCCCAGAACAAAGTAAGAAGGTGGGTAAAGGCATAGAAGAAGTATAGGGTGAAAGGTATCAGGTTTAAGGCCAAACAGCAAAAATAGGGGTGTGCAGTGAAGTCTAGTAGGGAGCAAAGACTGGTACAGTTGGCAGAGATGATGTTTTGAGTCAGGAGGGCTCAGGGAAAGTTTTGATTGAGGAAAGGATGGGGTAAATTTGATTTTCTGGTCCTGGCTGTGGCCAGTCAATTAAGCAAAGAGTGGAAAAGGCCAGTGCCTGCGGTTCCCATGCAATTGCTGCTGTAGCACCACGACTGAGCTATCATGTCTGAGAACAAGAGATCCCTTAATTTCTGCTTGTTTCCTGAGCGTGATTGCAAAGAGGATCCCTGTGAGGAATGTGCCCGATGATGCAATACTTTGAGTGGTGTACAAGAGACTAACAGCTCTTTTTAAAGTGCTTTGTGGTCTTTTAGACATGGAGTTTTTTGCAGGGTCAGTATTAATCCATGGACACCAAGAGCAGATCTGGAAAATACTAAGAAAATGAACTAATTAGTGGGTATCATACTACTGTGTGGGAACTGTGACTGAACACCTTAACTGTTGCTGGAGACTGTTGTATATAAATGTAAGTTTTTAAATAGAAAAATAAAAAAGCTATTTTGTTTTCCCTCCTCAAATTAGCAGGAACCGTTTTTCCAGAGACATCAGTATGGTTACCAGTTGGCTTTTAAATAAGACATTAAAATATTAAATTTTATTATTGTGAAAAGGAGGAGGATTCATTTGCAAAACAGCTGGACTGCTCAGTTTGGTTGTAGAATCAAAAAATAGGAAATAAAGTTGGTTCAGGTTGAGTAGTTAGCTTTTCCTCCTATTTTTTACTGCATACAAAAATATCCAAAATATTTATTTGGGGTTTTTTTCCTCTTCAAATAATTCATCACTTTCCAGATCTATTTCATATTTTTCTTTGGGTTTGGGGTAAATTTTTGAGTGTCAAATGTGATTTCAAAATGGAAAAACTAGAAGTCTTATTTAGAATATATGAAAAGACCATTCTAATTCTAGCAATTTTTTAATTTCTTCTCTAAATGGGTTTTCTGAAAATTTATGCCAAACTTCAGGTGAAACTCTGTATTTTGAGATACAACAGTTTGATGGAAAAGGTGGCCAACTTCTAAATGTTAATCTGAGTATATTAGTATTCTAGCCAAAATACTTTGGGTTTATTTACTTTTACCTTCTCAGTGCATCTGTTTTAAATAATACTTTTTTCTTTTTTAATAACTTTGCACCATTCTAAAAAAATCTTCATTATATTTCTTGAAGCTCTGAATAAGCAGTCTTCCTTTAGAGGCTCTTATTAAAATACGGTGTTACAGAAAGGAATCTAACCCAGCAGATTCAAGATAAAATTTTCCCAGGCCCCTGAGTAATTTAGAAGAGTAAGGTCAACTAAGCCCAGTTAGAGCCACAAAAATTACGAAGCTTGTTCCCCCAGCAGAAATCAGAGTGATTAATTAGGGACCAATACATTGGGCACCCATGAAATGCATGGAAATGTCCAGCGCCTCGGAGGGTGTGCAGAGAGCCAGCATGCTGTGTGGGTGATGGCCACGTTCACCCAGAGAAAATGGAGCACAAGAGTCTTCCTTAGGTATTGGCCATACACAGCATTCACTAAAAATGTATCTGAGGACTAAATAGTGTATTGATGTATGCTTGGATATGATGTTTACATTAGGATAGTTCAAAATCAGTGGAGTAAGACAAGAACTGTGCAGCACAGTGATTAGGATGCTTGCTTGAGAGAATCTAAATTCTAGTTTTTACTCCAGAAGCCATGTTGGTTCTTTTTTTAGAGATTACTGAGAATGTTTCTTGGGAGGGTTTTAAATCTAGATGTATTGGAATATTGTTTCTGGTTGGTAGAATGTATGTTTTTATTTGAGGTTTAATTTGGTTTTTAGGTAAGTGTCTCCTACACCACCTGTAGTTTCAATCCCACCTCTGGTTCTCAGCCTCAGATTTTGGGAGCTTCCAGTCCCTAGTACTAGCATAATTAATTGTGTGTCTGTGAATCTCACAAACCTAATCATAACTACTGCGACACACAAAAAATGTACTTGTAATAAAGACTTTCTAAGTTACATCATTCCCCAAGCAGGAATCAATAAAACGTTGGGGGTTTTTCTCCAAGAAAGGCAAGGAAAAAAATTAGCAGCTTCCACATCAAGAACTTCCAAAGAGCAAGTATACACCAGGTGATAGCTATTTGCTAATAAAATGTTAAAACCCAAAATACACAGAGGTCTTGCAGAACATTCATTCAAACATCTGTTAGTAAGAGCTCTAAGCAAACTACCATCTGTCAAACCATTCATTTTGTCAAAGTTCATTTCCTCATTCATGAGTACTGTTGTATCAGCTTCCAAAAATACCTGTCATCATAGATTAAATATTTAATATTACTTAATATAGCTCTCAGCTTTGTATAATGTGGCCAAGTGAACCTTATGAAATACAATCTCAGAGTCATCATGTAAGGTGACTTGAACCATATAGGAAAACTTAATCTGCTAACTTAAATGCTGAAAAAACTATTAAAGCGCTGCATTTTTTGTCAGTAATCCAGAGTTTGACTTAATATCACAGGAGTATTTCCTTGAGGGATATTGAGGAGTGGCAGTAAGTACCTGAAAGCCCTTGGCAGGGTAGAAGAGAAACTAATAAGGAAAGTACATTTGAATTCTCTCAAAACTATCCCACGCAGGACCTTTGAACCGCAGGAATTAGAACAGATCTTCAGCTGGTCATAGTCTGCCATAAGTTCACTGACTTCTGTGAACTCAATATCAATGTCTGCTAGCTACAGATCTCCCTCAACATTTATATATTTACTTACAGGCTAAAAATATAATTTATGTACTCAAAACAGGCAAGAAAACAAAAGGACTGGGAGACTATTTCTTCGTGTAATCATCCAGATACTCCCTTGTGTCCCATAACTTGGTATCTGTTTAATATCATCTTATATCTCCCAGTTTCATGCTTTGTAGACACAAACACCCACACACAGACATATTCAAACAACTTTTGATTGAGGTTTCGGATACACAAAAGCAGTGAGTTCAGAGTTAGCATCCCCATGGCAACAGAAACTTGATGCTGTTATAAAGACTATCCATAACATGCTCTGTCAGCCTGCGTGCCAGCTTTCCTTAATTACTCCATGTAATATGGCTGAACGACTGAAGTATCAGTACTTTCAAACGCATTGTTTCATGCATCTGTAACACCATCTATTTTGACTTAATGGCTTTTCACATTTATAATCCTGATATTAAAGTAATCAAAGCAGCAAGTGGTGACACACTGAAATGAGCAAATGTGTGTCCGTCTGGTTTCTCGCGCTAATAATACGTTGCATGCGGAGATGCCCCAGCACCTATGTGGTGGGTCGACAATTGTAATGGAGTGATGCGTGGGCATCAGAGTCCTCCTGTGGGTAGGACAGCATCTAAACCTGTAAGATGATTCTGTGCTGATGTGTGATAGTAAAACAGTCATCTTTTATCTTGTAAACACTTTCAAAACTGGCAAACCAAACAATCCTCACTTGTATTTACTCTTCTGCTAGGCTTGACTTCTAGAAAAAAAGCTGTTTCAAGTTACTTCATTACAGCTAAGGTTCAGGGAAAAAAGTTCAAGAAAAAGTAAAATTAGATGCCAATATATCAAAATTCTTTTATTTTTTTCCTGTAGTACAAAGGAATGTATATACACTTACCTCTGTGTTGATGGCCCCAGAGCAGCACATACATGCTGAGTTCATATGTGGATAGGTAGGTCACAGAAGTGCAGAGCGATCTGCAGGATGAAAACTGAGGCAAAGCCTTGGTACAACGTGAGCTGTGGAGAAGCAAGCATGTGGTTCCTGGCTGCACCTCTGCGTTTCTTTACAATTTTACAGCTGGTGGGGAAAAATTGCTGATTTATATAGGCTGTTGGAAATACGGAAAACAAACAGCACCATGGTAGTACAGCAGAAAACGAGGGCTAAAGTAAGCTCTACTCCTTGACCTTCCCTGGAAATGATGACGTGTGCTTGTCGTCACAAAGACTTTCTAATTTAGGTGGAACATCAATTCCGTGGACTGAAAAATAGGAGTGTATTTCACCCTTGCACTCTTAAAACCTTCTTATTCCATGAGTGGTTAAGACAAAGAGACATCATTCAAGTCTTGAGTCTTTCAATGAGACTTTTCAGATTTTGAGGGTCTTTTCTTTGTCTATTGTAAAACCAAGCAACTTTTAATGCTTTTAGTCTAATCTATTGCCTGTCAACTTTTGTAGAAGGAAAAAGTATTTTGAGGAAAGATGAAGAGATAATGAAAAACGATTTGAAAGTCTCACAGAAGGGTAACTTCTTGTGTTTACATGCCAACTTCTTTGTCTATTGATTAATTTCAAGAGATAATGGAAAATATATTATGAGTGTGTTTGTTGTGATTCAACCAATATTCAGCTGATTTCTTCAGGTTCAGGAGGGATTAATCATTTGAGCTACCTTTTCATTTTCTGTAATAACATCTGTGGGTGGAGAAATCACTTGAGTGGGATGGTCTTTTCAGCAGTCACAAAGCCATCTGTCCCCTATGTGTTTACTGATCTACCTCTTTACTCCATTTGTGTCTGTCTAAAACCTTGGCCTCTCTCCCTACACAACCAGTCTCATAGCAACTAGCAGATTATTCACACAGATGACGGTATGTGGGAAGGATTGCTTCCACATACTCCTGCTTTACCCTTTGTCTTTCTCCCACAAGTTTTGTCACAACATGAACACAGTCTAACAGTTGCGCTAATTATCAGCAGCATTACCAGATCAGTCAGAAGTCCTAGTTACAGCTGGAACTTCAATGTGCTTTGGGCTCTCTATAAACTGACAACTAAACAGTCTCTAGGCCTAGACAAGGTATCTGCAGGTACGTGGGAAGAGTAAAAGGATGGTATGGTCAGCACGATAGACAGCACAAAGCCAGCTGTGGCTGCCAGACTTATCAGAAAAGAAAGTTTTAAGTAGGAATACAATGATTAGGATTATCTTGACCAAGGCGGTAAAGATGTGTATTTTATGATCTGTATTTCATCACTGATCTGCATTTCATTACTGGCTGAGGAAGAGTAGCTAAAGTGTGGGAGCATGAGAAGCGGCTACTCACAAGGAGTCTGCAAACACAGATCTACTGTGTCACTTGTTCCTCGTGGACTCCTTGCAAAAAATCCAGACCTGGTTTGAATTGTAGGATTTGCAGCATGTCCCAAGGCTGACATAGCCAAAATTACATAGGAAAGGAAGTATGCCCATCACACAGCCTATGACAACCATGTGTTGGGGAACCGCCCTTCAGGTAAACTCTTCCCCTTCATTTTCAGTCATAATGAGTATAATTTCTGTAGATAAGCTGCATAAAAAGAAACACAAGGAAGTGAACTATGGTTAAGAAGTGCTCTCTGCACATGCTGTTTGTGCACCATTTGATACCGCTGTTATCACTTGCTGGGTTTATTCTGGTGGAGGAACTAAGTAGCTTTAGTGTCTCCATGTGCTAAAATAAACTGGGAATGTGCAATCATCCCAGCAGGGATCTCACAGTGCCGGGGAAGTCTAGTCTCCTATGTGTTCTCCTGTGTGTTTCAATTTTTGCTTTAGCTTCCATCTTTCGATTGATGGGTTTAATTCCAGGTTCATCTTTAATATTTAAAGCTAATAAAGATAATTTCTTCATCTGGGCAACAGACTTGTCATTTTCTAGCACATTTCCCTCTTACTTAGCATTTCTTGATCTGAGAAGATACATAGGACCTAGACAAAGCCCACTGAAGTCAGAATGAGAATTCTTCCCCGTTGTCCTTGTTGGGCTTCAGGGCAGGTCATATCAGTTATCAGAATTTTTAATAGAGTGCATGTACCAAAGTGCCTTAAAAAGAAATGGAAAGGAAGCAATAGAAATTACCTCTGATATTTTCAATGGGCACATTAAGAATTTTCCCTGAATATATTTTCATGGTGATTTTAAAATACATTTTGAATTTCCTTCTATTCCCTAAAGGAGAGGGTTTTCATGTAGGATGAAAAGAAAAGTGCATGTTTGTTTCTGTGACCTGAGTCTATCTTCCTATCTGCTAATCTTTACGAGCTATTGATCAAAGCTATTTTACCAGTGGAGATACATATAGCTATTTTCTCTGCCATTCTTATTTACACATTCTTTGACTGGTACTTTAAGAAGTATTCTAGACGTTTTGGTGAAGTTCTTTCTGGGAAGCATTAGCATGCCAAAGACAGGAAGAGTATTCACAAGTTCAAGGTATATGAAGGAATTAATAATAGCAGTGAATGACCTTAGTGTTTCTCAGCTAACCTTAAATTGCAGGTAGTGAATACCCATTTAATCAATACTTTGTAAATGAGATGAAATTTTACAAGGCTACAAACATCTGAGCAACGTGAGATTGATTATGGGCCTCTTCTTGAGATGACAGTCTAAATATGCCAGTATTTGAATAATTCATATCATCCAGTTAATGGCATTCATAACAACTACCTTTGGGACTAAAATAATGACTTAATAATAAGAAGAAACAGAGCAAGCAAGTTTTTAGTCTGTCTAATTATGTAAACTCTCTGAGGTATAAAGTGAAAGTTCACAACAAAAGCCAAATGAAGTGAGTGCTTTTTTGGTCATATTCATAACATATGCTCCTCCCGATAAGGATTAGGGCCAAACCACCTCTGTATTATTGTTTTCCATACAAGTAAGGTCAAACCTATATTCTGATCTTTTCACAGAAAAGCAAATTAAATTAATGGGTCCGTTTGCGTCTCTGATCCAACATGCCTAACTTGAAGCATATAAATAGTTTAATTGAAGATAGGAAAGGTGATGAGTTGCTTTTAGATGGTGGGCTGGGGCTAAACTGTAAGTGAGTCCAGGGAAGACCTGAGAGATGTTTGTTGTTACCATAAGGTATGACAGACTGACGAGGCACTCCGGAAACAACAGTACCAGGAAGGTGAGTTTGCGGAGGATTTAATAGCAAAGTTGTGAAGAGACTTTGCTGGATCTGCATCCACGTTAAGTGAAACAAAAAGGGTCTGGGATCAGAAATAACTGGGCAATTGGTTTGTCTGCAAGGTACAGTCCCACAATCACGTTAGGAATTATTATTTGTAAAGTGACCTACAGCAAACGACCGTGTTAGTTCTCCTAGACTATCACAATTATAAGATAAAACGTGTTGGCTTTTCTCCATGTAATAAACCCTCTTCCAGAACGGCAGCAACAGCTGGAGTGCTACTGTGGATAAATCACTGCGTTAACTAATCTGGATGCTAGTTAAAACACATATCACTACTGCTATGCTGACTGCATTAATGCCCTCAAGTAAATCTGGAGAAGCTCTGCTGACAGTGCTGATTAGGAGAGTAACAAAAAGCCACAGACAGCCAAGATACATCAGCCCCTTATATCCAGGTGCCAACGATGGTTTGCAACAGGGAAGATAATAGTAACTGACCTGCTCCGACCTTCCTGAACCTCATCACACGCTGAGTCCTGCTCTGCAGCCCCTTGCTCTTGACGTGACATCAGGGTGAAACCGTGATGTTCGGTCATGTTCAGGGCCTCCAGTGTTTGAAGACAGAAAGGGAAACATAACAGGGAGCTTTCAGGCTCGCGAAGTTTCCCGTTATTAAGGGAATCATGTCAGGTTACTCCTTTCCTGAGTTTGTTACAAACATTTCCACTGGCAAGTGTCCCTATTTTTCATCAGAAAAAAAATATTTCTGTGGGTGTTTTCTATCTAGCTTTTCAGAGTTATGACTTAAAAAAAAAAAAAAGACAAAAATATTAAATTTCAATCCTTCAAAAACTGATGAAATCAGCAGGGAAGGGTTGCTGTAATAAATTTTTGAATGCCAGTATAACCTTGATCCCTTATTCAACCCTATTGTTATATGAGTAATAGTGAGTATTAGTAAAAATTCATACACTTTGTGCTAGAAAAGATGGAGAATTATTTATAGCAATGCTATTTTATCTCATAACTGAAACAGGTAAACACCATAGTTCTCCATAAACTGCGTTTCTGCTTATGAATGAAGGCTCATGTAAAACTACATTTACAGTCTCAAAGACCCAATGTTTTGTGACGGTTTTCATCTGAGCATTTCTTCGAAGCTTGCTGATTTTTTAATCTTTTTTTGTCAAGTACATAGCTTCTGCATGCTGAATATGCTAATATTTGATCACAAATTGAAGTGGAATATGAACTTCTTCCGCTAGTGCTGTCCCTAATCTCTGCTGTTCTGTTACATTGACATATTATGACTGTGACTTTTAGTCATAACGTGTCATTTTTTTCTACAATTCTAAGGTTTGTTAAGCATGCTGGGAAGTTATTTTTGGTCTTTGTTTTGGGGAGCTCTTCGGACTGTTTATTGAATACCCTCCTGTTTTTATGGGAAACAAGCATGAAGCTGTTCCCTCCAGTCTTATGGTCCTACAGTTACTCACACCGAAAAGTGAAGCTGCCCACACACACGATGCAGATTTACAGGACTGGTTCCAAATTGCTTTTGAAAATGATGCACTGTAAAATATACAGGAACTTGTAAAATTACCTTGTTCATATTAGGACTTTCGCTTGTGAAAATACCCTTTTGTATTTGTCTTATTTCCTTTCTTATATGGATTTTTTTCAAGTTCCAGTAAAATCTTGATTGGCTAAGTCTTCATCAGTGTAGACAACAGAATGATTTAGCATCCTACAACAGATTTATGTGAGTCATTGCAGTCAAAAACATTAGTACACCAGTGAAAAGGGTTTAATAGCTAATTACTCCTACAGAATCAGTGCTGAGAGACGGAAACAAGGCATGCTGGTTACTTTTTCCCCTCCTGTTGAAAGAGGCCATGAGTCTATAACCTGCTGTGATGATAAAAGTGGTGTAATCATGAAGTCAGGATGATTGTGGTGGTTGAAAGGAACAAGGTTAAAAGAAATTTCAAGGACTGCTGGGAACTTTTTAAACTGATAGAGTCGATTTTATTCCCCAGCTCTTGAGCATACACCGTACTCGAGGGAGTATGCCTCAAGTGAATTTCTTTTTACTTAGTTTTGGCTATATGACACGATATAGAAGGCACCAAGTGACTGGCAGTACATTAATTCAGCCTTCGACAGTGTATACGGCACTGACTCTGAGGTATTATGCCTTGTCCCTCGGCACTGTCTCGTACCTTGGTCAACTGCCATGCCTGTGCTCCAGCTGAGCTTTTCGCAATATCAGCATGGAGACTTTGCATCATCCGCCATATATTGTGTGGACATAATCTGTTTCTTGTAGTATCATGTTTAAATGATTTGATGTCAGACTAGTGGCTTTCTGTCACGTGCAGTTTTACCTGAGTGATTCAGTGTTCATCACGTATTCTAGCCCCAGAAAACTTTCTTATTGAAATGCAAAACCTGTCTGAGGCAGATTCCATTACCTGTAGGTGCTAAACGGCACCTCACCCAAGTTTCATAAAGTGCTTTGTGCCATGAGGATGTAGGGCAATGGGCATCTGTGGATCCGCTTGTGAACATTGCAGCCAAATCCCTGTCGTGTGTTGGGTGAATTAGGTCCCATGAACATTGCTGGACACAGGAGCCCCCTCAGAGCTAGGGCTGAACGCAGCTCCATGGACAGGGTCTGTGTGAAGTCTGAATCTGTTACTCTCAAAACAGTCTTAAACTTAAGTCAGGCTGGTAGAACTCGTCTCATTTTGCAACCCATTTTCAGTCTCATTTTTCTGGCAGTAAGTAGTTTCATCAAATTTCTATGCAACTATCTTCCTCTTACAGGGTCTTTACCATGCATTAATACTTAAATTACTAAGGTAAATCCCTCAAAATACTATTGATCTTATATCATCCTTGATTTTTTCCAGTTAATCTACGTAATGATAAAGAGTCCTTTATAACTGAATAAGCTATTAACCTTTTTTAAAAAGATGTGTTAAATTCTTGTTCTTATCCTGTTAACTTTCACCTCTTTGTTTGTTTTAAAACACAGTCACCCATGTAATTAGAATATATAATATTCTGTCCTAGATCTGAATCCACAAGGAAGAGCTGCTTAAGCTGTTTTTCTTCACAATTGCCACAGAAAAATAACTTTGAAAATGCTTTTAGTGCTAAAAGAGCTAGTCCACATTTCACATTGGGAACTTTGCTTCCTGCTGAAGTACATTACGTATGAAAGATTTCAGCACCTGCTTCATTATAGTCATTGCACAATTGTAATATTTTGTTTTGCTAAGCTCTGACTTGAAAAAATTAAAGCGCCTAGAAGAACCCAGACACAAAGGGCCAATTAATTCCTGGTGTATTCATAAGGACTGAAAGGAGCTACCGCAGGCGTGATGTTAGCCCCATGGGGATTTCGTATGTAAGAAAGCTGCAGGGATTTGAAAGCGTTTTTTTTCCTCTTTCATTGGGATTTTCCTGCAAACATTGACAGATTATGTAGACCTAATTGCAAAACACAGAATCCTGTTTTTATTTCCTGTGTTATATCAAGCTCAAAACTGCTTAAAGCCAAAGCTCAGTTTGTGACTCAGAGTATGGATACTGATCAAGAAAGCCTCTAAAAGGAAAGATTCTATCTGTTAAAACAGAGAAGTAAATAAAATTATACAGCTTATAAGTACAGATATCCAGATAAAGGTATAGAGCAGGCAGCTATATAGCAGAGCAAATGCAGGCTTTTCACCTGCTGAAACTCAAAGAACACTGGTTAAACAGTACATCTATCAAATGAGTATTTAAAAATTATGTTATTTTTGTTTCATTTTTATTATTATCTGACCAAATATTCCCTTTATTCAGTAGGACTTTTCTTTTTTCCAAGTCTGAATTTCGACCATAGTATTAAACTCTTTGACAGATTACTTTTGGGTGGGTTTTTTGTCATTGTTTTGCTTCTAAAGTGCAGTGGCTGATTTGTTGTGCATTACAGATGGAGGCTGGGGCATGGAAAGGAGCCATAATATCCCGTGGTTAAAGCCGTGGTTTCATTAGAAACTAATCTTTCTGAGTAAACAGGGAAAAAAAAATCCACATAAATTCTTATCGAAAAAGACTCCCGTAGATTATCATCTTGAAATAAGAAAAATTGTGAATGAAACTGAAAGAATATTCAGTATATTCATAACTGGATCAAAGAAAATTTATTCGTTGTTGCGTTATATCTTCCTTTTCCCGAACAGTGAAATGTGAAGGTACTTGGTCAGTATATGTAAAAGGCAAATCATCAACGATTGTTTTCTGCTTGACTGTCCTTTCTAATTTTTTTTTTGAAGGTGATGTTCATTGACTTATTAACAATTTTGTAAATACATGAAAATTTTTTTACTTGCCAGTTTATTAATATTCTTAAATTCCATATAGAGAGTGAAATCTGCATAAGAGAATTCCAGAAACCTTTATGTCTGACTGGTTGCTATTCTACGTTAACTACATTTTTAAATGTAGTTAGGGGGCTGATAGCAGTCTCTAGAGCCATCCTCTTACAAAGATAATGTGTCTCATTTTTTTTTTTTTTTTTCCCTCTGGGAAACCTGGAATGAAGGAAATGAACATTTCCCAAGACCGTATAAAGGCCTGAATCCCTTTTAATTCTTACCTGTCTAAATTCTTGGTGTGAGTCCATTCTCCCCATTACAATTGCAAATGTTCCTGAGTTTTCTTGGTATATGTGAGAAAGATCCTGTAAGAAATCTGATCTTTTATTATCTTCTGTCAATAGGTCTAAACCTCTAAAATACTCATTGTTACTCTAAAGGTGTATGAGTGTTTATTAATTTCTTATAGGGAGAACTATGGTAAAACTATCCTGAAATTTCTTTTGCCTCAAGAAGAAAAATATCAGAAGCCCAATTGTTTCAGATAAGTAGCAGAGAAACACCTAAACTCCCTAAAAAAAACAGTAGTAAAGTTCTTTCTCCACTTTCCCACTGTGTACACAGTAAGATATTGAAGCACAGAAGTTTGATCGTCTTACATCCTTAATAGAGGCTAGATTGCATTGCCAAGTGAGAGAAAATCTTGAGGCCACACTGTAAAGAATAAAAGGATTAAAGTATTTGGACAGCAGATACTTGATTTGTCTCCGATTCCCCATATTCCTCTACTGGGGCTGTTATCCTAAATAGTAGGGAGCGCACTGGGTCAGCCTCCCTAACGAGGGAGCAGAGATAAGATTCATTTTGAGGAAGGAAGTGCTAATGTAGTTTAATGTATTATTTACATTGTCCCTGTTGTTTACTCTCTGGTATTTCCATTCGTCTCCTTTTATCACACATCTGCCTGCACCTTCACGCAGTGCTCACAGTGTGACAGCTCTTTGCTAAGCTTCATTTGGTGCAGACGTTACAGACTTCAGCTGCCCACCAGCGAGAGAGCGTGAGTGCAGTTGGCAGATTGCTTCATGATTGACTTCATTGAAGGGGTGAGGCTGACGATGCCGGCAGTGTTTGATTTGAATATCACACTCTGAGTCCTGTGAGAATATAGTTGGCTTTCCCATATCATAGGTGGATAAAGGACGCAAAATTAAGGTTCTCCGAATATTGTTGTACTCTGCATACGTCTTCTTTTGCACTTCAAGATGTTGAGGTGTCAACTCAGACAGGTATGCAGGGAATGTTCATATCCATTGATAGCCATTGATATTTTGCTATTGACTGTTTGGGGATTAGCATTTCAACCATGATCTTTCGATATATGAATTTTCAGTGAGAATCAAGGAAGGGTCTATTTGTTTCCTGTACAGAACATCCATGTATTTTTACTTTCACAAAGAGATTTAACCCGAAGTTAACATAGGCTTTTTTCTATAGGATTGTAAACTGACTTCTAATAGAACAGAAGATTCGGCCTTTGGTAAATTATTGCACTTTTGCATTTCCTTTTTAGGAAGAAAATATCTAACAGTAATCTTGTCACAGAATCACAGAATGGTCAGGGTTGGAAGGGACCTCTGGAGATCATCTAGTCCAACACCCTGAGCAGGGTCACCTACAGCAGTTGCACAGGACAGTGTCCAGTCGGGTTTTGAATGTCTCCAGAGGCGGAGACTCCACAACCTCTCTGGGCAGCCTGTGCCAGTGCTCTGCCACCCTCACAGGAAAGAAGTTCCTCCTCACGTTAAGATGGGGAACCTATGTTCAAGTTTGTGCCCATTCCCTCTTGTCCTATCACCAGGCGCCACTGAAAAAAGTAATATGCTATATCCTAGTAATACACCACTAATATCCTATATAACAATGATATATATATGTGTGTGTGTGTGCATGTGTACACATACACATAAAGACAAAAATATAGTACAGGCTTTTAGTTCAATTTTTTTCATTTATTTGTGTGCATACGTACATGAACTGAACGAAAGATAGAAGGAATTAATGCAAGTATATAGTGATAATATTTTAAATGCTACAGCTAAGTTTTTTTTCCTTTCTGTCATTTGAAACAAAAAAAACAGTTGAATCAAAGGAATCTAGAATCAGAATTGTGTCCCTCAGACGGTTAGTGATAACACTGCACTGTTATTTCAGATAAATCTGCAGAAGAAGATGCGAGTCACTGGAGTTATAACTCAAGGTGCCAAAAGGATTGGAAGTCCAGAATATGTAAAATCGTACAAAATTGCATACAGTAATGATGGGAAGTCATGGACAATGTACAAAGTAAAAGGCACAAATGAAGATATGGTAAGATTAAGTCATCTATGTATGAATACATCTTATGGTTTAGCTGCCTTTAGAGGTATGAGGTATCTACAGTAGATAAGCATAATTGCCTGACAGTATGATATAGGTTGTCTTGTTATTTTCCTCTGAAAAAAAAAACCCATCAATAAATTTGAGCCTTCTGTCTGCTAAGAATTTCTTATACTTTAATTGATGGTTGTATAAATACTATGTCCCAAGGCTAGAATAATCCTGTTTATTACACTTAACTGATTTTCTTTTTAATTAGTTTACCAGTAATTACTCATTACTCTGTTTTCAATTTAGTTTTATTACATTGGCAGATTAGCGTTAACCCTTAAAAGCATAGAACCCATTCATCAATGCTAATCTCTGTACTGCACAAACAGTATCATCCAGTGGGAAGTATGTGTTCATAGCTTATAGTTACCACTCATTTTTTAGAGTTGTGCATACAAAGCAGCAAAAATCCCTTTACTGTGTAAGTTGAGATAGAACTAAGGCACTTTGCAGCATTAGGCGTAGTTTCTCTATTAGGAAATTAAAATACTGTGTGAAGAGGTATATAATGAGGGAAGAAAACAAAGTACAAGCTTATCTGGTTAGAGTGAGGAGTGAATAGAAGAATGCTTATAGGTTTAATTCAGCTCCCCCTGCGATCAATGGGAGGGTTACAGTGCACTTCAGTGGGAGTTGGATCAGGTTCTTGAAGTAGAGGGAAAAAAATAAATGTCAATCAGCATAAATAAATTCAGGCTAAATTGAATTGGGACTATTTAATACACTAATTAGAAAAGAAGACATAATTTGGTTGCATTAGTTTCTAGGAGTGACAAGATAGAGGTCCTGATTCAGCACAGGTGGCAAACGCATGCTGATGCAAGACAATGGTACAGTGTTTTGCTTAAAAACTTTTATGTTGGGCACTAGAAATGATAAAACAGCCTCTATTTGGGAAAGGCTTCCAGAGAAATGTGCAGGGACAGGCAGAAGAACAATGCAGATATTTTTGAGATATGGAAATCAACTGAACCTCCAGTAATCCTCCTGGCGTGTTTTTATGAGTACGTCGTTTTATCACAGGTGTTTCGTGGAAATGTGGACAACAACACCCCGTACGCTAACTCCTTCACCCCTCCGATTAAGTCGCAGTACATACGGCTGTACCCTCAGGTGTGCAGAAGACACTGCACGTTGAGAATGGAACTTCTTGGCTGTGAACTGTCAGGTGGGTTTTCTGCAAACGCCGCGTCTCAGAAGTCAACCATCAAGCAGCGCCTTTTTTTTGTGCCCAAGGTCTAGACCACGTGCAAATTATTCCTGGTGAAATACAGTTGGCAAGGCTGAGTTTATCCAGACAGTTACTTATCTCTCTTTACGTAAATGATGTAAGCCACAACACTTACCTAAATGATGTAAGTGACAATGGTTGCTTGCAGTAGGGCAGTAACAGTAGTAGGGTGATGTGGTAGCAACCCAATAACAGTTTGTAAATCTTTCTGTGCGCATTGGCCTCCAATTACGTGCGACCTAGAAAAGGTCATTTATAGCAGTTTTAATAAGTATCAAGAGCTATCAGGGCCCATTATGTTACGTGCTAAGCAGACCATGAGACAGAGAGTCTCTCTAACCGAGTTACACTCAGCACAGCCTAAAGGAAGCGCTGAAAGCGGTTTCTGAGAGCCGAGGCTGTTTGTGCAGTGCTGTGCAGCGCAGTGACGGCAGAAGCCAGCATCTAAGCTCATCTGAGTAATTTCTCCTGGCTGCTGGGTGACCACGCGATGTGCTGTGTGACATCCTCAGAGGGACAAGGGCGCGTTAGCTGCCATCGAGGAGCACTCGAAGAGCAGTAAGTTGTATTTTCTGGGCTGCTTAAGTCAAGATACCAGTTTTGATTTGTTTTGTGGTTTTGCAGCAGAAGCAAGGATTGCGTCTTGTAGTAAAAAGTAAATGAACAAGTGGAACCAATATAAACATTCTCAAGGTTTGTAGTAGCAGAAGTTATAGCTCATAAATGTAAAGTCTGACCTCTAGCTACTCTCTGCAAGATCCATGCTCCCTAACAAATTCAGTATAGCATGTAAATTTTTTATCTTTTTCAAGAGATCAACCTTTACCGGTGGGAGCGCCCCACTGAATTCATGTAAGAATGATTTTATGTGGCTGCTTGCTTACTGTACAAACAATAGTCATCCAGTTCACGAATGATGTAGCAAAACAGCTGGAGTTAAATAATTCTTAGTCCTCTAGTGGCATCAAAACCAGATTCAGAAATGAAAAGTTAATGCATTAATCTCACTGTAGCCCTTTTCCAATATAGATAGGTTTGAGAGTAAATAGAAAATTCTGTCTAGCTGCTTTAGTCTATTAGATTTTTTTTTTTATGTCTTCCATTTCTGGAACCACAATTTAGAGTAAGTCCTTGCCAGAATGACCAGGAATTGTTTTGCTCAAAGAACTGTGAAAACTACTGAAGTGAATTCATTTCAGTGGTCTCCTAACAGTTTCAAGGTCATCATTTCTTAGAACTGCAGGCAGCCAAGGCTCAGCAGAACAATTTCAATCTTACTGAAAGTAGAGTATAATTATACATAACGACAGACTAATTCACTCTAATTCCAGGTGGTCTCTCTTAGGCAAAAAACCATTTTGAGAGGTCTGGCTTCTCTAACAAGTCCTGGTGCTAGAGAAGACAGTCACTACTGAAGGGAGGGAGACTGTGTTGCAACATCAGATCATTGTAAAATCTAATCCTTTCTTCAGACAAACTTCAGCAAAATGTTCAATAAATAGCTTTACTTACCAGGACCCATGGTCAGATCTTATTGAAAACCATGGTCAACGCTTGTGGAGCTGGCCATCAGTAAATCAGGCATTTTCAAGGCCTTGTGTTCCTGCCGGACTTGTTTTTTGTGTATCTCTCTGTTGTAAATTCCCTTCCCTTCATAGAGTATTGATTTGGGGCAAGAATCAGATCATAGCTATTGTTTATTAGAATGCCTTTATTCATGTGATTCTGTGATTAAGCTGTTATTAACAGTAGCACCAAGCGGTTGTTTTTAAAGACAGATAACTGTTCACACAACACAGTCACTTACTCATGCAATTCACTCACACGCTCAAACATCTGCATATAGCAGCCTCTCCCTTCTTGCATGTAGTCCCTGTCATACTTTGTTGACGCTTGTGTATGTTGGTGGCCACGTACCAATTCAGAAAATTCATCTAATCTGGAAAGGAATCCTATATTCATTAATAGGAATAAAATCTTTTCAATCTCTTGATTTTCAGAAAAGAAAAATATCGCAGCATTAACAAAAAAAAAATAATCACCTCTGTCCTCAAATCCATTTGTGGTTTTGCCTCCACTGCATTGGCTATTTAATATTTCCTTTTAGGGGTTGAGCTTTCTTGAAAGGACAGGTAGATGAGGGGCACGGTACAGGACACAGACTGAAGAGTAAAATATTGTGCCCTCAGACAAGACAACAGAGAATAACCTCTCCTTTCAGTTTTCAGATGCTAATCTACCCATTCCCAAAGCATAGGTTCCTCATAATTTCACTAAGCTAGATTAAATAAGAAATAACTGCAAATTTAGACTTAGATAGGTTTAAACATACACAGTTATCAGACATCATTTCTCACAGGTGGTGAAATCCAAGGTATCTCCAACATTTTTACCTAAGATGCTGCACTGAGCATAGCTGTAAGTATATCTACATCAGGTCTTACGAACTCCAACAGGTTGTAAAAATGGAAAGGGAGATTGAATCCTTTCACAGGGACTTTGCAAGAAGATACAGTGCAGTGAAGAGGAGATGTCCCAGGAAGTCACGAGTGTTATTATAAGTGCTTTTCCATGAGGGATGACTATCTGCAGGCACAAAGTTTTGTATGAGTTTGAGGATCCTGTCCTTTGCGCTCTAGGTTATAGCTCACCTATCAAAATAAACAGTCATTATCCTCTGTCATTGCAGCAGGGTGCCACAGGAGCTGGGAAGCCAGTGGGTCTGCTGCTGCTCTCTGTGACACAGCACTAAGGCATTGCTCTGCCACCCATGTGCATCATGTGCGTCTCTTGTGGTTCTCATTGTTCTTCTCACTTTCTCCTGTTACCTTTAACAACTGCCTTCCTCCTCCCTTTGGGGCAGTGGGGAAGGAAGGTGAGTGCAAAATCCCATTGATGCACGCACGCGTGCACAGACACACAAGCAGACACATTTGCTATTTCATAAATCAGTGGTAATACTCAGAAAAGATATAACTATTTTTGATGGATTGGACCAGCACCGAAAAACATTTTCGACAGCCCATATTTTTGTGTCAGGAACCTCCTTCAGATTCCTCGGATGAAACATTCCTGCTGACAGCCCTCGTGATCCTGGAGTGATACTTCAGAATTGAATAATAAACAAAGTCCTTCTTTAAAGCAATAGATGAGTCTCTTTCATTTGTGCTATCAATTGCTCCCTCCTACTCTCAGGAAGATTGTTTTGTTGTTGTTTTGAACTCGGTAGTTCAGCCTACAGACAAGGCTGTGCAATTTCCATTTGTGCACTGAGAATCAGTTCTGAAAGTTTGGGGTTTTTTTCCAAAATTAACTCTGTTTTCTGTTTATTTTTTAATTGAACATGAAACATGTCAGTATTTCAAATTTTAAATACAGTTGTTACTACACTGAAGAGCATATTATTATTATTATCTGTGTCTGGTAATATGCATTCACTCCTGCTGTTAGACCCCCCACAAAGGGCATGGTCTTCCTTTCCTGATTTGAATCCCTAATAATTCCACTTAATTCTGTGTATTAAACCTACAGAAGAAACAGAAAGTAGAATCTGACCAAAAGATCTTTGCTAATAATATCAAAGAAACTAAAAAAAAGAATCAGGTCTTTATATCTGGGTAAACATACTGTGGAGGAAGTGGACTTTTAAGAAAAAAAGAGAACCAGCTGTGAAATCTAGCTCAAATAAAGTGAAAAACAAAATAAAAACTTTGAAGGTGTTTTAAGTGGTCACACGGTGCTATTGCTCTATCAAGAGACACCAGCTGAGTAGGGTCATGGTCCCAGCAGGAGAGCCTTTGCAGCTTACATGTGTGCTTTAAGAAACACAGCTGGTGACTCAGCAAGTGATTACCTGACAGCAACCAGCTCAGAGATGTGGGATGCAAGTGTCAGGTGGAAAACCTCTGGCTTCCCAATGATGCATAAAGTCAAGGCTCTGTACATTCACAGTGATGATGAAAAACCAGGATGCTAGCTCCTGAGCACACTCTCACTCAATGACTTAGAGTACGTTAAAATAATATTTGCAATTTAACTGTGTCAAGTCAGCTACTGAACCAAGTAGGATCACCAAATTTGTGAATTGAAAACTTTGGCACAACTGCACATCTGCAGGTTTTTGACAGCTGGGGCAGGAAGGAAATGAGAAAACTGCTTCTTTTTATGTTCCCATCTCCATCTTTCACCTTTTCCTCTAACAACCATCAAACATTACTCCACCCAGCCACACACCTATCTTTCCTGACCTCTTAGCAGCACTCTTGCTCTCAGTCACTTGACTTGCCTCTCTTTTTCTTATTTTTTTTAAACTTAAAACCATGCAGCTCATCCACTTTTTGGCTTCCTGTTGTTACAGTGCTGCTATCAGAGGGTGTCTCTCCTGTTGTCACCTTGCTTCCTCGCTCTTCTTGGTACCTCCTGTGTTCCCAGTGTACAATAGCAATGCAGAGGAACATAGAGTCACCTACTAATTTTTTTTTCTTTTTCTTTTCATGGATACCCAACAGGGAAAGGAGAAGCCCAAGATCTATCTTTTGCTACAATCAAAATAACTCGATGATGTGGGACATCCACCGGGTTTAAATAAATAAGCCATTAACTTTCAGTTTCTCCTAAGCCATTATCTCCTACTATTCTCCCTCCTTCACAGTTGTTTCCCTGTAGTCTTCCACTCTGCCAAAGGGTGTTGGGGCTTTCAAAGTTTTTGGCTAGATGTCAAGTAATTCAAAAGTGTAGAGGAGCTCATTGCTTGTTAAACATTTTGCTTCAGCCGTGGCTTTAAGGAAAATTAATGTTTCCTCAGTAGGCAAACACATGGTTGATGTGACATGGCATAAAAGCATGATAAAATTGAACTAAATAAAGGAAACAATAGCAAGCTGCTGGACAGGAAAATAAAACCAAGATAAGAAGAGATGAAAGTCATCCTTTCTGTTTGTTTGCCTTCATAAATTTATGCCAGGATAAAATATGCTGAATTCTCTATCTTGTTTTTGATTCTTCCTCACTACAGTTTAAATAAAGTGCCTTGAATTGGCTATTTTTCATGTTTGTTTGCAAGTTCGTCCAACAATAGTCTTGATTAAAGCCTTTTCTTCGAGAACTGTTATTTTCTTTTCCATAATGGAAAACTTAAACCAGAGGTAAGTAGGTAGTGTCACAGACCTTATTTTGCTGTTCCAGGTTGCTCTGAACCCCTGGGGATGAAATCGGGACATATACAGGACTACCAAATTACTGCCTCTAGTGTTTTCCGTACACTCAACATGGACATGTTCGCTTGGGAGCCCAGGAAAGCCCGGCTGGACAAGCAAGGCAAAGTTAACGCCTGGACCTCTGGCCACAATGACCAGTCACAGTGGTTACAGGTAAAGTTTCACACATGTTTTCTCAAACGTGTATCTTCTCTGTGTTTCAGGTATGGGGATGGTTGACTGGTTTAGGATTATGCTCGCATTCTTCAGTTTCTGAGTGTAACCATCCTAACCGTGCCACTTGTCGATGATGAAGCTATGAAAGCCCACACAGGTTACAGAAAACCCTGCTCAGGGAAACCTTCACCTCCAAACGTCATGAGTTGCCCAGCGGCTATGAATTTTCCTTGGTTAATGGACACCAATGGTAGTTGCAGATCTGTTTCACTGGCTTCTCCTTTTTAGTTGAGAGACATTATTTGTTTTTCCCCTTCTGTGCTTCCAAAGCTCCCTGGAAAAGCATGTTTGCTTCAACTTTGTTCACATTAGCAAACCTGGTCCATAGAAATTATCTTTGTCTAATTGAGATGGCTCAAAATTGCCTTCCGACGCCACTCAGAAGCTAGCAAGACTGATTCAGCACATGAATTCATTATGAAGCTGTGCACAGGGGTTGTTTTCAGCCTGGGAGTGATTTATACAAGTCAGTAGTACGCTAATGTGAAAGATTGCAATAAATCACTGGTATGGAAGCCTATTTGACCACTCACTGACACATTTACATTTTCTGAACTGTTGAAAATAGCAGTGTTTCGAGTCAGCTGCCAGTTGCAGTGCAGTTCTCAGCAGTAAGCCTCAATAGCACTAGACGTGGCTACTAACCAGCTGCAATCTTTTCACATATAAATTATGACATATTAGCTTTTTTACCTACAGTTGCTAAGCAATTTAGGAATATGATTACTATCTTCTCTCCCAAGTTTACACACATATTGAAGGGAAGGAGCAGTTGCCTTGTCTGTTTAGCTTTTGAATAACTGAAGATCCTGGGAGTTGCGGAAAGTTTTTGAGCAGAGTTTTGAAATAGCAGTTAGTAACTTCTGGAGAGGACGAAAATTTTATTGTTGTGTTTTACAGTGGAGAAGAAGATGAAAATGTTTCTCCGCATAAAAGAGAGGCAGGTGTATCATAGCCAGTTTTAGCCCCATCAGTGATACCAAGAAACTAAGGTTGTGCATATGCTCCACAGAAATGTCCTGTGGTGTGTTATTCCTCCTGTGGGTGACAGTAGATTTTTAATTAACTACAGACGGCAAGAGGCTGCAGAGTTAATTCTTATATTCTAAAACTTTCCATTCTGATCTAAGTCTTTCTATGTTTGATCCTACCTGAACCTGCAAATTTAATCTGACCATTTGCACAGTCTCTGCAAGACCTTGAAGTATCAGATATACTTTTTCTTTTTAATCTGGTCAAAAGAAAGTTGTGAGGAAATATTTGTCTTTTAGTTCCTTTGCCATACGGCTATGATATGAATTCAGTAACTTCACAGGAATATAAGCAATTTACCCTTTCCTGAAAGTCATTATACTTACAATGTTTCTCCAAAAGAATATCATAATATTTCCTGTTTGAAAACCAAACAAGAAGCATTAAAACCACATGTTTTTTTCAGTGCTTAAGCTGGTCGTTAACTTCTACTGTAGGCTGATTATTCTGAATTGCATCCGTGAGTATAGACGGGCTCACATGCTTCAAATCTAGGTAACGATTCTGTAAGAAAGACATGCCTGTCATTTAAATTCATCTGTTCATTGTTGTTCTCTTTGCCAGTAGTTCTCTTTTTTTTTCTTTAAAATGCAGAGTATTGTACTGTAATCTTTTAACACACTGACTGCAATTTTATCGTCAGGCTGCTTTCATAAAACTTAGTCAAAACACATTTGGCAGAAAAAGTGTGTAAAAGCAAACTTGTCTGTATGCCCTTTTCCCTCAGCAATTACATAATACACGGAATGATCCCAATAGCGATTCTATGGTATCCCAAAACGGGCTTAACGTAAGACATATAGTTTTCTGGATTTTGCTAAAGTAGCTGGCCTACCAATATGACATTTCACAGTGTTAGCTTTCCATGCCTTTTGGATTTTCTCCATATGCCTTATTTGGTTTTCTTTTATAACTTTCACTAAAAAGCCTATAAAATTGGGTACAGGCTTACTGAATGCCTTTAAAAATTATTCTTGTAGTGTGTGGTATGTGGATGGCTTGAACAGATCTGTTTTGACTTACAGTTGTTTTGGGGGATCCTTGTCCAAATGCCGTTGTTATCAACTGTTACTCTGTTTAAAAGCTTGTGTGCTGACATACATCTCAGAGCACCTGCTGTGATAATGGTTGCTGAGAGGTGATGTTTGCGTCGTGCATAAACGTTACTTGCTACTTATGGGCAGTTCACAGCACTTTTGGATGAATCCTACAGATAAATTCTTCTCTGTCGTGAGCTGGGGTTGTTTTACTCGGTTTTCTCTCAAAAAGGAAAATTCTGAATATTCTGTGTATTTAAAAATGCAGCCATTAACAAGTATGCTCTTTGTTTTAAAGTGTTCTGGATTGTTATATCCATAATTTAGCTCCAGAGGCAGAAATATGAAGTATTATATGGTTTTGCACACAAACTGTGCCTTTTCAGGTTCAGGAATACTACTCATCTTATTGGTGCTACAGTTGTTGAAAATCTGTGTGTTCTAGACTCTACTGACTTACAAAGTCCAGGTTCCCATTCCTTTACACTAAACACCATCATCAGCAACAGAAGAAAGTATTTTCATGATGGGGGGGGGGGGAAGTTAATGAGATTAGATGACCAAAATCTTACTTTTCCAGCTCAGTCATTATCTGCGTCTGAATTCCCGCACGTGCTTGCTCAAGGGCACTCTTGCCATTCCTTTAAAGGAGAATACCTGGCCTAATTCATAGCACAGGAGCTTTCATTAACATAGGTAACCTGCGTCTTTACTGTCTCTGTACTCATCACAGTTGAAATCTGTGCAGCTTGGTATTGTAGAACAAGGTAGCTGTTCAAGTTTGGTACCAAATGTAATGTGAGTAATCAGTTCCAGCAACTCTCCCTGCTATTTAGGGATTCCCTTCCTTTTGGAGATATTTCTGTGAAGTCAACTGAATAAAATCAAAGATTAGGGGGAGGTGGGGAAGTGAAATTAAAAAAAAAAAAAAAAAAAAAGTAATGGCTTGCTTCCCGTAATTAGGTATAAATTTAGCATAAACTATGTAAGGTAAAGCATTTCAGGTTAATTACTGAGAACAAAAAGAAAAGCCGAAACTTCACTTTCCTTCAAGGCAGTCCCTTTCCCTCATTACTTTGATTTGCTTGCAGCATCATTTGCCACCTTGAACCAGGTCACAGGCTTTTCCCATGGTCTCTTGCTGAACTACTGTCATCAGACTACTCTGCCAGTTTGGGGAGTGCTTCCCCATTCCAGCCAGTCACACCACTTCCCAATTCTTCAGTTATTTAACATCGAAGGAAGTGTTAAAATACTTCCCTCCTTATGCTCAGAATGAGGCACTGAGGCTATAAAGATTATTGAAAACTACTCCCACTGATCTTTCAGATTCTTGGTGACTGTTCTTGTGAAAAGATTTTTCACCATTCTGTATCTCATTTTCCTGTCAAGACTAGGAACCTAGCCAAGACTTCATTCAAAAGAATTAACATTTTCCTCAAAACCCGTTCCCACGCTACTACTAATTTTCTGCAGTTATAAATCATGAATTCAGGACAGTGGCTTAAGCTTCCCTTTCTCTATTTACCGTTAGTCTTTTAAAATATTTCTGCTACATCGACAGATGCCATATCCGTCATTGTATTGATTTCCCACTGTCTCTCACTGCCTAATAAGGACAGCAACACCTTGTGCTTCAATGCTTTCCCCCGTTTGTCCTTTGCCTGGTGCTTCAGCAAGTAGTTTCTCTGATGCTGTTTCTCTGATCTACCATCCTCTGCGATATTCCTTGGAGCTGGGGCATCTCAGTTCATTTGGTATTCGCAAATACCTGGAGCTTTCTTCTCTCCCCTCAACCACCTCCTTTGCATAAATTGTTTTGTATGTAATCCTAGTTCTAGCTTTCTAATTTTACATGGGTATTGGTAGTACTTTATCTTAAAACCGGTGACGCGCTGAGTTTTTTGAAAGCTTGTATCTCTACAGAGCACAGCTGGATGAAAAGGATGCCCATCTCGGAAGCCTGCTGAGGTTCCTTTTATATCTCCATAGTATCCTCAGGTCACCAGCAGCACTGCAGTAGCTTTGTATTTCTAGTTGTACTTGAGACTTTAAAACAGTTTGCTCACTGCAAAAATGGCTTTCATCTGGTTGCTTAGCTTGTGTTTTGCTGCAAAGCTAGGGGAAGGTTCTACAGCTTGATGTGCACGAGTGAAAAACAGTATATCCACAGTTCTTTTGCATAGTTACCATTGAGCGCAGTTGATTTAAGAAAATCATGCCTCCCTTAAATAGTGGAGTAGCTGCAACAAGCAATGTCTTATTCTAATGTTTCTCTTGCTGATGGTATGTGATGCAATCAGCTAAGCACTAT
Organism: Anarhynchus alexandrinus; assembly: GCA_008711295.1. NCBI lineage: Eukaryota > Metazoa > Chordata > Aves > Charadriiformes > Charadriidae > Anarhynchus > Anarhynchus alexandrinus. Next base: position 898,906 of record VUYV01000125.1, read on the forward strand.
TAGAGGAAAAAAGCATTTGCTGATAAAGATAGCAGATTGTTTGAAGATTGGCAAAGCAACTGCCAAATATATACCTATACATTTTTTTAAATGTGATGATTGCCAGTAGTGTAATACATTTGGGTTGGGTATTTTCCTGCCAACCTAATCTCCAGTATTAGATGGTATTACTGAGATTTTTCACCAACTCCATTGGAAAACAATTGTCTCCGTGCTGCAATTGACTTATTCTTTCAGTTTAATACATGATCATCTTTTTTGCATCACAAAGTCTCTTGTTTGAAAACAAAGGCAGAATGGTATGCCAAATATTTATTCACTTTTTGTCACATATATGCGAAACCATCTATATCTACAAAGTCTCATGCCATCATAGGATCCACATGTCTTTGTTGTCTAGTATTTATTTACAGTGTTTAAGCTTCTATGTGATTAAGTGAAAGTGTTGTGATTTAAAGGCTAAACCAGACTCCATTTCGACTTAGATTTTCTTATAGAATACTCCTACAGAAAGTAGACTTTGTGCTACGTTTCTCCAGTATTTACAAAATTGACAGTGGTATATGTTGTGCTTTTCACCACCACCATAAGTCATCTGAAATTGTCTAATTACTAAGATAAATGAGGATTAAGAGAAGACAGAGGGTTACCATTCCTAATGCTGTGTCAGCTCCAGCAGCCTCGTGCAGAGCACAGCTAACACCACCCTAGAGGGACAACCCAGACCTTTTTTTTTTTGCATTTCACCAAGTTATTGGCTGTATAACCTGATGCAAAGGGACAAAACTGCAGCAATTTTTAATTTTATGGATCCTAGATATAAAATTTACATATGCAATTTGTAGATATCTTCAAATATCCACTTCTAATTGGTTGGTTAGCTCCTTTTATAATCAATGGAAAGAGGGCAGCACTATCAAAGAATAAATCATCCTACTCTAAGTCAGTGTCTTAAGTTTCCTGTTATGAATCACCCTGGAGATATGCCTTTACTCTGTCAGCCACAGAAAGAGATAGACAATTAGCTTAAAATAGAAAATGAATTTTTGAATGATGAAAATTACGTGAGGTGAATCCTTCCCTTTTTTAACATGGGAGGAGAACATTATTTTTCATCTCGTATTGGTTAGCTGAGCTCATTTCAATGTTGCTCTTCATTCTGTCACTAAAAAAAAGGAATGCTTTTTCCTGTCTCTCATGTGGTATTTGCTTCTCGTCTATTATTGCACCTGCCTCTTTCTCCCCTTTTTTGTTGTATTTACCTGTTTATTTGCAATGAATTCTGCAGAGGCTTACTAGATGGGAAATCCTTACACTGTAGCTTTTCCTAAATGCTGAAAAGATCTCATAAAGAGACAATTGTGTGGATCGTTTCATTATCTTTTGAGTTGTGTTGTTCGCAAAACAAGCATTAATACCAATACTGGTTAAAGTAGCCAACTAGGTGGTTTCTGTCTGGCCACCAGCTTAAATATTTTATTTTAACACCCACACTCTGGAAAAAAAAAAAAGAAAATGCTTAACAACATCTTAATTAAATAAGGCCTTGAAAGACCCAAAATTGGAATAGGGTAAAATGTTAGTTTAAGACCACTCTAGCAATTAACATCATGAGGAAATTACATGACTTCTAGAAGGTTTGGACTGCTAAGCAGTGTGTTGTGACTGGTCTTTGAAAGATACAGTGTTCTACGGGAATTATAAGCTTAATTATAACACATTATAAACAAAGGGCATGTATCTTTCTCTGCAGCTTCGATAAACCAAAGCCATCATCAACAGATCAGGAGAGGAATCAATGTCCTTTACATGTACAGCAACAAAAGGTCTCTCTCATTCTTCAGATGCAAAGTTAGTACTGTTTTTTAATTATAATTTCTCACAAGCAGAAAAGTGAGTTCTCAGATTTCAGATGGCAAAAGACAAGTTGTTCAGCAATCAGCCTTTCTTTGGGCCATGATTTTTATTGGGATACTGAAAGATATTTACAGTCAATAGAGGTAATTTTATCTTTTCAACGCAAAGTCATATTTTTCATTTCTTGTGATTCCTGGCATGCACCTGTCATTTTCTGCTTGGAGGACTTAGACACTGAGCTTTGGCATCTCCTTGGTTTTATGCTTACCTAGATGAGGAGCTTCACAGAGTAATATCGTGTTCACACAGTCTGATCGTTCACAGGATGCAGCAACATAACAAGGCAGGTTGTGATTAAGCTATTGATATGGATCTTTCCTTCCCCATACTTTGCCAGAAACTTGCTATTGATAAAATTCCCTATAAAAAGTTTCCAGTGGTGGAGTAAGGTAGTAATGGACAAATAATTCTGAGTGATTTAGCCAAAGGCAAAAGCAGGTAGAGGGAGACACCCACTTCTAAACTGCACATTGTTGAATTTACCTACTTTGCACTGCCTCGGCTAGAATGCCAAAGAGGTCACTTTACTGACTTCTTCACTTGCCCATAAACCATAGACTTAAGTTTTCAACTACATGACTACTTTGCTTGTGTAAGCTCAACATGAGGAGCAACCCCTTCTTCTTCCTTTTTTTTTTCAACTCTGATATCTCCATATGTTTGCGATGCATTTCTAACACTACTAACAAACACATAGCTTAGAGAAACGGTATTAAGAGGTATGCCTTGATTTTCTAGTTGCAGTTACCTGCCAGCAAATATTTGATGACCATTCCAGAGGTCACTCTCTAACCCAGTTTTTCCCCCAAATCATTTAAAGTTAAATGCATTATTCACATTAATAATGTTACTAAGTTGTGCATTTCAGCATTGCCCTTCCTAAATTGCTTTTGACTTTGCAAAGCTTTCTTCTGCAATTCATTTTACGGAAATGTTTATAGTGGTAATTGAATTTAAGCCCTGAAATTAAATAAGGCAGCATAAAATCTTAGTTTATTTTGCCTTTTCAATGCTGTATTTAGGCTGTATTTTATCATTTAGGTAGCAAAATTCAGACCCTTGGTAGAATCATTGATTTTACTCTGGCCAAATACAAAGAGATTGTTAGAAGGAGAGGCAGAGTACAGAAGCCCTTTGTTGCAAGGTGTCCAGGAAACAGGCAACAAATAGATACAGCATGATTATTTCCTGCGATAAAAAAATTGTATGCGAACACCTTCATAAACAGGCAGAAAGGAATGAGTCCGCCTGAACTGTAAATTAGCTATGATGGTTAAGATTTTCTAGGAGAAAAATGTTTCATTGCACAAAGTCCTACTCTGTTCAGTGAATTATATTCCTGACTCTCTCTGTTAAGTCTTCAGTAAAAAATGAGGGGTTAACTCAGTGTTCCAGAGCCTATCTTTGAAACATAACAAATTCATCATCACTAACAAAAATTATTTTAGAAGTTTCCATAAACAGTTGAATCATGTCTAGCTCTAAAGCATTGCAGGAGAGTACTGTCAGTTCCCTTACTGACTCGTAGTTTTTTTCTCTGTATCACTCCCCTGCAGATGAAAGTTAAATTGAATTATGACCTATTTCCTATTACAATAACAGGTTTTGATCTTGCTTTAAAAAATCTGGGAGTGCAAGCGAGAACTCCCTGGTTGTTCTGAATTTTGATATACATAGGATTTGAGTCTCAAGTATTTTTTGTTACTGTGTATTTAGAGTGGAAATTTTGCTCTTACTTGATGCCAATAGCAGCACCTTCTGAAAATGACAGGCATTAAATTTTAATGGAAAGATGTTAGTTTGTAATTGTTTTAAATTCCTGCCCATTTTACCTAGCTATCTTTTCCACTGATTTGAAATAATATTCTGTCCCTATTTGTCAAATAAAAGCATATTTTCCTCACCCTCTTTTAAAATAAAAAATGGCTACAAAATTGGCTAGCTAGGAATACAGAAGGAAAGGATGCAAATGTGTTTCTTCTTCCTGCCTTCTTCGTCCACGGCACTGTTTCAAAGTAGCATCCACTTTTTCCTAATAAAAGTGTTCATTGTTTTCATAGTTACATCTGAATTAGTTTTAGACTCAAGCACAACTGGACACAGTTGTTGCCCCATAATACTTTCAGTCTCAACAAGACAAAAGGATGACAAAGAAAATACAGATGATGGAGAGAAATGAAGCGACCTTGACAAGGGCAAGTATCTTTAAGCAGCAAAAAATACCTGGTATAAAAACAGATGAGACAAAAGCCAGTGCAATATGAAAGCAAAAGAATAGAGTGGAACTGGGTCTAGTTCAGTTTTCTGGTAGCTCGATGCTTTATTAACTGGACTGTGCTGTTTTTATTAGCTCTGCGCGTTTGTTCCCAAATGTTACTTCTTGACTAAGCGAGACATTTTTATTTTCTTCATGTACTTGTCAAGATCTTATGAGTGAAATATACAAAGGTCTTGGAAAGCTATTCTTCACTGAATAGGCGTCTCAATTTCGTATGCGTATAATTTTAGTTTTTATGCCACTTTAAAAATGCAGTGAAGCTGTATTACAAGATTCTGATTGACTTCAGAACGTGTTTGTTCAAAATCTGCTATTAATTTTCTGCTATTGTGTTCCCTACATAGATAGAGACAGATTGGTTCCTACCTCGGCAAGTGGTGAACAGAGATGGCATCTATTTTGCTAAGTAAATAATGAAATTGAGACAAAACCAGAAATGAGTAGTGGTGGCCAAGGAACCCCAAGTTAATCTAAATGAGAAGGCAACAAACTACCTTGCAGCCTTCTTCAGAGGAGGGGGAAATGTGCTTACCCAGGCTGACATTTACCTAGCAGTAAGCAGAAAAATGTAACAGTCATATCTCAGCATATTAAAGCATTACATAAAGTAGATAGGGACATTTCTCTGGCTGTTTCTGAACCTGAGACTATTCACTGGTTTCATCATGTATTTTTCCCTAATAACATCCCAATCATAGTTTAGTGTTGGTCTCAGCAGAATGCGTAATAGCTTGGCTTTTTTGGGTTTGGTTTCCATGTTAACTCAGGTGTGTCTATACAGCAATGTATTGTGCAAGACCCTCTTTCCACTCTGCTTAATAACATTCATCCTGCTTGATCCTCAAGTAACGCAAGAGCAGTTTCCCTGTCAGAAAACATGACATAAGAGAAAAATCTTAGCAGAAAAGGTGAGAAAGAGAGAAGGAGAATTTAAAAGGGAAATCACAGTAGACACAAAAATACTGCAGCTAAACATTTCTTCAATTATCTGGGTCTTGTTCAAGATCACCTTGAGACTTGTAATATGGAGTGTCAGAACAGGCTGTCGTCAGAATTTCCTGGCTAATTTTGGGCTTGTGTCTGTGTGTACATCTACTCACAGGAGCTGAGACTTGCTCAACAGGCATAAAGATAGAAATAGAGGCAAATATTCTTGGAACGGAGCCATGTTTGATAATTTATAATTCATGTTTGACATCAGGACAGAGCTGAGGTGGTATCTGAGTTGACAGTGCTTGTGCTCACATTTGATAGTTTTCTGTAAAATAAGTCAGATAATAGGTTATTTTAAAGGAATGCATACTTTAAAAGTTAGTCCTTGGGATTACAAGAACTTCCTGCCTAATTATGTCCTATACATTACCAAGTCTTAATTGCTTTTGTTGTTGGAGTGATCTCCTTAGAAGCTTCATGTTTAATTAACCAGAAGATATATTAATCCTATTTCAACCCAGCCTTTCTTTGTTGTATAATTAAGCAGAAAAATAATTTTCACAATTAGAAGTTAGTTCTATATATAGCTAGTAAAAGGAAGACACCTCTGTAAAAAACCCAGATCTGTTATTTCTAATTGTAAAAGTAAAAATATTCAGACCCATCTTAATGGGTTATCTTTGTTAAGAAGTAGTGAGAAACAGAACACATCAATACTGTTTTCAGCTTAGAAGATAACTATTAAGATGTTTTTAAAGGCCTTAGCACAGGTTGTTAATGATCTTCCTTTGACAACATCAGAAATACTGCAAAGGTGTGGTACAGTATTTATAAATATAGGAACAGACCCTTGCTGTATATTCTTTTATCTGAATTGATTTTTATTGACTTTACTTTGGGATGTTCCTCAGTTTGTCTTATTTATACTTCAGTTACAGTGAACTCAAACACTGCTGCTGTATACCAGGTGTACAAACACTGTGGATTCAGTTCAGCTTCAGCTGATGTTGTTTCATGGAGCCACAGAATAAAAGTAAGAGGTTTTTAGAATGCGGTTTATTGACTCAATAGCTAACTTACATGGCAATGTTGAGACTATAAAACTTGTTGACCAACTGAATTGGCAAAGCATAGATGCCTCTGGACTCAATAAGGGCCTCCGAGCACAGCACTCACATAGTTGGAAGCAGCACACAAGTGCACCGCAGAAGAAAGCCATATTGTGTTCAGTGTCTCTCATTGAGCCTGTGAAGGTCCTTCATCCACTTTAACAGGCTATCTGGAAATACCATGATTTTATATGGTATGTAAATATGTGTTGCATGCTAATACATGTACAATGAATGGGGTGAACCTCAATCAAAGCATGTGGACATCACAACACAATGATGGATCGCACCTTAGGAGAACGTGAGCCAAATCCAAATGAGAGAATGGGAGTGATAGCTTGACCATCACTAGAGAGCTGCCTGGTGACTAACAAACGAATGATACATTCATTTTGCTCTTAGACAAGCTTGCCTGTTTCCTGCCTGCAGATCTGTCTCCACTGGGAGGACTGCTTTACTCAAAATAAACCTCAGAGCTGCTTTAAAACAGCTGCCAGTTTAGTTATTAGTGGTTGACCATTTTTCACAGCATCTGCCACCAAACCGTTTATTCTCTTCACTTCCCCCAAATGTACATCGGTATAAATTGCAGGATGCCAGTAGGATTTGCTTTCTGTTCTGAAATACATCAGAGGGGTTGTTTTTATTTGAGAGGAGCTTAGAAGTCTTGTTTTCCAAGGTTCACAGCAATAATTCATAGTCCTAGAAAGTCTTTTGATATTAAAAATTAAACCTCTGTTTTATGAGAATTTAAGGGTTATTTGGGGGGTTTTATCAGAGAGTTTTAACATGGTTCTCTTTATTCCCCATCCTACTGTATGTAATTTTGTGTTGCTTTGGCAATCTGACTCTTTATATATAAGCAAAATAATTTTTTCATAATTCTAAGATAATTTTTCATTTAAAATATACATCATAAATAAAACAGAAGAGAATGAAGGAAGGGTCTTTTGAGAATTTTGCATGTCTGAGTTACTTACTGCAGCTGCATGTAAGGAGGGTGCAATCTTTCTCCTTTTTCTACTACATTTTTTTAAATTTTCTGATTGCATTCCACTCTTATAGTAAAATGCCATAAAATGTTATCTAGTTGTAGTTCTAATGAAACAATAATGACACCCACTATCAGAGCAAGAGAGGATAGTTATCAAAGGAACATAGTGTTGTATTTTTTGACCCTCTGAAAAGTCAAACTTCAAATGGAATAATAGCATTCTGGGAAAAAATGGAGCAATTGGAAATAAACATTGTCATGTTGAGTAACATCTAACTCTGTGATTTAAAAAAGTCTGTCAGCTATTATGGAAGCTCACTTGGAAGGTAGAAATTGTGGCTAATCAATTTACATTGCAGTCCTCCCACATTGCGTGAGCCTTTCCATTTCGTTTTGACTGAAACAAGAACTGAATTCTGGGAATTAGATTTTATTTCTTGCATTAGAAGATATAAGCAAGTTAAACTTTAATGCACAAGAAAATAAATGAAAACATTAAAATTAATTATTCAAATTTAATCTGTTCCTCAGTTTTACAGAGAACTGTAAATCTCATTTGAGCATTGCACTTCAGCCATTTAGGCAATGTGGTCTTTAAAACTGGAATAGAGACTCTGTATGAGGAGCTTTCTAGACAATTTGATCATCTGTCACTTTTCATTGTATCACCCCATTATTTCACAGATTAAAGGGAAATGCATAAAACGAAACTTAGTGCCACGATTCTAAAACGGCATTGTCTATAAAACACAGATCTCTTCACTGAACTGCACTTGCTTTTAATCATCATGTAGCAGGGATAAAAATTAAGGCAGGCAGTTCTGTTATTTTGTTATATTAATTAATCACACCAACTTTAGTACCACATTGCTCACAAAAGACTAGGAACTATTTGGGAGGATTTTTACAGCTCAGGAACTGCCATTAGCTAACCTATTACAGTAATGTGTTGTGTATATATATATATATTTTTTTTTTTTACAGAAACATTAATATCCAAGATAAACAATGTCTACTTGAAGCAGTAGTAGAAGTAAAAGACGCCAGGTAGTGCATGTTCAGATATGGGTGTCAGCGTGCTGATCTTCACTCACTGAGTTAGAGTTAAGAACCGATGCTGTGGTGTTTCAAAAATAAGTACCAGAAGTCTGATCCAGAATGTAGTGAAGTCAGTGTAAATGCTGGTCTTTATTTCTGTATATTTTTGCCATGGTACATAGGTAATGACTGGAAGTAAACAGTGTCATGCACTGCAACCACTAGTCACACACCTCTACCGTACTAGAGCAATTGCTCCTGCTAAGTGCAGGATTCGTTGTCCCTGCCATCCTGTAAATGACTTCTAGCTCAGTTGCCTGAAGTACTTGACAGACTTTTACCAATTTAGTTTTGAGATGTGGGGGTTTTTTTTAACTTTGGGCTGAACCTTCAAAGTTCTCTGTATGTAACGTAACAAAAAAAGTCAGAAGACTGTGGAGAAAGTGGGTTGGGAATGCCATACACAGAATTTTTCACAATATAAGAATCAAGTGGGGTCACATGAGATTAGCCGGCGGCAGGTTTATACAAATGAAAGGAAAGACCTAGCACTGAGCTCGCTATAGTAGTGGTAGTCCATACTACTCACCACTAGACTCTCTGAACTGAGGATTTATGAATTTCATGCTATCTGCAGCTGCGTTTCTTCTCTGTGCTGCCCATAAGTGGATGATAAGGTACTGCATGTTGTGCGTGGATAAGGGAAGTATGTGTGACAATAACCGGAGGACATCAACAGTGGGAGTCGGGTTGTAGGAGGTGGTTTTACACAATGCATAATAGACCGGAGAAACTCTGACAAATTATTTTGTGGCTGGGAGAAGTTGATTGGAATGCAAGGGGAGACTGGACATGAACTCATCCATTCTTACAGGAAGAAACCCATCGGGAATTACTAAATAAAATTACTAAAACACCTGAGGCTCAAGAATCTCCCTTACCTGAAAATTAATGGAGACTTCAGGTGTATTAGGCCAACATATATGTATATATTTGCCTTTTGTATCTGCTTTTGGACACTTTTGGAAGCCAAATACTGGGCCCTTGGTTTGCACCAGGATGGCTTATCCTCTTCTGTTGATCTTCTACAGAGACAATTACCATGCAAGCAAAGGTACCACAGTAAAGGAAAGGGAAAAAATAACTCAACAAGAAGATTGTTTTCAAAACCTCCTCTCTGAAGTAGCTGGAAGTAAATGCTGGTGCTTCAGGCCAAGTGCAGGGCACATATTTCTGTAGTCTAAGAATAAAAATCATATTCTCCACTGAGCTTGCATAATCTGACTGACTCAGGAATAATGTCAAAAGACTAGTTTATGGATGCTACTCTAACATTATAGAACTTTCAGGTTTATTTCTGCAGAATCATATCCTGCAACTTTTGCTCCAATTCACAACAGGACTTTTCCTGTTTTATAATTGTGTAAAAAGATCATTTCATTATGATTCCTTACTGGGCACAGTTGTGTCTGTATTTTTCCTAAATCTGTTCAGCCAAAGCTGGTCAAGTCACTGGTGTTCCATCTCTCTAGCCCTTCTTAAAGGGAGGCAAAGAGCAATTACTGCTTTCCTGAGATGCCTATCTGGGAGCTACAAATGACCCTCTGGTGGAGGCTGTTCTCTGCATTGACTACGCTGAGTTGACATGGCTAGCTTTGGTTAGAAGCCTGCCTTTCAGAAAAAAAGCAGTTAGTGGAGATCAGTCTACCCCAACTTGTCATTCATTATTTTTATTTGAAGCCATTTTAATATAATTATCCAACCGATTTTATTTCAATTTTATTAGCGTAATAACCTGAAATATACTCCTACACAATAATTTCAATGCTAAGAATGGTATTGTGCCATCATACTGTGCCCTGAAACAAACACATGCCTTTTCCAGTTAGCCCTCAGGAAATGGGGAAAATCTTGGGGGCTGGCAATCAGGGCAACCTGATGCGTGGGCAGATAATACGAAGCATTCGAATTTGTGTTTAGCAGATCTGCTGGTTTCATCCACGACACTGGACTGAAAAGTTCCCTAAAGCACTGTCAGGTGGACAAGGAGGACCGCATTAGAACAGGGTGATAAGTACTGGAACTCTGCCAAGGGCCTTCCTTATATCTTAGAAATCCTCTGCGTGTATGTCTTCCTCTTTCGATTCTTATATATTTCATCACAAGCACTGTGCTCTATTTCGCAATATATAGCTGAAATACCTTCACCATAGAATGAATTACCTACACGAGCAATTAAGCAAGTAGCCAGGAGAACAACACACTTTATGTTATTACCTAATTGTTTCATCATCGTATTTCTAAACTCTTAAATTGCCATTATGTGTGATAGTGTCAACCAATGTTCACAGTATCGTTTCTGTTATTAAGTAATATTGCACAGAGGATTTTACACTTCATAAAGGAATAGAAGACCTGCTGTGTAAATGGACAAAAGATGGATTTCCACAGCAGAATTTTGAAGTGTTACTGATGGTCAATGAAATTTTAAAGGTACTGACAGTAGATTTGATTTGTATAAATGACAATATTTTTCAGCCTGGTTAAATAAGCGATTGGAGAATGGGCAAGATGCTGATAGCGAGCTACGTACAAAAAGCTTAATTTACTGCAACATCTAGTGTTTGTGGCACACTGATGAGTAAGTAATCAAGGCACAGAACATAATTAGCTATGTCCACTGTAAATGTTAGCAGGGGGAAAAAACAGATGTAAATTCTGATTACTCAAGTCTGCATGATTTTCTTAGTATCAAAATGACCGTTATTAAGTGCACCTGCTTTAATAGTAATTGTAAAGTGTCATTGTCAGAACACACTATACAGATAAGGATGACAGGCAGAATTTAGTGTTGGATTACAAATATCACAAGAAGCATAGCTGAGTGAATTTAGGAGTGTGAGCCCTGTAACATGGACTTAAGAGTAACCTCATGCAATAAGAGCTTCAATTTCTTTGCGAGAACTCATAGGAAACCCTTGCTCATACGGAATCTGAAACATTTTCACTCTGCTGCGTTTCGCTCTGATCGAGGTGAAAGCCGTGTGTATTAGCTGTAGCTCGCAGTAACAAGAATGTGTGATTTAGGCTAAGATGCTGTGAGGAAATACTGAATGCTTGACCCTCCACTGTAACAATATAAGCTGCTGTGGAAGTTATGGGGAACCTTATAGGGAACAGAAGAAGCAGCAGGAAATTGGCATGGAAATAAGAGCTTGCCCACCCAACAAAGAACAAGCAAGTGTTTATATATTGTCTGTTCTTGTCATCATTTGAAAGAGGAGGAAACGTTGAGTACAAGACATATTTTTTCTAGGTGTTTGGGTTTATTTTTCCCTGGGATGAAGGGTTTAATTTGCACAGTGGATATCGCATGGATGTTGCAAATTAATGTTTGAAGACCTGTTTAGATACCTTATTTTATAGTTTAATCTTTTAATTATATTTATTTTGTGTTAATTGTTGTACAGGTTTCCAAATTAGTACAGAATCACAGAATCACACAATGGTAGGGGTTTGGAAGGGACATCCAGAGATCATCTAGTCCCACTCCCTACCTGAGCAGGGGCACCTCCAGCAGTTGCACAGGACGGTGTCCAGACGGGTTTGGAATGGCTCCAGAGTGGGAGACTCCCCCACCTCTCTGGGCAGCCTGTGCCAGTGCTCTGCCACCCTCACAGGAAAGAAGTTCCTCCTCATGTTTAGATGGAATTTCCTGTGTTCCAGTTTGTGGCCGTTTCCTCTTGCGCTGTCACTGGGCACCACTGAAAAGAGTCTGGCCTCATCCGCTTGACACCCGCCTTTTAGATATTTATAAGCACTGATACGATCCCCTCTCAGTCTTCTCTTCTCTGGGCTAAACAGACCCAGGTCTCCCAGCCCTTCCTCATAAAAGAGGTGCTCCCATCACTTGACTGTCCCTTGTACATATTTTTTCAAATATATATTTTTACAGATTTCAAAAAACAGAAATATTTATGAAAATATTTAACCTTTCATAATAACATTAGCAATCCATTCGCATTTTATTTTTACTGAGTTTTATTATTTCATTTTGCATCCCACATACCGAATAGCGTCAAGCAGTGACTCAGCTCTCTTTTGTTTTCATTTGAGTGTATGCGCTCACAGGTCTCACCACAAACAAGCTCCAAGTGCACTCCAGAGTATTTTAGGCAGCTCTGCCCTTCTGGGAGCACCTGAGTCTGAAGAGGCTACTGGCTGGAAACTCAGATTCTTGCAGAACGACCTGGTGAGGTGCTCAGAGCTCTCGCCAAAAGTTGCGTTCCCTACTTTTCGCCAGCTTTGCAGACTGAAGTCTTTCCTCATTCTGCTCACAAGTCCTCTGCAAGAAAAGTGGCTTGCCTGTTTCCCTGGCTAGAGAATTACGTTAACATGGTCTGAATTTCCATTCAGAATCTCCAAGTGACTGTGGCTGCTGCTGGCTTCCTCTGGGAATTAGGAGCACGTTGCAAGACCTGATGAGTTGTTCTTGATTAGCTGCATCACAAGGGGTGAAGTGGTGACTGTTGTTTTTGCAGAATACATCAAAAGCCTTACATGGTGTTCAAACTCATTGATCTGATGCATCACGTTAGATTGGATGATACATTGCAGTCATGCACTGGTCACACTGCCAGAATAGAAATTAAATCGGAATTACCTATCTGAGGTGGGGAAAAATGTTGTCATTAATGTTGTCTGTATTTCTTTTCAAATTTGTGGAGAGATTTTGCTCAATAGCTGTAATCCACACCTTTGCCCTTCTGTCTACCATGCCAAAATTGTGGCATTTAGCAGGCAGATAAGGGTGTCCTGAGGTGCATATTGATTTTATAACGTAAGTATGTCACTTCCAAGACAAAAAAGAGCAGAATCTTTTAAACATTTTACCAATGAAAAGTAACTCAGGTGCCAGACTCATGTTAAAAGTTGTCAGTCTCACTGCAGAAAAGTCCAATACAACCTACCTACCTTGAAAAATAACTAATGTTAAGATAACTAGTCTGCCCTGAAACAGCAGCAGCCCGAGTCATGTAGCCAACATCCCTCTATAATATTCTTGTGGATGTTTCATCCCCTTACAATAGACAAAGGTTTGCATTTACATATCTTTACCACCAGTCCTCACGCCAACATTCAGTGTAGGCTCCTAATTGTGTTTGTCAAAGCGTGCTTAAGCGGCCGTGCTGGAGGCCATGAAGGGACGAGGTTGGCCATCTGCCTCCGCCTCTCCCTATGCCTCTCCATGTGGATGGCAGAGGCCACCACCTTGCTGCTGGACATTTCTTGTCCAGGCAGGTATCTGATGGTTTTGTGACATCGATGTTCTACCACAGCGCTTACCAAGTCCGTCCACTCCTTCCATGATGATTCATGAAGATCATGGACACCTACTTACTGAAAGTAGGGGGAAGACTTTTCATTTTATTAATTAGAGCTGCTGCATTATTTTGGGCAGGTACAATGTCTAGGGCACGGTAGTTTGGAGACAGTGCTGAAGGCATCCCTGGCAGTGGAATCATCTATCCCTGATTGGTATTTGCCACTGCAGCTAGCCAAACAACCTGCAAGGTTTCAGCTTTTTTTTTTTTTTTTGCATTTATACAATCACAAAGTAGTGAGATGCCAAGATTTCTAATCAGTCATGCTGCATGCCCTGTAAATATTCCCTATCAATACACGTCTAACGCTTGCACATCAGAACGGGAGCAAAAATTATGAAACTAGAGAAGTCTGAGCATTCACTATTTCAACACAGTTAACTTGGGTGAAAAAGATTTGATTCTGAGACAATCAGTTTAATATCAGGGAAAGCAATTAGAACATGGTACATCATAACTGATTTCCCTTTTACTGTATCTAAGTTTGTTACCTTAACAATCAAATATAGTTATATGCATTTAATCTCTGGTTATGCTAGCATATTCCTAATCTGTATTTAATTGCAAGTCAGTGCAGTAATAATCAGATCTCTGCAGGACAGTTTATGCTGGTGAGCTTGTTACAAATAACACATTTTATGCAATAAGTCAAAAGTAGCGAATATCACTTTTTAAATACTTTCCTTTAAGAAGTATACTGCTGGTTTTACTCCTCAGTGGGGAAGAAAACAGAAAGTTTAATTTTTAACATCATTAAGCAGATTGCAATATGCACAACGAGGACTAGGTTTTTACATTGGTACCTTTCATTGATAAAACTGTTTTGGAAACAAATTATGAAACAAATAGACAGTCTGATGAGAATACTCCTAACTGAGCAGTGGTGGGAGTTAAACCTTTATTTTGTGCCTGTCACTGGTGTGTTGTGACACTGGTGTTGTGGTGTGTTGTAGCTGCTCCAGCAGCTCCCAGCGTTGTCTCAGGCTGTGGCAGTGGAAGGAGAGACATGCAAGGCTAATCAGTGTGCTTTTGGGAATGGAGAGTAAGACATGACATATTCCCCTTTGGACCCCATGAAAACTACACTAATTTAAGATCACACCTGCAAAAGGCAGAAGAAGGTTCATGTCTCACTCTTCCTTGCACGATCTTGTAGATAAAAGACAAACGTACGCATAGTTGATGTATGTACAGTTTTGAAGTGCTGCTATTTTTAGTTTGCTAAGGATGAAAGGATAATTTCATAGGATGTTCTGGCAAAGTGTGTCAACTAGGGTTGGGGTGTGTACATAGCTGTGAATCTTGTTTGGATGCATGCAGAGACACCCTTAGAACAATTGGGGTAGAAATTGGTAGAGACAAAATTATCAGCCTTTAGGGAGAGAAAAAGGTATGTTGTATCCCTTCTTATTGATTTGATTTTCTGTTTAGAACTGAGTTAGCTCTTGCAGGAGTTTGTGCAGATAAAAATACATGTTGCAGATCTCTACATTAAGTAGGACATAAAAATACTGGCAAGTCCCACCTCCTTTATTTTAGTTCAGTGCTTCCTTCTCAAAAGCATTAGTTCCTCATTGCTCCAGGATCATCGCATTTCATCTGTTGTATAGAAATAAGCCTAGCTTCTCTGATATACAGCCTGAGAAACTATGAACACTATGAATACATTAAATGCAATCTGTACAGTGTGAAGGATGTTTCTTACTGATGTAGTGGTAAATTTAAGATGGACATGATACGAGTTATGTGTAAAAATGCATTTGTCAACATATTAAATGCATTTTCAGTGCCTGGTAAAATTTTATTAATTTTTGTCTGATTTTGGCCTAAGTTATTTTCATTGATTTTCATTGAATTCAGAGCATATGGATAATAAGAGTAAACTGATGTAGAAAGCAATGGTAAAAGATGGATAGTCCTGCAATATTCCAAAAATATTTGAGGAAGCACAGATGTGTAAAAGAAATAACATATCACTTGCATGCATCAGCAAGAACGTAGCTGAGGCAAGGTTTGGAGAGGAAATAGATGTTCTTTTTATGGCCAACTGAGATATTTGCTATCACTAAGAGGAAAATCACATTCTTAATTTTGTCAGTATCCCGTTTCCAGGGAAGCATTCCTGGTGGTAGCTAATGGGCCAGCACAGGACTAAATGTATCTTGTTGCTCTTAGATTTGCTCTGATGTACTTCCACAGGCCAAAAGTGAAAATGATTGAGAAAATGGGAAAATGGAGCTGCATTGACAGGTGATTGTTGGTTTCTAACAATATTGAACCGTCAACTCATAGACTAGTTTGAACTTGTCAGGTAAGGTGTCAGCTGTCTGCTCACTGCACGTGCTGTCACCGTGGGCGCTCAGGGGTAGAAGCTGTCATCACGAACGTTCTCCAGAAGATGCTCTCCACAGTGAAGCTCTAAGGCTCAATTATTTATCCCAGTATTGACAAATACTGGAACAGGAAGGGGCTTGTGCCTGCGCAAAGTATTTATTCCTGTGTGATTCCGTGTTTTGTTTAGACCAAGAACTGGCAGCTATTTTAAACCTAAATGCAACTGCGTTGTTTCCTGACAGTGTATGGCTGTGGCATCCATAGCCTACAGAATGAAACATTAAAAGTAGACTAAATAAAAATAATGTAAATATGTGTTTTTAACATTTCACATCTTTGGTGAAAAATATTAGGGACTTAATATCATCTAATATCCATGATGTTAGCACCATAATGAAAATGAAACTTCCTCAAGCTATGGGTGTGAGCTCTTAGGTACAGCTGCCCCAGATACAACAGCCACACAATCCTACAGAATTTTATTACCATTTTTTCTTTAGATCACCTACACTGTATCTCCCAGTCTTTGATTTTCTCTACTTCAAGAGATTAACTTTTCCTATTTGCTTTCAGCAATGCTTTTCTTTTTTAAATGTGCTGCTTCTTCCACATGTGCTTACACCTGATCACAGTTAAACTTATCATAAATGAATAAATAAATATATTTATTTTATATATACATAATGTAGGGACACACAATACTATGGTAAGGGTTAGCCTCGGTGGATAAATTCAGAATTCAGAATTTTGATGGAAAACTTATTTAAGGAGTATGGTTGAGAGTATGCCCATGTAACCCAAATAGCAACTTCACAGATCAGGAAATGTGAAAACCTTTAAACAAAAATTCAGTATATTTTGAATGTATCTTTCTGTGTATGTAAGTATATATACGTGTGTGTGTGTATATATATATATGAGTATTTATATAATGGAAGAACACTTTTTGTCTACAAAGGACTTTCAGCGTACCAAAGAGAACTTGCCAAATGTATGCAAACACACTGAAAGAGTTGCCTTATTAAAAACCAAGTCTGCCTTTCAAAACTTTGTACAAGATTTTCTTATTGAGTTTTCAATAGGTCCCCCATGAGTTATTTGTGTAGAGTAGCGTCAGGAATGAATCACATTCCTTGCTACCACACATATCTGTGATGCTTTGCTGCGCTACAGCCAGCGAGAGAGTCTCTGCACGCTGCTCCTCCTGCCTGCTGTCAAGAGGTGGTGTGCCATCGCACAACATTTCAAATAAAAGCTCTTTCAAAATCCTGCCAGTGTAAAGGCTCTGATTGCCCTCTGAGGCATCAAAGTGCAGCCACACTTCTGCTTGCAGAGAGTTTCGCTACCATCTCGGTCCATGATGCTTTCATGAACTATGTGAAGTCCCAACGAAACCAAAGGGGCTCTATGGGGCTTCTTTGTTTGCTTTCTCAACGGCCGTTGCCCATTTCAAGTGTGCGTTATTTGGACGAGCAAAATAAAACTGCTTTTCTTTAAAGTTCTCTTTTGCAATTGAATGTGTAATCAAAAATAGAAGTAAAGAAATGCCGAGAAGATAACTTTTAAAGCCCGGACACTCAGATTTTGCCTCTGACCTTTATGCTCTTGTGCACCAGCATAATTGCAGACATACATACCAAGTATCTCTTTCAAACCAAAGTAAAAATGTGTTGTCATCACAGGATCACCATCTCAATGTCAAAAATAAATTACTGAAAACAACAGATAATATCGGGGTTAATATAACCTGATTGCATTTGTAATTCTGGAAATACTGGGAATTAATATATTGGCTTTTTTGTTGTTGTTAATTTAGGAATTATTTGCTTCAGCCACAGTACTACAAGCAAAGCCACTGCTGTGAACAAAGTACCTGCTTTATATTAAGAAAATCAGTACTTTTTGTAGTACATACTTTCTCTTTTTTTCCCAGTCTTCCCTGTTGTTCTTGTTCAGGATAGAATACGGACAATTTACTATGGAGAGTCACAAAGTACTTTTAAATCAGAGTAATCCCTAAGTGTTTATGTGAGACCTCTTGCCTTCTGTTCGGCAAGGTCCTTCTAAAATCAAAAGTATGCGTAGGAAAAGCTTCATCTGCCTCGACCGTGGCTTTGCAGTTTAAAAGGGCTGAAATAACTATCATCAATAGTGTTGGAGGATGATCTGTAGTTTTGGGGTGAGACCTCTGGCCTGTGATATGGGAAGGTCAGGTTCACTGAGCTAGCAATTTCTTGTGAACTCGGGATCTCTATTGTCTGTACCTGCGTGCAGTGCCTATAGCCAAGGTTTTGAAGCTTATGGGGATAAGCACACTAGTAGATACAAAGGATGTTAATCAGGCCCTTTTTTGTGTTTTTTTGGGGGGCTGAGACAAAAGCACTGTTTAATCCCAACTGAAATGTAGCGCAGTTCTTGCTCCAAGCAGAACATTCTCACCCAGTTCCACAAAGCCTTTCATATGATCAGTTTAACACGACAATTGCGATAAACAGGACAGTTATATCCACTGTGGGTATAACCTTAGAAGACTCTTTTTGACCTCATCTTGGCAAGACTTTTCTGCGAAGACTTGCTGGGCATCACTGAGTGAGGAAAAATGCTTAAGATGCCATTGCTCTAAAATTATAGACATTCTATTAAAGCCTGTGTTTTTTAAATAACAGTTTTCTGTGAGAAAAATGAACGTTTTCACTATTGGATACTATACCAAATTTGAAAATTATGCTTTTTCACTGAGTCATCTGATATAAACACAATAATCCGTTGCAAGTCAGTACACAAATTACCGCTGATTTGCGTTACAGTAATAGAGGTATATTTTCTGCTGCCTACAGAGCAAATAGTTAGGAAACTGTCCACTCCATGGAACTGCAACGCATGAGTGATAAACAGTCAGTGGAGAAAGTCTGTAAACTGCATAATGGTAATTTTTTTCTTGAATTCTAGATAGAAAACTCTACTTAGCAGACAGACTGCTGCAGTGATAAAGCCCAAGATCTTTTATTTCTGTCTGCCAGCCAACATAGTGCTTTGCTTTCTAGTAGAAGTTAATTTACATTAAGACATATTTTTATCTAGACTTTCTCCTAGTAGATGCAGTTGGTAGACGTTCAAGTTTAGTTCTCTGATTTATACGCTTAAAATTATTTTTTAACCACCGAAGTATGAAAGTGGATGTGTGACAATATCTCCCACATGCTTGAAGTCGACTGAAAAATTCTGGTTTTGCCAAGCCTTCTGCAAAGGTGTAGATTCTTTGACAGTAAACACTGGGTTTTAATAAATTAGGCTTATATGCACCTGACAGAGCAAGGGCTGCAGGAGCCATTTAAAAGATTAATCTTTGAGAAGGAAACACTGGGAACACAAGGGAAAAACAAAAACAAAAAAAAAAAGCAAGAAATATCTGAAGGATACAAGGAAAACACATCGCCCAGAGCTGAAAATATGTTCTTTTCAGATTTCTTAATGCTGTGATTTCACAGACTGCTCAGTGTGTTGGTGCTCAAAACTTCTAAGTTAAGATTTTGACTTCATTAATGATTGATCATCTCCTATCTTTCTGCTGTTTGTATGGCAGACCAGACTTCACCCTCTGTGGTATGTGTGCAGCTTTTTGTTAGCTGTGACAGATGTCAGTAGGGGTTGTGTGGGTATGTGCAAATGTAGACTTTCGCAAATATTCTGCTTCAGATATTACTTTCTTTGGGATCCAGCCTTGTTTATTATAGAAAATAGTCATGTTTTTGAGAGGACTGTGTTTACTTTTCCAGCCATAGCCATACACTTCTTTCAGTCTAAAAAGGAGTTGTTTTCTTCATTTTCTTAACAGTGTTAGTTGCAATTAGTTGTAGCCAAACAGGGAATTTTGGCACTTGATTTCTCTTCATATATTGAAAAATGACTCAAATGTTTTTCCTAACCTGCTCAGTGTGAACATGATGTAACATAACATTTGTTGTCTAAATCTTTAATATGTTAAGCATACAAAGCAACAAGCATGATGTTTGGAACATATGTATAGTTATTTATACTGGAAATGGTGGTAATATTATTTAATACTTCTAACATATCTACCATGTGCCTTTGGAGTGTCATCTCAAAGACATGAAGACTCTATATAATGGCCTTTAACAATCATTGCGTTCATTCTTTTTAGTTCAGGTGGGCTTAGAAAGGCTTTAGGTGTAGGACCCTACTCTATGTTATGTTTACGTTATAAAAAATATGTGCCTGTGGTTTCTTTGTTGTGTTCTTCAGTGGAAGTACCGTAGAGCACAACAATGAAGAATCAGTTGGAGGTGAGTGGGTAAAAAAGAACAAGCAGGCTCAGAAAATCTGTGTGCCTGCTGGNTTTCCAGCATCAGTCAGCTAGATCCTAGCTTTCTTAATCTTATTAAAAAAATGTTTAGACCCTATTGTAGTGTTGTATGAGAGGCTGAGATGGATGTAGTTACCCAGCTATGCGTCAACCTTCTGCGTTATGTTCTTTATATGTTCCCACATGGGTTAAGGTGAAAAAGGAAGATTGTTTTAATTTTATAAATCTGAAGAAAAATAATAAAATAATGATATTATTCAGGGCTGATTTGAGCTCTAGGGACCAGTCACAGACAGTCAGTCATTTTACTAAGGAATACGGTCTGTTGAGGCATAAGGAGAGACTTAATTCCAAAATAGGCATGACTTTAACCACCAAGCTTCATGTCCTCCAGTCTTCGGTGTCATTATCTTTTTCAAACTGAGAAGAGTACAGATAAGCTTAGGAAATAATTTGTCTGCACTGATTTGCCCTGTTGTCTATGCACCAAAGCATCAGTACCCCTGTGATGAATTATTTAACAGTACCAAGGATAGAATAGCTGTCAATTTTTTTAAAAAACAAAAAATCTTTCAATAATTGAGATGCTTTTTTCTATTTTTATGAAAAGATATGGAAAACATTCTAAGTTAAAAAACAGCTTTTTTTTTTTTTGCTATTAAATGAAATTTAAAATATTTTTGAGTTCGTATTTTTGCTTTTATACCGTTCTTATGAAAATGAAACAACTTTACAGGTAATTTTGAACCTTATCAATAGACATTCATATCACTATTAAAATGTTCAAATTTTTAATTTTATGAAAACTATCATTCAAATTTCAGACAGAAATCAATTTTTTATCACTTCTGAATAATAAAGCTCTGGTTCCAGATCAGCTTTACTTAATATTTACTGTAATATAGTGCAGTTTGAATTAACTGCTACTACATCTGTGGGTTCCAGTTTAAAATCTGGGTTTGAACCGTTTGGAAGTTCATTTAATCCAAGTTCCTTGTTGAAAATTCCTATGAGATTTCCCAGTCAATCGGCTTTTGTGGAACTTTAATGACAAAGGCTCTAGAATGGAATAGATGGTAAAAATGGTAAAAGTTATACAATTACTTTTATCTGGAATGTGGAAGTCCATTCTCATGACCCTTCTTTTCCTTACCCAGATCAGAAACTGAACCCGGGCCAGGCAAGCCTAACAGCCAAGATACTGATCACCTATTTCAAAAGCATATTTTTTGTTTTATATCTCTCAGGATATTTTTTTACACCTCTGACACTATAAAAGGATTTGTTTATTTTTTAAAACTTTGGGGTAACAGGAAAATATTTTCCCGTTTAACTGCAGGCTTGGTCAACAATTTTAGCAGTGTGTTAATCCCTTAAATCAGCCATGCCTTGTGCTTTCCACATGCTCCGCAGTAGGTGCTGAGAGCCGATAAGCGTTACACGGTGTTTTGAAAGCCAAGAAAATACGTCTGTGTCAGATCAAAGGCAGAACTGAGTCCCAGGGTTGGATATGTCCTGCCAGTAGCCTAGTCTTATTTTGACCAGAGGTCTATTTATGAAGCTCTATAATAGGGGCTCCAGGGTGTCCTTTTGACTAATAACAGATAATCTTTCTTATGTCCTGGAGAATGAAGATTAATAGACCTTTTAATTGTATTCAAGCCAGTACATTACAAGATTATTGCCTTAGAAGTGCCAAGCCATTTAGTCTAAAAGGAAAAGGAAACTTGATTTCTTCTGTAAACCTGGAAAAATTCTTCTCTAGCTAAAAAAGCCAAAGCCAATTTCCACATTGTAGTGCATAAATTTTGTGTATTTCTGCTGGTCATTAAAAGTGTGTCACTGGCAATAAATGCCTGTCCTATCATTTCAGGGGAAAAACACACAAAAAAAAGAAAAAGAAGCGGCTAAAAAAAAAAAGCAGCTTCTTGTTGTTTTCAAAGTCTGGTAGTTTTTGACATTTTTAGTTTACAGCTACAGCAGCATAGCTGTATGAAACAGGTTATGCATAATAATCCTGGCTGACAGATGGGCAAAGTCATTCTTAAAAAGAATGGCTGAATGATGCCGTCTTGGCTGCATTTCCTATGAAAATAAGAGTCATGCACTTAGAGCTTTTAAATACAAGGAAGAACTTTTAGCCTGAACTCCACTTATCTTCTAGGCAGCTTTAAGTTTGCTTACAGGCAGGTTTTTGTTAGTATTTCAACAGTTCAGTAGTTATATTAATTATTAGTCACTTTGCAGTATCTTGTGTGCAAGCTTATCTTCACTTTACTTGCTGATCTATAGCCCACATACTCATAGATTATTGGGACATTTTTATGTACTGCAGAAAATATTTGCAACCTTATTAATCACCTGAGAAAAAACGACCAGGTGAATAATGAACGTCCATATTGCCATCATTATTTTTCATTCTAAAAATAAAACGAGCTGCTCATGCGTAGGTGAGTCCATTTATGATCCCAACATTTTTACAAAGATATTTATCAGTCCCCCAATAAAAGGTGTCGCAACATCTTCCCTACTGAAAACCAAGCAGAACTAATTCATTTGTAGGGCAGGATTTTGTTTTCCCAGGCATTGCATCACCAGCCTTTGATTTAATTTAAAAACCCACAATGCACTGAAAACCTAAGGCAAATGAAATCTGAGATACCTAGATTTTTACTGACTGCAGTTCAAAAGCTGACGCTGTTTTGAAGTGCTGCTATAAAATGTTAACTTCCTTGATCTTCACATTTCTGGTTATCGGGTGTCATTCTGAAATTTACAATTAAATTAACCACGTTTCCCCTCCTTAAAATCCAAGTTTTCTCCTGTCTGTGTTTGCCAGTATTTTGCTGCTGTTTTACCCATTCCAGCACCTGAGATTCCCTGCAGTGGTCTCTAATCAGAAAACTAGGGAATCTGCACCAGGACAGAGCCCGCAGTTCTTGCATGCAGGAAATCTTACTGACAAATTTGCTCGTCAACTTGAGATGTATTTTAGTAAAATAAGGAGAGGTAGCAGAACTCCTTTATTGCTCTTCTCGCAATCTAGAGAGAGTGGAGCACGGCCATCTAGCATCTCAGGATGATCTGTTCCTTATTCAGAGATTAGAGGAAAGACAAGTAGAAATTGAAATGGTCGGTATTTTTCATAACTTTGGGGGTTTTGGTAATTGTTCTTTTCTGTGTTTTATTTTCACCTTTAGTCATAATCAAAAGCTTTTCATCAAATGTTATCAGCATCATTATTGTTAGTACAGCAATAACTGCCTTAAATTCTGTCTTCCAGAAATTACACTCCTGGAAGCTAGTTCCCATTGTCATCCAGTTTCATGCAATTTTTGCTTTCAAAGGCATGTACCATTATGCAAAGAACTGAATGTAAATGAAATTTTTTGCCCATTACCATATCTATTTCTAGCCATAACTAGCTGCTGGGATCAGCGAATTGTACTGCAGCAGCCACTGCTTGCAGTAGTGTTCAGCTGAAGACCTTGACAGAAAGGTAGACTAGTGCACTGTCGGGGTGTTGTATCATGAAATACACACGATCATATTGGTGGTTTTTTTCTCTTTTGTTTTATTTAATGGCCGATTATTGTTTTCCCCTTGGCTTTCCCACAAGAATCCAATTGATTGATCTAAAACAGAATGGTATTACAGATTTTATCAACTCTTGATGAGTACTAATGCAGCTCAAAAGCTTCTTCTGACTCTAACAGATGTCTAAGCCTGCTTAATCACTGGTAATTTAATGGACTATTTTTAAATCTCCTAGCATCATCAAGGACTTATAAGCTTTGAATATTCCATAGCAGATAGAGACTATTGCTATTTTATTAATGGTTTCTTGACTGTTGGTGACCAGTGCAATCAACTATGTCATCTCTACAAAAACCCTCTATTCACATTTATGGTAAAAATACTCCTGTACACAGATGTAAAATATTCAATGTTAGAGGAAAAGGTTATAGATTTAATCATCACTGATGCTATCATTTTGAAATACTAAATTTTCTTTTACTTCAGACTACGCTCAGACCTGGAGATACCAGGTACTGCCATCTCCCATGAGGAGGTGAATACTTCCTGATAAGTTGTGGGAGATACCAGCACTCACAGAAGTCATTCCAGTTTGCAGTATCAGTATGAAAACAGTATTATCTTGTGTGTGCTGCAGGCGGGATTTACCAGTGTGCTGATACTACGACCCCAGTACATCAACTGCCTTGAGTTCCCATAGGAAATGGGTAGCAACTCCCTTTAGTGCCTTTGAAGGTCCAGATCCTAAGGCTAAAATTTACTGGGTGTTTTTTTGGTGGTTTGGTTGGGTTGGTTTTTTTTTTTACATTTTATGTTTGAGATAGCAATAAAATGAGATTAGTCATGGTTTAGTAAAGTGGTTATAAAAAATTCTCTGTAAGAAATAGATGCTGCGTTTAAAATGGCTATGCAGTTGATCATATAAATCTGGTTAATCTGAATTTTTAGTAGAATGCTGAAAAAAATCTATGGTAATTCAGGGTTTTTTTCTTTTTTTTTCCCCATAATACCTATATAACTGTTATTACTAATGAAGGATTCACACAGCCTGTACTATTTAATAAGTAGCTCCTCCTTAAGAAGTTGCTCATGGAAATGAAGTGACCTGTGATCATGAGTGTACGTTTCTTCAGAAATTTCAGAATAATGGCCTGAGATGTATTTTTGACAGTCCGTGGAGATTTCAAGCGACAGGCCTCACACCCTGGTTTCTCGCTTTGAAATTGTACTGGGGACAGCTGGTGGTACATGGTATTCTTTCTAACTTGTTTCTTATATGCAGTTGCTGCAGTCATAAAGCAATTCAGAGGGAATGTGCTCTTCACAAAGAGGCAAATAAGACTAAATAAGAAAATAAGAGTTGTATTTATTATCTTAGCCTAGAGGACTGCAGATGTTAAAAATAAAGTGGCACAACGTTAAAATATTGTTGAAAGCCTAAGCTTAAATTGAAAAAGAAGCAAGTAAAACAAAGCCCACTTTTTTAAAGAAGAAAACGAATGGCACTCCAATCTTATTTCATCTGAAAACAAGTCTAACTGGGTTCACAAGAAGTAGTTTAATTTTAAACATATGCTGGCTAATACAGACCCAATTAAATGTAAATACATTTGATTTGATTTGATTTGATTTAGAATGAATGAAATTCCTTTATAGTGGATTATTGAACAAAACGCTCTGAAATGCTTCTTCCTTGTAAATTGTTATGGCTTCTTCTTGGGCATTTCCTTGTGTCTCATAACTTATTTTCTTATTGTAACTTTTTCAGCTTTTATTAATAAGTATTTACCCTAATAGTGTATATTTGACTATACTAAAAACACTCTGCTACTTATGATGTTGCGATGGAAATTAGATTTCTCTAAGAGTCTGAAGGTGCCTGGTTGTTCTTTTCCTTCAAAGCTTTTAGATGCAATTAGGCATGATGGATTATAGTTTGCTTGGGGTATTTTTAATGTGAGCCTTTGGAAAACAGCCTAAAATGCTAAGCCTTATAGTTTGCAAACAAGAAAGGCTGCTGAAATGTTGTTAGAAACATATAGATGTTGCACATCTGCAGCAAGTGTACTGTACCGCCACCAATTTTCCTTTTCTCTCCAGTGTTTGTACATGGAGGAGAATGCTAAGTGCCTACATCTGATGCAATAAGATAACGGGAGCTGCAGTTCTGCCTTTATGCTGCAGACACTGCAAGCCTGTCCCTTGTTTTCCGAGGCTTGGGTGCAGACAGCAACTTTCTGAGTGTGCCAGTTTGCCCTGGAAAAATGATGGCAGTCACGAGGTCTTAAATGAAGAGTAAATAACCTGCTCAGGACAGCTTAAGTGCATTAGACTGTCTTGGTGGGGTATCTGAGACCTCCTTTCAAGACCAGCATATGTGATAGGCAGATCTGCACCTTGGTGAAGCAGCAGCTGGAGACCATCCAGGACTTCTTTTTTCAATCTTGTAAGGGTAAGTCCTGCCCCCACCTTGGCAGTGCTTCCCTCTTATTCTCATGCGAGTTGGATCCAGGTTTCTTTCCTTTTGACCCCTGGTGCTTTTAGTCCAAGGGACTCTTTTATTTGCCAAATAGAGTGGGACTAACTAGAAATTCATCAGCATTATCTGGCAAAAAGCGACAAAAAACACAGTCCAGAAAAATCACAAAGGTAAATAAAAGAAAACTTGGCAGAAAAAAGGCACTCTAAAATTACAAAACAAAGCTGGACATAGGATTAGCTATACTTTGAGCAGAAACATAATATCTCAAAATTTTAAATAATTATTAAAAAGCATTGTTGAACTAACCTTAACCCCCAGCACTCCTGAAGTCTTCCACCCCATCTCTCTCCTTTGCATCTTTGAGTTGAAGCCGGGATTGTTTGTCCTGAGATGGAGAGGCACAGCTGAAGGTAAGGCCCCACTGCCCCCTGGATTCTGAGAGTTCTCTCTTCTCCTTTAACTTCACAGTGTAAAAAGGAGTGTGTTATTTTTAAAGACTGTCCACTTTTCGTGCTTTGGTTCACGTGATGGAGTATCCTCACAGAGCATGAAATGGATTCCTTTCAGATGAAATTAAGCCAAAAGATGTGCTTCAAAAGTTGGTCCAGACTAGCTGAAAGTAAAAAGCCCTCAGTACACACTGTGTAGACATCCTGTTCTCCGTATCAGCTGCTTTGCTTTATGGATCTGCACTCATTGCACTGTGCTGCTTGTCAGTACAAACACAGCCTACCTGTGCTTGTTGGTTCCCCAGTCCCCAGTGCTTTGGGCAGTGTGAGTGGGTTTTGCTAGCTATCAGAATCACAGAATGGCTGAGGTTGGAAGTGACCTCTGGGAGTCATCTTGGTCCAGCCCCCCCAAGTCAAGCAAGGCCACACAGAGCCGGTTGCCATGTAGGGCCATCCATCTCCTCTGTTAATGTCTGAGGTGCTGGAGACTTCCTCACAGCTTGTCATCTTGTAAGCCAGAGTCGCAGTGGGTGTTTCTGTTCCAGGAGAGACTACTGGAGCTGTGTGGTCACCCATCTTCCACATGTCATCTCATGAAAGCTACCAGCTTCCTGTCCTGAGTCCTGTCCACACATGGCTTATCATTCATGTGCTGTCCTGCCTCCTTAATAGTCCCAGCAAATCATAGAATCATAGAACAATAGAATGGTTTAGGTTGGAAGGGACTTTGAAGATCATCGAGTTCCAACCCCCCTGCCATAGGCAGGGACACCTCCCACCAGACCAGGTTGCCCAAGGCCACGTCCAGCCTGGCCTTGAACACCTCCAGGGATGGGGCCTCAACAACCCCTCTGG